>JAQBSW010000007.1:0-252500 GCA_029291075.1 Eudiplozoon nipponicum
GTTGCTGCATAGCCATGAGAAAAATAATAATTATACAAATCACAAAAATAACAATATCAAGCAAACCTCTTTAAAGGAGCAACGAAAAACAATTAAGAAACAGGTGGAGCTGTCCGAGATGAAGAGACCACCTAGGTCTCGGCATGACAAGACAACGTGAGTTTCAAAGAAAGGCGACGTCAATAACACAGCTTCCTGGTAGTTTTCACTATATCGCTCCTTAAACAACACAAAGAATTGTAGTTAACTCTGCGAATAAAATACAAGACAGATAAAAATAATGTTTCTACTAGAAATTAGCGACAACAACAACAACAACAAAAATCAACAGCAACGACAAACACAACAAAATCAACTACGCTATTGAACAATTTTTGATAGCATAAAATGAACGGATTCTTCCAAACATCCGGTAGATCTGTTATTATAATAGCCAAATTGTTTTTAATTGTCTTGAACTGTTCGCTTCATGTCCAAGTCAGTCCCCCTGGTCTAATATCAAGCTGGAGCATGCCAAAGAATCGTGGTCTATTGGGAAATCGAATTGCAGGCATATGAGCCAGCACAACTCACAGAGCTTCCTGGTAGTTTTCACTATATCGCTTCGTAAACAAGACAAAGAATTGTAGTTAACTCTGCGAATAAAATACAAGACAGATAAAAATAATAATTCTACTAGAAATTAGCAACAACAACAACAACAACAACAACAAAAATCAACAGCAACGACAAACACAACAAAATCAACTACGCTATTGAACAATTTTTGATACCATAAAATGAACGGATTCTTCCAAACATCCGGTAGATCTGTTATTATAATAGCCAAATTGTTTTTGGTTTTCGTGAACTGTTCGCTTCATGTCCAAGTCAGTCCCCCTGGTCTAATATCAAGCTGGAGCATGCCAAAGAATCGTGGTCTATTGGGAAATCGAATTGCAGGCATATGAGCCAGCACACCTCACAGAGCACTGTTCCAACAGGAATCACTTACTGACAGATACAAAATACATCCAAGGATGAAAGCGTTGCCTATTCGTTGCCGACAACTAATTTTCAGGACGCCTCGCGGACAACATTGGTCGCATGCATGTAGGCGTATAAAAGCAATAACTATAAAGGCCAAAGTCTCATTTACACTTAACAAACAAGCAAATACAAATGCATTGTGCAAACAGACTTGAAAATAAGTTAAGATGCTCTTATTTCGCAATAAATGTGTAAAATTGCAAACGACTACTATAGCTTTTGTGATATTCATAATTCCCCAGTCAATCGTGAACTACTGCTACAGCCACCAATAAACGTGAGCCTGACAACTAAGTTCACAACTTTTCGCCTTGATGACACACAGTGGAAGCGCCTGGTGGGTCATTCTGTAATATTATTTTATGTTTGAAGATTGTGAATTTCAAATAGAAAGACAACATTAATATAATCAAGGTTGCGATCTTGATATAAGCCCCTGACCCATTAATTACTTACATATGGCAGTATAAATTAAGAATTTTATAGTGTAGAAAAGGCAATTCATCCAGTAGAACGGTTTCGTCCCTATTGGGAACTCATCATGTACTGGCCAGAAATTGCCGCGGACAGGGCTCAAACCTGGGCACATATGTAAGTAATTAATGGGTCAGGTGCTTATATCAAGATCGCAACCTTTATTATAATAATTGTTACCACCGGCCGCGCAACCAATGTTCGTTTAATTATAGAAAGAAGAAATGATGAATGATGGTCTATCCAACTTGTAGACCGTGACACGGCAACAAATGTGTCTGTAAATTGTTCGCATCTGGCATACAATAGTGGGATAAAGGTTTTAATAGAATTTGGCGGTCCACTAATCTAAATGCACCTTTGAACAATAGAAGGACAGATTTTGTGGTGTGGCGACATAGATGCCAGCTGAAGTAGTTGCTCAAGGGTAAAAATATTATATTCACAACTTCGTCCTCATCAGAATCCAGCCTGTTCATGTCTAATATTTGATTCACGTGAAGCGTGCGATGTAAAAAAAATAATCGAAGCGAAGTACATAGATACGACAGTAGGCAAGCTTATATCATAATAATTATCGCACGAATAACTATTGCGCGTTTTAAAGACAAATGATAGTCCGACTGCCCTAAGTAAAGAGTACGGTCTCCTTATTCTATGTATGAATAAATAGATTAAATACCGCACGGCTAATTGTGTCACAACTAAATAATCATTACCTGCAGCTTTATGGTAAATTAGACATTCATAAAAATTAAGTTAAAATGACTACCTGTACTGCTGTGCCTGTCGCAAGACAATTGATACTTTTGATTTAAAATAATCTTAGGTGACATTCTATCGGCAACCTTTAACTGCAAAACATTCACGTCTCTGGTAGGAAACTTAACCATTGCTGTGTTACCCGCACTTTCCAAATTGGTTCGACGGCCAACATTCTGATCCATGGCATTCGCGATAGAGTCAATCCGACTCAATCTAGAAAGCAAAAAGACAATATGTATTAAACAAAAAGCAAAAACAACATACATCTACGTAACACAGTAATTTTTCGCAATAAAATTCTCATATTAAATGTCGAGCAAATAAACTTGCAATCCGATTCAAAAAATGAAATGTTCAAATCATATTAAATAGCATGGAGCAATAAAAAACACAAGATCAGTATTGGCATAAAACACTTACTTTTGCCAGAATGCGCATTACAGTTAGATATTTTGTCAGGTTTGATCTGATGAGCAACACGAAATGAAAATGAAAGGCAATAATCAAGTGTCTTGTCTTGTAAAGAAACAAGAGCGAGAACACACGCATGATAAAAGGTTTAAAGTTACATATATAGAGGCGGTATTCAGATACATATTTTAGTCAGAGGCCAACAAGGAGATGATAACGAAAGTTAGTAGACAACACACTTTATTAGAGAAATAGTTTTTAATCCTACGGGCAATACAAATTTCCGGCCTGATGGCGCGCGAGCCCTAGCAAGTCACATCGATGACTTAAACATCGGGCATTCTCACAATAAGATGATCGAAACGTCCTGTGATATAGGGAGCTCTGTTTTCGATTTTAAAACACCGACAAAACTTAAAATATGCTTAAATGTTGTTGCTTTTTGCGCAGCTCTGTCATTGCTAAAATATGCTAATTAGGTAGTGGTCGCATGACATTAAAAGAGCCAAACGCATTTTGTAATTACAAGCCGTCGTAGGAAATTTTGCCCACTAGATAAGTCAATCAGGTTGTAAAGCGTTACTAGCTTAGCATGCAATCAATTAAACTGACAACACAAAAGCACAAATACGTTATGTGTATAATGTGGCGTCCTATGTAAGGCAAATGGGGTGCACAAATTCAACAGTGGCGTTGCTTATACTTGCTTTATCTACCAGCGTTCACGATCCACATTGGTTATTTTTAAACTTTTTTACTGTTTTGTGGAACTCAAACACTATTATATCATATTAAAACAAATATGTATCTAACTTTGGCATTCATGCATGTACGGAAGTATAATTTATGTCGTAGGTATGCACGCATGAGTGGCCGTAAATATATATGTATGTATTTATGCATGCATGTATGTATGTATTTATGTATGCATGTATGTGTGTCGTATGTGTGTATTTATGTATTCATGGTTGTAAGTACGCATGTATGTATGTATGTGTGTATGTATGTATGTATGTATGTATGTATGTAATTATGTATGTATGTATGTATGTATGAAGTTATGTATGTATGAAGGTATGTATGTATGTATGTATGTACGTATGTATGTGTGTATGTATGTATGTATGTGTGTATCTATGTATGCATGTAAGTATGTATGTATGCATGTATGTATGCCTGTATGTATGTATGTATGTATGTATGTATGTATTTATTTATGTATGTATGTATGCAAGTATATATATGGGTATGTATGTATGTATGTGTGTATGTATGTATGTATGTATCAATTTATGAATGTATCAATGCATGAATGTATGTATAAATGTTTGTATGTATGTTTGCATTTATGTATGTATTTATGTATGTATTTACGTATGAATATATGTATGTATATATGTATTTATGTGTTTATGTATGTATGTACGCATGCATGCCTGTATGTATATGTGTATGTATTATTGTTTGACCACGTCATTTATGATTTGCAAACTTACAAAGGCAATAACACTTTATCTCCCTTCCAAAAGTCCGAATAAAGAACATCGAGGCTCAGACATTTGGGCAGCTCATAAATCGACGGAACACTTGGCTGATTTTCCAACAGTTGATAATCTCCGTTTTTAACACCAGAAGATAAAAAATTTGTTTTCTGAGCAACTTTTGATAATGTTGATGAGACCGAAGCAGACGCTGGAATCTGTTCAAATTTCCGATTTCCATTGTTGATGATATTGTTTATTCTACTGGTTTTGATGATGGCTAAATCAGAACGATCAGCAACATTGCTGGCGATAGAAAAGTTTTTAATAGGATCAGGGATACACAAGGGGACGGCGTAGCCTTTTGAATTTACCTTAAATGAAATCAAAACCTATATAAAATTAGTATATTATAATGCGATAATTTCAGATAGATAAAATGAAAAATACGTTAAAACGAATTACATCTCTAGAACCCTAAATATTCAATAAATGGTAATCACACCATAGTGTTTGAAACATGAACTATTGATCCAGAAGCCCGCCTATTACTAGGCAGTACCAGTAATACATTTACCGAGCTCAACCAATTGAAAATATGGCCTGAATGATGAAATCAAGTGTTAATTATATTCAGGAAAGTTAGTATGGATTTGCTGAAAAAGCAAGTATCCAAAGAAATAATAAATCTCAATTTGAGTGAAATTTAGCCTATCTTGAAGTTCATTGTCTCGGTACCATTTACAATCTATGCATATACTCCATATTTTGATTTGGCAGTGAAGTCGTATTTTTGAAGATTTGATATGAAGTTAATTCCATTACTGCTTGTATACACATTCAAATAGGCGACTGTAGAGTCCACCTATCCCACATTCTTTAATCAAATACCAAGTTTGTATAGGGTGTAGTAACAGCTCCTACTGATGAGATGCTATAAAGCATGAAACGCATGTTTACATGAGATTATGCCTTTTGTTCATGCTAAATTTAGTATAACTTTCTTGTCCGCTTTGAACTGATTTGTTACTACTCAGGCAATACTTTACACGCAATTGCATAAATATTAGCTGACAACTAGCAATATTTAAATGCTCGGGGTATTGTCAGTTGACAATTCGCATTATAATTTAACAAGAGTTAAATCGACACATTCAAGAGACATGTCTGGATTCAAATTACAGACATACAAGCATTCATACATAGAATGAAATCAAAAGCAGAGTGAGCATACTTTTATTCCCTACACAGCGAATTTAAGAAAAATATTTAGATATTGCTTCAATTCAACATTGAAAATGACTTACTTGCTCATAGAACAATAAATAGGGCGACTGCCGGATTACATGATTGATTGTCGTGGACGAAACCTGAATTCGAAATGCAAAAGATAAAAGTGAACTTATAATGCAGATAGTGTTCGTTCCTCCTAATTAACACTTAAAGGCAACATTAACTAACATAAACATTTTTAATTCAAAGAATTACAAAGTGGTATAGTAGAGCAACTGAACTTAAAGTCGAATCATTATAATTTTATTCAAATAAGCATAACTGAAGTTTCTATTATCTACAATAAATTTCGTTCCCCTTCTGTGTTAAGAATACAGTGACTCCTCATTTATTATTATTATTCTCTCCAGTACAGGTTTACTACAGTGGTCGCAGTTCAGTGAGTACCTCTTGTAAAATACACTCAAGGATGTTACCTTGATGTTCATAGAAATCATCAATCAACGCAAAATAATAAAATTTTGTGTATTTTAGAACGCGTGACTTCATAGAATTCATTGTGCCTTTCCCAATGCCTAAAACACTATTTTGTGACACAAAAAATATTTATTATAGAAATTAATGAACATTTCCCTATTTCACAATGTTGTACCGTTTTAAAGTACACTTAAAAATATAAAGAAATTTTCATTGATAGGTCTTTGAGAAAATAATAAAGAAATGATTCTTTATTTGAAAAGAGTCTATCTTACCTTTCCACGGGAATGACAAATATTCGAATCAACAGGAGCTTGTAATAAGGTCACAAACAATTCTTCACAACAGAATTCATTATTGGCGAATTTAAGACAGAATATCACACAGCTTTATTGTCGACCAGTTATCCAATAACAATCAAGCACTGAATTGCTACTTTAGCTAATGTTAAAATCCTCCTCGTATTATCATTAATCAGTTTGTCATATATCAGTTCCATTTAAGGAAAAAATCTCATAATCATCTCTATTGTACAGTTCATTGGGTGGGTAGTTCAACACGAGTTGACAATATCTACTTTATATTGTGTAAGTTGTCCTTGGAAAGTACGCTTCAAATATACTTAATTTAGTTAATACGCAATTTCCATACCCAGCGTTTCTCTGTCGGTGGTCCGCATGTGGTAGTGCAGCTAGACCGAACCAACTGACAGGCTTAATTATCATTTTGGTAGTACAGATATCAAGCACAGACCGCATGGTTCAATAATCATCATATATTATGCATGTTTTGTGCTCTTTGATTAATTTTTAGGCAAAGTTAGACCATCCGTATGGCAATAACAGCGTAGGAGGATACTTGTTTTTGAAACTGTGCCTAGTTATGCTTCTTTTGTGTGAAAATTTTGGCTAATATAAGTAAAGTATGACTTGCTTTCATATATATAATAATTTCCATTAAATCATGAATTATTTTGGACCACCCAGATTGTTCTAAATAATATAAAAGTAAAATAATTACATTAGAACTATAAGTCTTTGTTTCTTCTATTTGAAATAATATATATACACTATTGTACTTGTATGTTAACTAGCTTTGTAATTGACAAAAATAATTATGGCCGTAGCAACTAACCAGCGTAACCTTTATGAAAATAGAAAGTTTATTGTGAATTAATTCCTGCGAGAGCTTATAGAAAACGGATGAGCCATCATTCGAGCCAACAAAATATTAACTTTGCCAATGGTGGAATAAAACGGGCCCATATCATATAGGCCAAACTATACATGATGTAGTATATTGTGGTGGTTCTGCAAGCGTTGATCACTACAATGGCGAGCGAGCCGCGGTAACTTCGGGGAAGACCGTTCCGACATCGTGCTGCTGCTGTTAGTGTACAGGAGCAGAATGATGATCTCTAATACAAACAAGATTAATCCAGTCATTTGTCCGTTTAATTTCAACGAGAGTTACAGTAGGCCGTTCTGCCCAGATATGTTGATGCCAAATTGAACTCAAGGAAGCTAATTACCCGGTCTTCCTTGAGATTTAATCTTATCTGAAAAGGATAATATCGCGTTGTTTTAAGCTTGTGGTGCAATCGAGGTGACATCAGTTAATGCTCTGTTGAGACCAATGTATGTAAAGCAATTATGCAGTAGGTGAGGGTGAATAAATTTATCTTTTTATATGTAAACGTGAGTTACAGAAGGCTGCGTTGCCTAGAAACAAACAGAAAAAGACTGGTGGATGTTATTTACGTATGCAGCGGAGAAGACAAGAACCCCTTTGTCAAGTATTCATTGAGGCATATTCGTTGTAAAAAGACAAACAGCACAATCCTGCTGGCTTGTATTTCTAACGCGGAAAGAAAGCTAATAACCCATTCACAAGGAAGAGATTTTATGTGCATACCAGGAAACGGTACAGTGCTTCCACAGTGATACAGCATGCTATGCTACTGGTAAAAGAGAACCTACATAATAACTGGAAACTACAATGGCTACTCATGACTATCAATCAGAGACTAAATATACCTGTTTACTATGGTGTATCACCCTTCTATACCGTGGAAGGGAAAGCTACAGAAATGAAGCTAAACAAAGCCATCTGCTTGGCTTAATCATCATTATGTCAGTGTAAATACTTAGCACAGAATGCTTGGTTAATTGATCATCCACATATAATTTGTACACATATTTTTCGCGCATTTTCATTAATCCAAGAATTAATTTGGACCACTAATACGATCATAGTACGGCTATAGGATAATTACGATAAAGGCTGCGTTTAGTTATGTTTTATATGTATGAAATTTGGGCTGAAACGTATGTATTTTAGTATACTTGTATGTAGATAAATCTTTCTATGAAATAATCACAGTTAATTGCGTAGGAATAGAATAACGTTTAAATTGCGTTTAGTTATGAGTGATCATTTCTAGCTAATACATTCATACCTTCTCAAATTAAGTTAATTATGGCCGTTGTTACAGACCTTTCTTGAAAATACAGTTTATTCCTACACGAATTATAGACTAAAGCTATATAACTACAAAATATTTGTCGTTATTGACTCTAAAGCCGTAATTAAGTACGCTCTCTCTTGTTTTAATTTTTTCATGGAAACTGGTAGTCGGCCAATCTAGCAATTTAGATTAGCCGTACTGACAGCAGAAGGAAAGGAGTCTATATTATAGTAGTCAGATTCTAGGGATGATTCAGTTATATGATGATTGAGCAAGTTATGGCGGTTTAACAGACGTTGAGCATATCAATGACAACTGCATCAAATAATTGTGCTCAACACTTGCGTAAAAGTTGACTAAAGTCATCAGTTCCTGACATGCGAGTGTGAATGTCAGAGCGCTTGGTTGCCTTTGAACAGGCAGTACAACCATTTTGGTTGGTATTTTTGAACACAGCAGAGAAGTTAGAACCCCCTCCTCCAATAATGCAATGATGAATATATGTTGAGAAGAGACAAGGTGGTTGATATTTTTCTAAGGGTGAAGCTAATAACCAATCCGATAAAAATTGAGAAACTTTTTTATGGGTATTTGTGCTATTATCATATCTGACAAAATTTGATTGATGAATCTTTTCTATAGGTAACAAACAGCGTAATACTAGTGATTGGTACTTTTCAACGTGGCAGGAATCCAATAATCCGCCAGCCAAGAAGTGAATTAATGCGTATTTCTTGCTATGTTGTTCGACGATTGGTAAAATACAATGGGATTGGTGTTTACTTCAAGCTCGAAAACTTGATTTAAAGAATTTTTACCACCACCCGCACAATCAATTATTGTTTAATTGTATTGCCTATATACATGTGTGTGGCGAAAGCTGCAAACAGTTATTTTTAGTGACTGCATAGAAAATGTGCAGCCATCATTTCAAGTCAAGTACAATGTTTGCGAGACTACTGGAGATGAGAGCCGCATAACTTATTTTGCTTTCCATATATAAGCAATGCGGTTTAATCCTCGCTAGTCAGTTCGCCGTCATAATCTGACGATGATCACGGAAGGTCGACACGCGACAGTGCGGGCGACTGTCGGTAATTTTGCTATGTTGTTCGATGACTGGTTAAATACAATGGGATTGGTGTTAACTTCAAGCTCACGAACTTGATTTAAAGTATTGTAACCACCACTCGCGAAATCAATTATTGTTTAATTGAATTGAGTGCACTACGAACCATATTGGTCTGCTATGTAATCGGCCACGCTACTGGTAATGGAAAACTTGAGTAATAACAAGTAACTACAGTGGCTACACAAGTATGCGACGTTAAGGTGTAAATTGTGAACTAGATTTAACTGCAAAATACGGAGTATCAATATTCTTGAGTTTATTAACACTATGATGGTAACTGTGAATAAGCGATTTCAGCAAATTAGATGAAGTGTACCGATTGCAGATGCAAAAGGTCTTACATTATATAAATCAGACTATAATGACGTTTTGGTTATATGATGATAACGAAATTTGTGGTGGTTTAAAAGACGTAGTTATTATAATGACAACCGTGCTAAAAAAAGTTTGCATGTGATCGTTTTTATATTGAGCAATTGTCGATGCACACTCTGGACCGGAGAAAGACACTGATCTGTATTGCGACCAGATTAATCCATCACCTGATGTAACGTGTGAACGTAAAATTGCAGAAGGCTATGGTGCCATGAGGCGTAGTTGCCAAATCTAAAAAAGGGAATCACATCTAATCGGTTTTCTATGAAATTTTTTGCGAGAAAGCGAATAATCCCACCTGCTTCACGTTATTGAATGCAATCGGGGCGATGTCAGTTAATGCTTTGCATTCGTCAATGGATTATAGGTCATTGCACAGTAAAGGAAATTTGGATTGAGCTCTACACTTGCTAACAAGATGAATCCAGCAATTTGTTAATGATATGCTAAGCATAAATTGTGTAAGGCCTTGTTGCCTAGAGATTAACAGTAGCCCCCGTTGGTTGGTATTTGTGCGTACGGCGGTGTAGCCAATAACCAGTATACCTAAAACTGATTTGGTAAATCTTTGTTTAAATAGTCAGACATGAAATCTCTGGTAGTTGGTGTTTGTGCACGTGAATGAGTAGCTCAAATCCCGTTCGCCAAGAAATGATCTAAAGAACAGAGAAGCAGTGCAACCTTCGTTTTTGGCATATGTATACGTGGCACTGAAGCTACTAAACTGTCTACAAAAAAAGTAATTTCGTGAATCTTTGTTGAAAAGAGCTAAGAAGCACATACCCGCATTTTGTATTTCTGTACTCTACAGAAAGGCTAAAAACTAATCCGCCAATAGTTTATTTTATGAAAATTCAGGACAATAACAGTGCTTTCAGAAACATTTGGACAAAGACATTGCAGGCTATGCTGCGAGTATGTGAGAACCTACGTTATGACTGTCGAATAAAATGGATAACTAAGAATGATGAGCGGAAGCATAAGACGAGGACTAGATCTAACAGCACACTGCAGCGAATCGACATTCTCTACTCAGTAAAAATAAGTTTTAGTAGTGCAGCTAGACAATGCTGACTGCCTTGCTCAACCAGCATTATAGCAGTGCAGATATATAGTACGAACAGCCTGAAAAAATCATCACTATTTAATTTGTATTTTTGTGTGCTTTTATTAATGTATTAATCAAGTTAGACCATACTTTTGACATAATATACGACAAACTGTGTTTAGGTAGGCATCTACTGCTTAAACATCTGCACGAATACGACTTTTTAATTTTTTACGCAATCATTCTCTGTTTAATTTCGTGACTTATTTTAGGTCATCAAGATGGCCGTAATTAATAGCGTAGTAAGATAATTACGCTAGAACTTCTATTTGAAATAGTACGTTTATAATTTTATGTGCTTTTTTATTAACTATGCTATCTACTTATCAGAGTTAATTATGACAGTGTTAACGAACTAGCTTTTCTCCTGAAAAGATAAATGGTTTATTGATAATTATTAAAAGGTTTGATACTGTCTCTCTCCCCTACAAAATTCTGCATACGAAATGAGATTATGTATACCGGGAATTTGAGATAGCTGAGGTAAGGATTTGTCTGCCAATAACAAATAGTTATATATTGAGTTTAGTTACTGAGACAAACTCTACGATTAAAACTAGTGTTGAGTCAAAAAATATATATAAATAGAATGGTTTTGGAACGAGGTTACCACATTTGCTTAAATCTGCTATTGTGATAGTTGCCTGTGTATAGTTGCCTGAGGATGGTGCTGGAAAGTAGGCACCGAAACGTCGCCAGTAAAGAAAGATGTGATAGAACCGCAGTTTCATTGGAACTAATAGGAAGTCTACCCGATCAAAGACAAAACAAAATTGGAAATTATGATCAATAGGATCTTTGTGAAGCTGTCAGTGCATTGCTATTACCCGCGTACGCAAAACGTGGAATTGGAATATATGAAGCTAGCACTCCGCAAATACAATTCAAAATATGTGCTATACTTCTCAAACAACGATGATCGAGTGCCTGTAAGCGTCTCAAATCATCAACTCTAAGAGGCCAAGTTTCTCTAGCGTATAGTAAGACTGCGCGTGCAGATGCATTGTAAATATGACCTTTAAGGCAAAGTAAAATATTCACATTTCTCCATAAATGACGAAGGTTCAAGAAAGCTTCTTTAGCTTTCGCGATCCGTATTCTCACCTCGTCGGACATATTGCCTACGTTATTGATAGAGCTCCCAAGATATGTAAACCTGTCGACTATGTCAAGATCTTCATTCTGCAGTCGCAACGTTGGAGTGAGTGGTGGGTGATCCTGTAACAGTATCTTACATTTAGAGGGTGCGAATTTCATACCGAAAGACGGAACGTCTGTTAATCTATTTAAGGTGGTCTGGGCAGCATGCTGATTGTCGAATAATAGTACGATATCGTCCGCATAGTCAAGATCGACTAGTTTATCTCCCAGGAGAACTTCAACTCCAGCATCCTGAATGTGTGGGAGAGTGTTGTTCAAAATAGCATCGATTACAAAATGAAACAAAAATGGGAAAAGTGGACAACCTTGACGAACACCACTGCTGGTTGTAAAATTATGCGTTAATTAGTTTTAGACCTTAACACGGCCAGAAGTATTTGTGTAGAGCTCGTATAATATTAACAAATTTTGTGGGCACACCACTTTTCGAATCAAATGCACCCTTGAAGTCTAGAAAGACGGTTATTGTGGGACGGTGATATAAATGTCTCTGTTCGAGAACTTGCCTTAACGTAAAAATATTATCTATACTACCACGTCCTGCGCGGAATCCGGCCTGTTCTTCTCTTGTATGTGAATCACGTAAAGCGCTAAGACGACGTAGGATAATTGAAGCAATTAACCTTGATACGACCGGAGTCAAAGTTATACCACGATGGTTATCGCACGAATTACGATTGCCTTCTTTGAAGATGGGAATGATTGTCGAATCATTCCAGTCAGCTGGTACGGTTTTTTCTTTCCATATAATATGGAAAAGTTTAGTCAACGCTCCTGAAATTATATCGCCACCATCCTTAAACAATCGTGGAAGTAAATCATCTGGGCCTGCGGCTTTGCGGCGTTAAATTAATTGGATTGCATCGCGTACTTCTAACTCGGATGGTTCTTCGGGACTAATATTTCACACTGTTACTGCAAACATGCTTTCGGGAATCGAAACTGACGCGTGTAGCCAAGAAAATTGATCTCTAAAGTGTTCAGCCCACCTGTCAAGACAACTTATGTTATCGGTTATTAAATTGTTGTTACTATCATTTATAGTCTCACTAACTTTTAATTGTCTCGGACCTGTTGCGCGGATAAGTTGGAACAAACAGCGACTATTACCTGACGCTAAAGTTACTTCCATTTCTTCAGCCTTTCTGGTCCAGAATTTTTCGAGGTCGACTTTTTGATTGCGCTTAAGTTGGCGTCTTATTTTGCGACGGGTATTATTATGAGTCGAGCCAGGTGGAATTTGGCGCTTTATTTCGAGTATCTCCATAAATTTTACGGAGAGTCAGTGATTATTTCTACGGGGGCCTGCAATTCCACAAACAGTAGTACCTGCATTGTGCAAAGTAGAACTTATCTTGGTCCAAAGAATATTTGGATTTTCGCAATCCAGACCAGTTAGATTAGCCTTTAGAATATTTTCATAATTTTGTCGGAAGGACGGTTGTATGAGTTTTCCTACGTGAATTTGAGGTTTATCCTTAATTATATTCCCGAAAAATTTTAGTGCAAATCTGCAACAGATAAGTGCATGGTCCGAGTCAACATAAGTGTTTCAAAAAGAACGATAATCCTGGATGCAACCACGCCATCTATAACTAATTGCTAGATGATCATTGAGCCTAGCGTTGATCGGGTGCTGGAGGACGCCATGTAGCACAACGGCTGAAGTTTATACTACTTAAATATAATCTATGTTCAGCGCAACTATCCAAAAGCCGTTCACCATTATCGTTGCGAGTCGAGCTTATAGTGTATCTTCCACCTAAATGAAATTGTGTTACCTAAGCGTCCAACTTGAGTATTCAGGTCACCCATAACCAGGACTATATCCGAACTTCGTGATTTAATTAGTAAAGAGCTTAATTCGGAGTAAAAAGCGTCCTTGCTTTCTTCTGTGCTGCAATCGGTAGGAGCATATGCAGATACAACGAAGAGGCAACGATGATAACGGTTTTTTGCTTTGATTTTAGTAGATGTATTGAAACGTGCCGCACACAATCGACTATTTAAAGTGATCCATTCAATTGAGCAAGCTTCAGCTCGCGCGCGAAGGGCAATACCAACGCCCCATTTACCGGCTTGAGAGAACTCTGAGGAACCAGATGTTCGAAGCCAATAACGCCTATATAGTTATTGTGCAACCAGTTCTGTAATGCACGTAGGATCCTGTATTCTGGTTTCAGTTACGCAACATATGTCGATTTCTAATTAAACCAACGTACGGGCAAGAGATTCTTGCTGTCCAAGTTGTTTTAATGTTCGCACATTGAATGCGCCTACGTTAAAACCTAACCTAGGTTTAATGAATAATCATCTACTAGAACCATTTTCGATATTTGGTAATCTGGTATTAGGCTCAGTGTAATGATCTAAACCAACCATATTTATAGTATATAAAAGAGTGTTATTGTTGGATTGAGAAGAGGAAGGGGAAAAAAGGAGGCAGAATCGAAGATAGAATTGCCTGCAATAGCCCGTTTTCGCTTATCCACCCTACGTGGCTCAGCAGATAAGGCTACCCATTTTATACTGCGCGACGGCCGATGCAGTGTGTAATTATTGTAAGTTGTACTTGTCATGGTTATGTGGACTGTAAAAGAACAGTAATTCGCCCATTCGTAGTGATGGTTTTTATTCGGAGTTTTCCTTCTCCTAGATAGTCTGCCAACCAAGTCTGATGAGCACTATCTGCCCAGATGCCAGTGGCCAAAGTTTCCTTCAGCAGACGAAACTTGCCCTTCACGTCTGGAACGATTGCTCACATTCCGTCACTACACATTTAACAAAGTTAGAGTACAGTAGACCAAACTCGAGGCTTCACATGAAAAGGGATGATGGCTGTGTCCCTTTATGGCCCGACAAGATTCATGCTACCAATCCCGGGTTGACTAGCTTGAGCCCGCCGGTCATCATGCCGGAATTTCTATGGCTACGAGCCGAGCGGTCTAAGGCGCCGGACTCAAGTTTTGCTTGCCTCATTCCACTGCACAACTTAATTCTTACTATGTAAAATTTTCTTGACTTTGGCTTAATTATTGTACTAGAATTATTTTGATAAATCTCTACCAGTTTCCTTTTTATTCATTAAGGCTAGGTCCTGTGATATGCGTTCCACAATGTTTATGTAGACGGTTTTATTTTAAACTACTGTTTGTGGTAAACTTAACTATCTATCTGCTGTGCAAGATTCACCACGTTCTATTAATATTTTTTTATGATAGGGTGATACACGCACTGTATTTGATCTGGGCGAATTCGCCAGTTTCCATATTAACCTTGTTTAATTTTGTTCTCATCGAAAATGATCAAACTATTATGGATGTATGCTGAAACTCGAAATATTGGTTGTTTGCCGAGTTGATCCATTTTCAAGTAAACATCGTATTACTATCCCCACTCTCACTAATTCTAGCACCTATTTGCTCATTTAAAAACCATACATACGCCTGACTGGTGTCTGTCGTTTGCCAGTTAAGATGTTACGTTGTCTTTTAAATTGAAAACCCCGATTATAAATTATTTTCGAAACCAAAACAACATTTTAAAAATCTCGAATAAAGCACATGCTTTATACAAATATGACGTCAAGTAACCGTACCAACATATATCAATAATAAATTGCAAGTCACATTTTAAAAATTTATGTACACAATAAATATACAATGAGCTATGTGTTTCGTGTTATCATAATTTTAACCTTCTTGTTGTTCATCGTGGTCTTAATTTATAAATTTAGCAGTGCTTGAAGATTACTGTATATTAGCGATAAAGGATGCTACTGGCGAAGGTATTTGATTTTCGTTCGGAAATCTTTTTTTATATATCAATATACATGGGCAGCTATTAAACAATATCCATTCTAGCAATGCTAATTAGTTGTGCCACAGCAAAAGCAGGATACAGCCTACCAACTGAAAATTTACACATGAGGTTAAGAACATATAATGAGAATCACTTAGTTAACAAGTAACGTACTAAACGTGATCGTCCCAATTTTTTAAGCACCAAATTCGTGAATTTTAGTTATGCTATAGTGCTAATCCTAGTTTAGACCAATAATATAGAGGTGATTCGAATAGAAAGTATTGTAAGCCACTAAATTTCTTTTTATTTACGGTCATTGACAGGTGATAATCAGAAGGCATAACATAGAAGGACAATGTCCTAGTCGATTATTTATATCCGCCTTTTATTTAATATCTGACCAAAATCTAATCTACTAAGGAATTAACAGTCGTAAATGCTAAACGAATCTCGGAGAAGGCCTCTACCACATCTTGCTCATCAGTAAATATGTGGCGGAGCACTATTATTCGTGATATCTTCAATACGATCAAGATACACCATACTTTTACTGATTAAGAAACAGAAGGCGCAATTCATCGAGAATCCAGAAGAAACTCATTTTCGGAAAAGATGCCTGATTGATTATTACTTATTGGTATACTCTTCTACGACTAACTGTTTGGAGACATATTTAGCAAGTCTATATGAGACAATGACCAAAGTTCTAGAAGTTTTCCTTACAATACAATATATTTATCCGAAGGTATGGCTTGTTTTCTTCAAAGGTCAATAAGCTGTTCATGTTAGCATATACAAATCTAATAAAAAGCGAGAGAATAAGCCCACAACAATAGGCTAGATCTAACCAGGCCTCCCCACTAGACATTGCCTGACCCTAGGTTCCTCCAGATTTGGTAGCCACGAGTCTCCTGCTCAATATCTCGAATAATAAAGTCCGACGATGAGATTCCTAATCTACTAATAATTCCCCTACCTACCGGAGTTGTCTCGTTAGCACAAAGAGCTGACTGTGTAAATATCCTTCGCAAATGAGCAGCCCGATGTATACAATCTTTAACAGGATATGATGGCGATGAGTTGTTCATAAAGCGGCCGGTTTGTAATGGTCGGTTCATAAATATCCTAAAGTTCGAAGACTTTTGATACTTCACTGACATTGAACTTGATCAGATTGAACGAAGTATTTGGGCACAAAAGTATTAAATCGATGGAAGTTATATTCGGTCATTGATCATGTTTCAGTGGTATACATAAGAATCGACAATATGTATATCAATTGAAGACCATAGATTTAGTGATTATAGAAATTTACCGATCGTTGCAGAGTGGTTTTCATAATTTCGCAAAGGTAGCAGCAGGAAGACTTTGTTAATGAATACTTAACAGATTCCGAACCGTCATATATCACTAGGGACATACGTAGGCATATTCGAAAACGAAATGTAGCAATTCTTTGTGAGGAAAATCTTAGGCATTTCTTTAAATTCAACAAGAGTGGCAGTTTTTTAACTATTAAGCTTAAAATCATAACGAATGGACATTTACCGAACAAAATAAAATATTTTCTGCAGCTAGACTTATTTTTCGCTAAAATAACATTATTGTTAGTGTATTCGCAGTCAGTGAGGTAGTGCCAGTCCCAAAATATGTATAAAAGGATAGAGAGTGATGCGAGAACAAGCGGTTAAAGCGGCAAAATAGGTTTCAAGTAGTCGAAAAAAATTTGTGGAAACACTATCATAGAGCGTTGGCCACCAGAACGTCCTAGGCGCCATTGAGCAAAAGCAGTGGAAGTCCCATTATTATTGGGCGGTAGAGTAACTTCACGAAAAAAATAAAATAAATTTTGTCTACGAATAGCGATCCCGACCGAAACCTTGTCGACATCCTGAGGTTTCTGTGCAGTTCCTAAAATTTCTTTAAAACTAAAGAGTGCCAGTTTTAGATAAGGAAGTTAAAACAAATGATTGATGGTTTAATTAGAATCTAGAGTAAATTACAAAAACAGACTTTCCATATGGACCAGTGCATTACAACGTATACGTTCACAGCAGTCATTTGGAATTTTATATATCTCAAAAGCTAAATTCGTAGATAATATTCGGAATAATCATATATTATTTACGTAATGTTTTCACGTTTTAATCACGCCTGATATTATTTCTTAATTAGTTTAAAAGTAAAAATATACAAAATATTCATTCCAGCACTAGTTAATTATAATATTTAGTGCTATATACAGTCACACTGCTACCACTGTAATAACTTCTAGCTAATTACTTTATAAATAAAAAAATAACAGCTTACCCTACGGCACTGCTCAAATAAGCAGTAAGCGCGGCCTAGTTGCCCAAATGCAAATCCTTCCTTCACAGCAGAGAATACTAATCCACTTTATACTGAAACTACCCTAGTTTATGGCTTGAAATTCGACTGTGACCAACCAGGTTAACAGCTGTTATATTATGGCTTGATATAACAAGAACGCACGTTGTAGTATCACTACCAAAGGTGTTTCTGAAAATATTTGATATTCGCTTGGTGTCCTCATCAAATGAATTCTAGATGGAAAAGATTTTAGCAGCCCAGCCAAGTACACATCATGAAACTCACCGTGTTTGAGTTGCTACTCCGCTATATATAACACTTGCAATTAAGTACACAAAGCAGAGCAAGTTAAAACTGAAGACCGCAATCGCTATTCAGTATAATGATGATAATGAAGGTTGCATAATTAGATTCTCTTGCGTGAATTGAACAGTGGCGTATCAATGCAGCATATCTTTATGAAATAAACATTTATGTAACGAATATATGCAGGGTGTTCATCTCGGTTATTTAAAAAATCCGCAATTATGGAACAATTTTCTGGTTATCTTCTATGTGTAATATTCTGTTACCCTTTGACCTCAACAGGATAGTAACCATTGTCGTATCGATTGTATTCTTCATCAATTCAGTAATTGCGGCAACGCCATTTTATGCTGTCGGAGCGGCATCACGCGGTGTCTCTCTGACATGTACACTATTGGTCAAGATATTCAGTAGCACCCTGAAGTTGTCTAACCATCATCCATTAACCAACTCGTAATTATATTCTAAAATCAACAGCGTTCGTTTTGTGCCTGCAGCTGTCTATGTAGTTTATTTATTTACTAATATTACAAATTTTAATTTTCCTATGGAGAAGTCAACATAAGCAAGTCATGGCTTGATAAGGATTTAGAATAAATAAAATAATTTAGATCCGTTTATGGAGACTGTGTTGACCAAACAATGTATAAGTTCACAGAATGCACCAATGTTTTATAATTCTTTACAGCTAAATTCCTATTGGCTATTTTAAACTGCTTTATATCATGCACATCATGCTTTCATATTTAAAATACACATACTAGTTCATTTTTTAATTCATCATTTAGTCTACAAACAAAGGCAAAGCAAATATAACTTTCACCGCTTATAAACAAAACGCTCAGTGCAATAGCAAGTCGCACTACATGAACTAGAATAACTTCTAAATATTTCATTAACGACATGGAGTAAATACTATAGTAAATGCTGTCTAGCTGCATTTCTGCAGTCTCACTCTACGATAATAGCAGTGACCACCTGTGATGATTCACAGAATCGAATGATACCGATATGAGGAAGGGAAGCAATCTACATTTTTGTTAATTGACTGCACAACGACTATTTTCAACTCATTTTGGACGAAGTCTTTCATCAAAATTGAAGGAATAAGCTCGTGTTAGTCTTTCTAAACCTCAATTCCTATGAACTGAAAATTTCAATAAGAAGCAACCTAATTTAGCGTTTTTGCGATCAATTTTTAGGATAAAGTCATTGCCCACCTATGCTGATTCTTAGAAATGAGTAAACACAAGATATAAATGAAGGACGTAAGTGATAAATTTATTTGTAGATAAGTCCCATAACTATTCACTTACGGCTAGTTAGGACAGAGACCATAATCCAAATTGAGGGAATAAAATAGCTTTAGTCCTTTCAACCTCAATTGCGCATAACTGGAACTCCTATAGGAAACTATCAACTGGTCTTTGCGACTCACGTTGAATACATTATAAATGCTCACCTCCTGTGATTTGCAGAACAGAGTGATACCGAGACACATGGAAGGGGTTTTAGTAACATTCTTCTTTATTGATTGCATCCACAACGTCTCTTTTTCGCAGAGTTAGATCGGAGTCCTTCGTCAAAAAATCAGGAATTAGCTCATGTTGAATCTTCCGAACAGGAAGTTCCTACAGAGAGTCTTCCACCGTAACATCACTGCGATCTACTCGGAGGATAATAACGACGTCCATCTCTAATGATCTACAGAGCAGAATGATACCATTCGTTCCACACGAATGATATATATATATATATATATATATATATATATATATATATAATGCTTTGGCTTGGAGTTCATATTGTCAAAGACTTTATATGAAGTTAGCTTCCTTACTACAGGTTTGCACATTATACGATCCAGTTTTCCTATATTCCTCACCTCAATATATAGTGGATATAGGGCGTAATACCGGCTCCTACTTATGAGTTGCCAGTAAGCACAAAGCGAATGTGCACATGAGATTATACGTTACTTTCATGCCTATTTTGGCTTTCCTTTTGGAAAGGTGTGCAAAACCAAATACACAATTGAAAATATATTAGTTTTCCGCAACAAAAAATATATATTTCCACTTATGTTTAATCTTGTAAAATATTTCATTATGAACAAGACTCCATCATAGATTTAGGATGCTGGTGTCAAAGTTCTTCCGTGCTATTAGTGTGAAAGAGATCTTTTAATAATATATGCCAGCTGGATTCTGACAAGGACAACACGATCAGATATAGTCGCCGTTACGTTTTTCGGTACGAAATTCGTGCTCTCTAATTATAAAATATCACTAAAGAATCAAACACCAGTCACAAAAAATCTGCGGTTTCCGAATTAGGATCTCTTAGAATCTGACAGGTTCTCGTGTAACTGCATTAATTAATGTGTTTAATCGTATTACTAGCTCAGGAAGCATAAATAACGAAGAAATTATGAGATTCGCAATTGCGAAAGCAGCCCATTTCAACCTTTCTCACTTATGCATAAACGTGAGTATCTAACATCGCTTTAAATATCTGGTTTACAATGCATCTGTACCTTCAGATTTGTTACATATTAGTGAGACTTTAGCCTTTAGATTCGAATGTCTTAGACGCATTCATGAACACATGCTCCTTTATCTGAATAGAATATGCCGTATATATTATTATCAACAAATAAGTAGCGCTGATCTGCATACGCCAGATTGGCGTAAGACAACTGGTAGACATATTAAAACAATAGTTGAAGTCAGCCACAATCAAATTGTATAGTAATGAACAAGTCCGCCTATCAGGATTGGATCTACGTGTGAATTATAGATTTCGGTAATAAACTGCATGACAAGGCGTTTAATCGTGCTCCGTAGCGATCCTATTACAAATTTTCGTAGGCATCAACTTATTTTAATTAAGATTGCGATCTTGAAATAAACACCTGTTCCATTATTTACATAAATTTTTCAGTATAAACCAAGTATTTTATAATGCAGTAAAGGCAATTCATCCAGTAGACCGGTTTCGTCCTTATTGCGTATTGTCCAGAATTTATCGCGGACAGAGCTCGAAACTGGGCACATCTGCTTCGGAATCTGGTATTCTAACCACTGAGCCATTCTGCCGCATCTTGTTTATGAAACAACACAATGAAAAACGCAAAGAAACCGTTTTGGCGATATTGCCTTGTCTTGAAGTTGACTTGGCCTAGATTAGACTAGAACAAGATTTCCTATTTTACAAATTTCATCTATATAGGCATCTTTAACTAGGCTAGATCATCTTCATACATTATTTTTCTTAGGCCATGTTTTAAAGTAATTGTTTCGTCATTATTATATTTATTTTTTTAAGAAAGCTATTATTTTTAATATTATATTATAGCATTTCATCCGATGTTTCTAATGGTTGTGCGACAGTGAAGCATCAGATTCTAAATGCTGTTGTAATGCTCCTTTAGATGATTATGATGAAGCTGATCAGTTGGGTCACTCGCATAGAAAAGCGGCAATAATTGCATTTTCCGACATGTTTGGCCAGACCAAGATACATTTTGACGTACTTAAAGCAAATTTGGTCCCTTACGAACAATTTCCGTGTATGCCGCACTTATGCGATTCACTAGAAATGAAGGGGGGCAAGAGGCCTAACGCTTAAAGGAATTAGGCGACAAATGGCGACCAAGAATTTTAACAGAAAGTCAAAAGAGCGTATAATGGCATTCTGGTCTGGATCGAACGAGGTTGCAACGCCATTCGCCAACCACCAGCATCCACCTGGACTTCATGCACGTGAAGTCGAATTGTCACATCGACCAAAGGCTGATCAGACAAACGAATCATCAAACTAACGCACATCGACTGAGGTCTTGAACTCAGAGCCAACTCTGAGTAAATTTTCAGCGATATTGGACCTTTTCCAATATTGCAAACATTTCCTACGTAGCTTCAGGTTCCATTACAGGGAATTTATTTTTTGTTAAATAATCAATGATTTCATTATTTTTGGTAGAAAGACTGACTTGACTATAATCATTTCCTGTCGACGTTTATCATCTTCTGACTGTTCTCACTCCAACCGATTTTGCGGCAGAGTAACAACACTTTTGATGTTTCTTCAGATTTTCTATCACAGTTCATCGTCATCCAGCCGTTCATGTTTTCACATTAATGAATACAAGGCAGCATAATTTGTTACACGTGTATAGTTACACAAACAAACATATGTATAAATATCATTGCATGCTTAAAAATATAACTATGTGCATGAATGCATGTAGAAATTCGAGCAAACATGCAAACATGGATACATACATACATACAAAGTTGTATGCGTACTTAAATATATACATAATCAAAAATAAATACATAAATACATAAACATAAAATAATGCATAAATACAAACATATACATATATTCATACATACATACATAAATTCATACCTAAATAAATACATACATAAATAAATCCATCCATGTATAGATACAAAAAAACTCACAACATACACACATACACACAGATATGCATAGGCACACTCAAAGACAATGAAGTCTAATTAAATACACCGTTATCATAAGCAGTATTTCCATTTATTGTGGCTTCTAATAAATTTTAATTGTCCTTCACGGCATAAAACCAAGGGATGACAACAACTATCTGCCCGGAGTATGTGGTCGTGAGGCGCCAGCTAACATCTTTCTCTTTTGTTAGTAATAGCCGGTGCGTCAGGTACAGCTGGAAGCTGAGTTTTGGATAGTACATATTAGAGGGGCCCGCATGATATAAGTCTACTTGTAGGCGAAAATAGATCCTGACACAAATCTACGATTGTGAAAGGTTTTATCGCAGTTTTGATTAAGAACGTAACTAAATGTGTATGCTTGGACATTCGATACAAATTGCGGACAGTGTTTGAAGTACGAAGGAAGAACTTGTGAGACAATAAGAGTTATGAGGCAAACACTGGAACAGATTTAGGATTATATTTAGATCTGCAGCGAAAAGGCAGAATTACGCGTGAACCGAGTAAACGTTTGAAGATAAAATTTACTTAGCGCGTAAAATTTCTGCAAGTATGCATAATGAAAATCAAAAACAATCAGTCGCTCGATTAAACGCGTCCACTTACAAAGCCGTCATCATGACTTAACCAGATGTCTCGACGTCGTGTAAATGCCACAAAGTGCCCAGAACGACAACTACTTCCTTTGTGATTAAGTGTAGCGTAGAGACTATAGATAACTGGCAACGTGCTCGAAGAAGATGCCGATATATTACCATAAGGAGTTGACTCAGCAACCATAAATGGACGCAAGTTTAAGGTGTCCGGAAATTCGATGACATGATCCAGCTTTTGTAAACTTGAGAATCTTACGAAAAATTTATGTCAAAAAGTAACCATTTTATATTTATACATTGTAACCAGAACATTTGTTAAATAAAAAGCAATCGAATTAAAGATAAAAGCATATATTTGAAATTAATTTTTCTCATTATACCTGAATTTGATCCATAGAATAAACAAGCGTTTTTATTTGAAAATGCTCATTTATAATATCCTAAAATTTTCTTGAAACGCATCCTACGTAGTTCGAGACAATAGTACTGCGACGGATCAGTTAAACTTACAGAACTTCGATTTAGATTACGATGAGGAACTCCGATTGTTTACTTGAAATGCCTACAGAATATATGAAGAATATATTATCATTAAACCTCGTATTGAAGTAAGAGTAAACTAGCAGGCACCGTATTGCCGCAAAAGATGGAGTTCAACGGTGGGAAAGAGTAGTAAAGGCGATTCTGAACGTTTGAAAGCATTCATAGAGTTTGCTCACACAATTATGAGCATAACTAGGATTAGTATAAAGTCTAGCATATGCCGTTTCAAAAGTAGCTTGAGATAATAAAATAAATAATGTTCCATTCAAATATACTTAAAAGGTTAACAAATTAGTATTTGAAATTTTA
This sequence comes from Eudiplozoon nipponicum, assembly GCA_029291075.1. Classification (NCBI taxonomy): domain Eukaryota; kingdom Metazoa; phylum Platyhelminthes; class Monogenea; order Mazocraeidea; family Diplozoidae; genus Eudiplozoon; species Eudiplozoon nipponicum. The sequence continues at coordinate 24,499 of JAQBSW010000007.1, forward strand.
ATTTTAGACGCTTAATATGATAAAATTAAAAACAGCTTTCAGTGCCGGCACATTTAATACCGTTTGTAGAATCCAAACGTAAACCTCCAGTCAAGTACAATGTGTGCGAGAGTAAAACGGGTGAGAGCCGCATATCCAGTTTTGCTTGTATTCCAATTTAATCCTCGCCAGGCAGTTTGCCGTCGTACTCTGATAATCATCATCATCATCATCATCATGCCCAGCCATACAAAAGTCAAAAGTGACTAATGTCTCACTGCCATATAACAATAAGGGGTGGTAAAATATATAAATAACAAGAGAAAGAATATTTTAGACAAATTATTAGTGAGATTTACGAGCGAGAGCGAGAGAGAGAGAGATAAAGAGAGAGAAGGAGAAGGAGAACCTAGTTACAATTGGTAAATTTTTCAGGACAACTCACAGAATTGAGGCAAACGAAACCTCTCCACAACACCATTATGGCCAAGTTAGCATTCGGGCAAGGCGACATCAGCAATACAGCTTCCTTGCGGATTTCACCGTATCACGTCATAAACAAACCGAACCTCGCAGCTAACTTTGCCCTACTAAGAAAAGAAATTTACGAAGATGATTCTACTAGACATCTGCAACAAGATCGCCACTGAGCTCGATTCGATGCCATATCGATAAGGGTTCCTAACCAAAAATTATGATGCGCACGTGGACCCCACCCTAGCACACGAGTGGGTCCTATACTACCCAATTTTGATGTGTGACTTCAACGTTTTCTGCCATGTCAACATCTGCCCACCTTATTTCTTACGCCAATCTGGTGCTGGATGAGAGAACAGAGCCCAATTGAAATCAATTGAGGGCAAACGTAAAACGTAACTCAGCTAATGAAGTTGATGGAGTCTATTTGTTTTTCTAACGAGAGCACTTATTGGCAGATCCAAAAACATTGTTCCTCAATAATGCTAACGTTATTTATTCGTTGTTGGTAACCAACATATGCTATAATTTCAAACAACGATATTTGAATGCCAGTAAGCGTCTAAAATCATCAACTCTAAAAGGTCAAGTTTCACTAGATGAACATCACTGCGGGTTTTAAAGTTATCCGTTAATTTTTTGTAGACCTTACATCACAAAGGCCTTGCAGAGAGCGCGTATAATATTTACAATTTTTGTGGGCACACAACTATTCCTGTAATATGAACAAAACATTGCGATCCACCGAATCAAATGGCAATCTTGAAGTCTAGAAAGACGTTTAGTGTGACAGTGATATAAACGTCTCTGCCTTAAGAACTTGTCTTAACGTAAAAAAATATTATCTCGTACAAACTCGTCTGAGCGGCATCCAGCCTGTTCTTCTCTTGTATGTGATTCATGTGAAGCACTAAGACGACGTAGGACAATCGAAGCAAATAACCTACATAGGACTGGAGTTATCTTATACCACGATGGTTATCGCATATATAACGACTGCCTTTTTTAAAGATAGGAATGATGATCGATTCATTCCCATCCAGTGGTACTGTTTCCTCATTACATATAGTATGGGAAAGTTTGGCCAACGCTCCCAAAATTATATCGCCACAATACTTAAATAAACCTGGAAGGAAATCATCGACGCCTGTGGCATTGCGGCGTTTAAGACATAGGATTACGTCCGGTATTTCTAACGCCGATGGTTCTTCGAGACTAACATTCCACAAATAACCATGATGATAAGCATGGAAAGATAAAAAAGGGGTCAGGTCGTGTAACTGAAGGTAATTTTGCCAATCTTTTCGAAGACAAGTTGAATAAAACGAGATTGGTGTTTACTTCAAGCTCGCAACTCCTTTACGCTGGAAAACATTGTTACCACCACCTGCGCAATGACTGATTTTTTAATTGTATTGTTTGTATATATTTGACGAAGGCCGCATACAGTTTATGCTTGTAACAGCATAGATATTGTGCAGCCGACATTTCCGAAGCAAATACAATTTAAGAAGTACTACTAGAGGTGAGAGCCGAACATATAATTTTACTTTCCATATATATGCATTACGGTTTGATCCACGCCAGTCCGTTTTCTACCGTACTCTGATGATCATCATGAAACGTCAAAACGCGTCAGTACGCGTGACTTACGTTAGTGTTACTATGTTGTTTGATGACTAGTTAAATACAATAGGATTGGTGTTTACTTCAAGCTCGCAAACTTGATTTTAAAAACTTTAACCACCACTCGCGCAATTAATGACCGTTTAATTGAATTACATATATATATATATATATATATATATATATATATATATATATATATATATTTGGTGGAAGCTGCATGAATTTAATGTTCGTGACTGTACAGAAAATGTGTAGCCGTCATTTTCAGTGAAGTACAATGTATGCGAGACTAATAGAGGTGAGAGTCGCCCATCTAATTTTCCTTTCCAAATTTATGCATTGTGGTTTTGACCCTCGCTAGTCAGTTTTCCGTCATACTCTGATAATGATCATGGGAGGTTAAAACGCGTCAGTACGTGTGACTGATGATAGTTTTGTTCGACAGCTGGTTTAATACAATGGTATGGGTGTTTACTTCATGCTCGCAAACTGGATCTAAATAAAATGAACTTCTGGTGTTTGTTGAACCGGTGCAACTATTAAAAGCACGAAAACAACAAAAATTTACGCCTCCAACACTGCAAAAAGATATCAAACGCATGTGGGCATAGAAATATCCTGTTTGGTGAGCAGCGATCCTTCCGCCATCGAACTCGCGGTGTTTTCACCTCTTTTGGCACAAACAGTATACATTTATAGGTCGCTTTTACACAACCTAGGATGCTCCAGTCACATCTGCTGAGGTTATTCATAATATAACCTGCTAAAATGAACCTCCTGAATGGAAATAAAGAGGAAGATGATTGGCGATGCTCCTTCTTTTGTAGCGTATCCAAATTAATGTTATTACACATACATAGAACTCCAAGATGGCTCTGTTGGTCGTCGAGCAGTCAAGTAGAAAATCCTAGTAGTATAAATGAAACTGCTTCCAGCTACACTGGAGCTCAATGTCGGTTAGTGATCTCAATCAATGTGTGGATTTTTATATTATTTATAGAAATTCCATTATATATCATACCAGACGGGTAGCGCGGTACTGAAAAAGAATTTCAAAAAATATGCAATAATTTAAAAATTATCCACTAAACTGAAAATAATTATGGGAAATTTAATGACTGCGCTTTACTAAACGCATATATAGCTAAGAGAGATATTCAATTCAAAAGGTTTACACAGGCGTACTGGTGTATCAGGTTTACGCTTCTGACATTTCCTTTACGTTTGTAGAAAACATCTTGAATAACTTAGCCCAGTTTCTGAAATGCACCTGATCTCACCGCTTCTTCTAAGAGAATAGGCGAAAGCGTTTTCTTACGTCTCTAAAACTATATACACTCGGTAAATGACGGTCTTAAACCTCGGGCAGCAAACCGTCCAAGTGTGGTAGAACTCATGACAGATTGTGATGACAGCTATCGGTGGTAAGCCATTTAGGATCAGTAAGGCTCTTAATACAAATCCTCGATCCCAACTCCGAATGAGCGACTTGCTCTTTGTCTATTGCGCATCGATAAAAATTAAAAAAAGAACCAGCAATAATAATTTTATATTGCAGCGGATTGGATTAAAAATATGGTACTTTATTTATTGAATCTTGTAGAGTAGATAAACGAAAGCAAAGCAATGCAGATGAGTCTGACATTGAGGTGTCAGAGGTCGGAGACAGTTTACGCTAATCTGGAAAACAGACAATATCGTCGCGTAATCATAAGAGAGTTAAAAAAGAAGTTACCTTAAACCATTTGACACGAAGCCGTTTAATAACTAAGCAATTCACTATTCTGACGGCAGTAGTCTAAAAATGCTGCGTCGATATGCGATAATTTCAGGAATGCGGAGCTTTAATTAGTGACGCTACTTCCACTGTACTGGAGCACACCTTACACCGGTAGACGTCTCGCACACTTCTCTGCACAAGGTTGCCGCCTAAGCCCATGGATAATCTATAAACTGTCTTTTGAAATGAATGGTTCTTGCCTCTCGAACTAATCATAAATTTAATACAAGCCATTTGCACAAGCACGATATGCACAGCGAATTTTTTTGAAGAGAACTGAAAATTTTTCGCACTACACAGTGCCCCATTCCGAACAATTTCACGTTAAAATGAAATTCTACTACAGGCCAAATGCGAGTGATTCAGCTCGATTTTGTTTAGCCTTTCTGCTATCCAGTGTTGCTATATAAGTCCTTCCTGACATTAAAGATCTAACCTCTCGTTAGGCCTAAGCTAGGTTTCACATAAGCGACCTAGTTATCGGAGTTCTAAACGTATAGGCTTAAACTAGCATCCATGCTGCTATCGACGAGTATGATTTATTGACTAATTAGCAAATTTGGTCAATAGTGTTGAGCAGCGTTCGGACATCCTGGTGTTTACCAATTATTTCAACACCAAAATATGTCAAGACTACACGAGGAACGTAGACAAAGCATGAGAAACCATGGCTGGCATAACTTCAACAATGTCATCAAACTCTCTAGTTTGAAACACCATGAGTACTTATTAGGTGTTGCGAACCTAGTAACAAATTAGTTCAGTTGTGACCAGAAGGATAAACCAAAGGCAGCATGAACGGAAAGTATAATCTCATGCACATTCGTTTCGTGCTTACTGGCGACTCATCAGTAGGGGCCGGTATTACGCCCTTTAACCACTATATATTTGGTAGAAGAATGTGGAATAATAGGACGGTACAATCTCCTAGACGAATGTGTAAACCTGTAATAGTGAAGCTAACATAATCTAAAGTCAACGACAATACGACTTCAATGCTAACTCACACTATATAATATATATACCGAGTCTGTAAAGGATACTAACACTATGGCTATTGTGTTAGTAACTGATACCTTTTTTGAAATCGATGAGTACCGGATACTAACACTATGGTTTCCGAGTCGGTACATGATACCAACCTGATGGATATAAATTTATGCTAAAGTTCACCCAAATTGAGAATTACAACAATTTCCGAACACCTGTTACTCCAGTTAAACCATACACTCTGGCCTTCATCGATATCAGTTATCACATTTCGCGGTAAGCATGACATCATTCAATTCAATATATTACAGTTAAATACTGTTTTTTGCGAAGAACTAATATATATGCAAGTATGTATTAGGTTTTGCGAACCTAGTAACAAATTAGTTCAGTTGTGACCAGAAGGATAAACCAAAGGCAGCATGAACGGAAAGTATAATCTCATGCACATTCGTTTCGTGCTTACTGGCGACTCATCAGTAGGAGCCGGTATTACGCCCTTTAACCACTATATATTTGGTAGAAGAATGTGGAATAATAGGACGGTACAATCTCCTAGACGAATGTGTAAACCTGTAATAGTGAAGCTAACATAATCTAAAGTCAACGACAATGCGACTTCAATGCTAACTCACACTATATAATATATATATATATATATATATATATATATATATATATATATACTTACTTTACTTTACTGCGGCTGACTCCTTTTGGAGGATAAGCCGGCTCCATAGAAATCCCGGATTATACCTCTCCATGCCTGGCGGTTGGCAGCCATTTCGGAACATCGAACATTCCAACACCCGAAATAAATAGGTGTTTTCGCGCTGGTACAGAGTGGTGAGGGGACACCACTTGTATCAAATTCCCAAGAAACTCCATGAAATATATTTATATATATATATATATATATATATATATATACATATATGTATATATATATATATACTGGAGTCTGTAGGATACTAACACCATGGCTATTGTTTTAGTAACTGATACCTTTTTTGAAACCGATGAGTACCGGATACTAACACTCTGGTTTCCCTGTAGTAAAATATTTCAAATAATAATTGTCTCTTATTCGCCTCTGCTGCGCGATTGCTGCTTCCATCATTGTCCTGGCTTATCTTTATCTCAATTCTTGCATTTCTGGCCGGACTTTCACATTTATTCGCACCAGACCTAAATAGGGCGTTTAGAGCATTCCCAGCCACAAAACTGTTAATAACAGACGAAATACATGGTACTACAGCATATAATTACGCTTACCTGTTAAATTGGATAATAAGAATAGGTGGCGGCTTTGAAATTCGAGTTTGTCTCACTGCTGTGACCATCTCACTGCACCGCTCACATTTGTAAGCATTTGGCCCGGACATAATTTCTCCACGAGTATACTTATCCAGACATTCCTAAAAGATAAACAAAATTGGATGAATTGCATTCTTTTCAGATAACTAACTTGTAGTCATTTCGCAAATGCAAAATAGAATATAAATTTGCTTCGAAGATTTTATACAAAATAACGGCCAAATTTAAGTAGAATCATCAAATATTTAAAGGAATGTTTTCCTTCTTGATGATAAAATCAACAACGATCAAATACTTCGGAGACCTACAATTCATCATCTTCACCACAGGTTAAGTGAGTTGCATGCAATTTCAAGTTTTTAATCAACTGTTCAAGATTTGACTTTGCTTCTTGTGGAAATCCATTAATTAGGTTGTCTCCATTCCTGTCTGACACAGTCCACATTCCAACCGAGGATTAGCCCAATAAAGAAGAAAACACAATCTACCACGTTGGAAGATTTTGCTATCTTATGCAATATTAAGGTTATACAAATATAAAGATATATATATATATATATATATATATATATAGGAAAATAAAACCAATTAACTAATCAAGAGGACGATTCTTGTCAAAAATAACTATTTTGGAAATGCGAGCCTCATTCAAATTCATAGTACCCAAAAAGAAAAGACAGAAAACCAATTCAAATGCTGCCTTACTGGGTGCTATGTACACACGTTTTGTTATATTTGTTGGGGGTTTCATTTTATTAAGTGAATATGAACCAGTCTAACTTCCGGTATCACTTTTATTTGTTGGCAACAGTCGAATGATAATTTGTAGTTAATTATGTGTTGACTTTTGAGTGTGTATGTCTGTGTATCTGTGTGCGTATAGTGATCAGTCTCAATATATAATTATTTCATACTTTAGGTCTTGTTTGTTTACGCCGACGGCCTGAGATTTGACCAGGTTTCCATTTTGTTCGCTGTTGCGTATACGAATTTTTATTTCATGTTTGTTATCCTTCGTATCGTAATGTTCATGAAATGTAATTTTTCCCCTGGTCATAACACAAGGTATGCATATTACATTGTCAATTGCACACACTCTTTTCAATTTATTTCAGTATTTTGATTTTAATGCTGAATTTGCAGCTGGTTTTTCGTTCAGTCTGTTTCCAGTCCTGTTGATTGCGCGTCAATGCGGGTCTAATGGATGGTCGAAATTGCCTGGAAACAGGAATATTTTTGCTGGTTTCTGTTATTCGGGGCCAGTTGAGTACGTCACGTTGGGTGAACTTTTGAACGTACAGACGCCGTGCTGGTTTGTCAAGATAAATAGAATCTTTTATTTACAACAATTATGTTGCTACTATGAGTAAATTTATCAGAATAACTCACAGAAATGAGGCAAACTAAACCTCTCCACAACACCATTATGGCCAAGTTAGCATTCGGGCAAGGCGACATCAGCAACACAGCTTCCTTGCGGATTTCACCGTATCACGTCATAAACAAACCGAACCTCGCAGCTAACTTTGCCCTACTAAGAAAAGAAAGTTACGAAGATGATTCTACTATACATCTGCAACAAGATCGCCACTGAGCTCGATTCGCTGCCATATCGCTAAGGGTTTCTAACCAAGAACTGTGATGTGCACGAGGACCCCATCCCGGCAGACGAGTGGATCCTATACTACCCAATTTGGATATGGTTGACTTTGATTGTTTCTGCCAGGGCAAAATTTGCCCACCTTGTTGTTTTCGCCAATTTGGCTCTAGATGAGAGAAAAGAGCTCTATTGGGCAATCGGAATGAGGGCATACGCAAAACGTGACCGAGCCAACGAAGTTGATGGAGCCTTATTTGCTTTTCTAAAGACGAGCACTTATTGTCAGATCCAAAAATACGTCTACGGATGTCAACGTTAGTTATTCGTTGTTGGTAACCAACATGTGCTATACTTCTCAAACAACGATGATCGAATGCCTGTAAGCGTCTCAGATCATCAACTCTAAGAGGCCAAGTTTCACTAGCGTATAGTAAGACTGCGCGTACAGATGCATTGTAAACACGACCTTTAAGGCAAAGTGAAATATTCGCGTTTCTCCATAAATAACGAAGGTTTGAGAAAGCTACTCCAGCTTTCGCGATCCGTATTCTCACCTCGTCGGACATATTGCCTACGTTATTGATAGAGCTCCCAAGATATGTAAACCTGTCGACTATGTCAAGATCTTCATTCTGCAGTCGCAACGTTGGAGTGAGTGGTTGTTTTAATGTTCGCACATTAAATGCGCCTACGTTAAAACCTAACTTAGGTTTAATGAATGATCGTCTACAAGAACCATTTTCGATATTTGGCAACCTAGTATTGGGCTCAGTGTTATGATCTAAACCAACCATATTTATAGTATCTAAAAGAGAGTTATTGTAAGATTGAGAAGAGGAAGGGGAAGGAAAGGACGCAGAATCGAATATAGAGTTGGAGTTGCCTGCAGTAGCCTGTTTTCGCTTATCCACCCTGCACGGCTCAGCAGATAAGGCGACCCTTTTTATACTGCGCGACGGCCGATGCAGTATGTAATTATTGTAAGTTGTACTTGTCATGGTTATATGTGGACTGTAAAAGAACACTAGGTCGCCCATTCCTAGTGATGGTTTTTATTCTGAGTTTTCCTTCTCCTAGATAGTCTGCCAACCAAAGCTGATGAGCACTATCTGCCCAGATGCCAGTGGCCAGAGTTTCCTTCAGCAGCCGAAACTTGCCCCTCACGTCTGGAACGCTTGCTCTCATTCCGTCACTACACATTTAACAAAAAGTTACAGTGCAGTTAGACCAAACTCGAGGCTTCACATGAAACGGGATGATGGCTGTCCCTTTAAGGCCCGGCAAGGTTCATGTTACCAATCCCGGGTCGACTAGCTTGAGCCCGCCGGTCGTCAAGCAACTATAGTGGTTTTCCATCTACAGGCATTATATATATATATCCTGGGTTTTCATTCTGATTATGTGGGTGGCAACAAATCTGAATTGGTTTTACATCTATTTAAATTTTGGGCTGATTAGTAAGTCTGCGTGCGTATGTGTCCGTGTGTTCCAGTTGGTATGTAAAGGTCTCTCTCGCTGTATTGAAAAGTGATGCCTGAGATCTGGTCATTCTCATAGATAGTGACCATTTAATTCGAGACTACTTAACTTCAAATTACAATCTTTATTTATTTACATCCTTGGTTTTCATTTTATTACGCTGATGGCAACACAAATATATATATATATATGCAGGGGCGCAGGTATCTGCAACTGGACATAAGATCATGAACAAAGAAAATTCGTAGATTGGTAGATAGAATTCGAAATAAATATGAGTAAATAAATCTAGTTGTCATATGATTAACAGAAATTATCAGAAGCACATTTGCTAACAATAAATTAAATAATAAGATTTATGTTTATTAACTAGGTAATTGCATTTATTTGGTTAATTAAACGAAGCAAAAATTGTGCTTAGTGATAAATCTTCACTAAGTTATAAATAAATAATATTTATGATCATATAAATCAATAAATGTAGAAAATGACATTAGTTTTATTGCTAGAAAATGGACCAATACAAATGAGAACAGTGGACTTTAAAAAATTTATGGTGTCTTCAATTTAGACGGACACATTTTGTGACTATCACTTTTCCTCAAATAGTATGAAATTGGTTGAAATCCTACAGAAAATAACATCAATGAGTAATGCGTTAGCGAAACTCTGCACATAAGAGTCGGTCTGTCGGTGATGATATTTACTTTTCTTAAATGTCGAAACAGAAGTTCACACTGGTCAATAGGAATGAAACGCTGTCATTAGTGCATTCACTATCGCATCTAGTCAACAAATGTCGTTTACGCCAGCTGGCGCATTGGCGAAGATAACTTGTACAGCCAGCTCCCCGAGCCGCTGAGGCAACTCCACACGACTGTTGGAGTTTAAGGTAAACTAGTCCAGCGGCGTTATGAACTGACACCATCTGTCGGCATATTGCTCACTTGATTGCGCCGTACCATATGCTACCTGAGCAAGATATACTTCACTGGGTAAAAGTCTGTGCAAAACTCGAGGTAGACAGTGTTCGGTGGAGAAGCTTGCTTAGGTGTGTCAAGTCGGCAAAGAATCTTATGTAACGCACCGTGTGAGCGAATGCGTTCTCCGTCAATGTATGTTACCGACACAAACCGCTGCTGGAAAGTTAATTTCTATTTGACGAAATCGTGCAGCAGCAGACGAAGCGCCAATTTTTACATTCACAATGTTTAAAGCAAGAGTGGCTAAAAACAGTGGCCACATACTAACTTCTGCTTTACACATTAAAAAGGCGAAACTAAATGCAAGCATACGTAAAAATGCGTGCATTTAAGAAGAAGAAGAAGGTAAATAGTGAAATTTGGTCTTCTAGTGATAACTAAACAATGACAATCTTGAGACTTACTGTCAAGTTTTGCGAAGATGCAATGTCCAATGAGAGGTTGAACAATGGCTCCTCAATGGAAGATACATGCTTGCACATCCAACAGGTTACTGAAAATGAAACAGGGTAAAATTCACGCATAAAGCGTGTCAGTTAAAGCAAAACAGACTGTAAACCTGCCAATCCCTGGCGGACTACTGAATACGGGTTTTACCATAACCGAAAGAGTTCAACTCATTAAAAAGCTCAACTGAGTACAATTTAAAAGCAATTACCTGTTTACGGATGTAATCCTGAAAATGATCTTCCACTTATAAATTCTTGGCTACGAAGGATTAGCATATTTGCGTTTAGTTATTATTTATGCCGGACCTCTTAACCAGTTAGCATGAATAAAATATGTAACCTACGCCCAAACCCACTACATATTTTATAAAGCAACGTTGAATAAATGGACATCGCGTTTTCTTATATATATATATATATATATATATATATATATATATATATATATATATATATATGCGGCCCATTATGCCAATGATCAACGCTCCACAACATAAACCAGCCAAGTTTCTCTGCAAACTACTTGAACCAATACGGAGCATCATAAACGCAAACACTATCAAGGACTCCTTCGAACTAGCAAATGAATTGAAGGGGAAGAACATCCTACAGAATAAAATGGTCTCGCTTGACGTCTCATCCTTATTTACAAACATACCACTGGATAAGACAACGGAGATCTTGTGTGACCTCATCAAAAATGAGTTTTTTGACTTCCCTATAGACACCAATGACATCAAAGACCTCATATTAGCATGTACTAAAAACGTGCAATTTACATTCGAAGGGATATACTACCGCCAGATCAATGGTGTAGCTATGGGAAGTTGCATCGCACCCCTCCTGGCAGATGTATACATGTATCACCTGGAAAAAACGAGCCTAAAATGTATAATTGACCAGTGCGCACTCTACAAAAGGTATGTAGATGATATCTTGTTGTTCATCTCAGAAGCAGCAGACCCTTCCGAAATCCTCAAACAAGCAAATGGAGTCGATCCAGACATCAAATTCACTCTCGAGGTAGAGAAAGACGACAGTTTTCCCTTCCTTGACATCAAACTCACTCGAGAAGCAAACGGAGATTTGACACTGGCCATACATAGAAAATCCACTTTCACCGGACAATACATTCACTACAACAGTAGTGTGCCAAAATCCCACAAAAGAAACTTAGTAAACAACCTAGCAAACAGAATCAGGAAGATCTGCTCTGAACACAAGATTGAGGAAGAACTGGGCTACCTCAGGAAAATTTTGCTAATGAACAACTACCCAGAGCGTTTCATTGATGTCAACATCAGACCACGGCAGATTCGTACTAGAGAGGATACCGTCAAGCAGGTTTTCCTAAACTTACCATTTAGAGGCGACGTACCAGCCTCAATAATTGCACGGCGGCTGAATAGAATAACTAAGGACAACTTTCCCAGTGTTAAAGTTAATATGACATTTAGTACACAGAGAATCATGAGGTTGGATGCCAAAGATCAATTGCCAATTCTCTCCAAATCATTCATAGTCTACAAATTCTCATGTATGTGCGGTAGCACATATATCGGACGTACGAAGAAGCAATTGATAAGCAGAATCCAGCAACATTTGCCACAGAAATTGATTAACAAAGGCTTGCCACCGTCAGGAAAATCAGCTATTTCCGATCATATATTGGCAACGGAGCACCCTGTCAATTCGACCAATTTCACAATTCTACATAAAGCAAAATCAGAAAAATTATTATTTATCTATGAAGCCCTTTACATAAAACAACAAGCACCTGACCTTAATATTCAAAAGTTTCATCAACATGATATTCTTATCGACTGGCCAAGAATAACAAAATTCAACAACAATCTACTAGTATCCAGCCAAGAACAAACAGGCCCTCGACTAGAATCAACAAACGTACAATCGGATTGGCAACAAACTGAAGTGGAAATAACAGAGGCGCATACGATGACAGAAGTCTCCAAACAATGTGAGCGTTTAACACTGCAATCAACACTGGCGTTGTTACCACGTGAAAACGACAACTTTGCGCAACGAGGTGAAACGATCAACTATACTGGGAAAAATAGCACTTGTATATGTAACAGTGAACAATGCGCACAAATGGTTAATTCTCAAGCTATCAAAACAATAATGACCAGATCTCAGACATCACTTTGCAATACTGCGAGAATGACCTTTACATGCAAACACGCATACACACAAACACAAACGCATACACACTCACCAACTAGCCAAAACAAGAAACAGCAGTAAAAACGAGTCAGATTTGTTACCACTAGCATAATCAATTGAAAACCCAAAATGTATAAATATGTATGATTGTATAAGAGATGATTAGTATTCACGAAATAAATGGCCTTTATCCACTTTGTTATTTGTGTTTTCCTAATTATAAGAATATATATATATATATTATATATATATATATATATATATATATTTAAAGTCTGGTGGCAGGATTTTGGATTTTGATAATGTATATTTTGTCACTACAATATAATTAATGTATCAAGTGGCAAAGACAATTCATGCAGTGTATCGGTTTCGTCTTTATCGGGACTCCTTAGGTGCTGACGAGGATTTACCGCGGATGGGACTCGAACATGGGCACATTTGCATGTGTCCATGGCTATATCCATTGCACATGACACCAAGTTGATTCTATATCTTCAACACATACATAATCAAAATTCTGCCATCAGACTTCAATTCAATATAACCATTTCAAGTAGCATTTTGAGATTGATGATGACTAATCAGAATATATATATATATATATATATATATATATATATATATAAAATAAGTTAAAATATTCAATATTGGCTATTTACATTAACTGATATTGATAAACGCAAATAGGAGAAAGCAACATCATATTTAATTATGCCACGGAACCACGAGAACAGTTTTAAATACGAGAAAACTAAAACTTTACCAATTGTTATTAGTTGATTTTCAATCTACAACTACATGAAAATACAGCTTCGCAAATTTTAGCATTACTAATCAATTACCATTAGCTTACCATCTGATCGAATGCAACCACCGAAAATACGACGAATAGCGTTAGTTTCAGCCACAGACGGTGCAATCTTGCCTAGGCCATACGTACTACAATCCTCCATTTGTGATAGAAGTCCTAGAAGAAATTCATGCGCGTCCTGTTGTTCAAAAGGACGAAAACTTGGACACACAGCTTAACGATCATACGCGGTGATGGCACAAACAAATAAGGTGTCAAAAATGGAAAAACGTAGTGCTAAATTCAATTCATAACAGAAAAACGGTAATTTAAACAGACTGCATTGAAAATTTACATTTTCGAAAATAAGTTGGAATACAATTTGCTATTCAGGCAAACATACTTTCACCATATTTACATCTTTATACCCTACGCATAGTGTACTCGATGCTGCGCTTAATTATCCAAGATTTCCGGTAAATTCTGATAGAAATTCGCACGATACAGAATCACGAGTATATACTAGTCAGCATGAAACAAGGCTATAATTGTGAAGTCGTATTCACTTCGTGCTACAATAGCATCTTCCCATATTAACTGCTGCCTCGATTACCATGACACAGATGATAAACTATAGAATGCACTCTATTAGTTAAATTTTGTTAAGTCGATCTTAAAAAAGCTTCCATGGTGAATGTAAGCGTAAAACAGGCATCACTCTGCGTTAAAGTTAGCGGTTAAACAGTACGCTGTTGACAAATACAATTTATGTTAGTGAAAAAAAGAGTCACATACAGAAAAAAACCAAAATTTAACCGGGAATAAAGATGGTCTGACTACCGTCGGGTTCCAGTAAGACAAAAATGAGCCCCACTGGTGCTAGAAGAATGTAACGCCCATCAAATTAAAATAAAACAGTTACAATTATTTATTCTGTATCACCCGCAGATGTTAACATAACACATAGTGACATGCATGAGGTCCAGAAAAACCGAGGTGTTAACTATGAATACTACCTCCTTCGTATCAGAGAAGAACTCACATCATAATTAAAATAAAGGCCTCGAAGCTGTATCTGACAGTCCTCGATGCATGGTGCAATCGGTTAGAAAGGCACAGGCTGTTATGAACTCTTTAGCTGGAGGCAGACCTTTAGAAATGAGTGAGAAGAAAGCACATTTAAAGAACTCGTAAATACGTTAAAGGTATCGAGTTGTGCAGATTATTGATAAAATGGTTTGCTAATGCTTATAATTTAAAGTCGACTCAATGAAAAACGTGATAAATGGATTATAATTTACTTAATTTACTACGTGTGAATCGTTTACGTCAAAAAGAAGTGATTAGTCGTATTTGATTGGTTTTAATCTGGTTCTGGTGAGCTCAATTTTCCATTACCACAAGCGGTATAGGGCTACGAGGCCAGCGATTTTACCCGTACAAATGGGACGGTGACATGCCATCGTACTCAGATAAACCATTTTCTGGCAAGAACTTGATTTTGTTTTGTCCATGATGCGGGAGCGTATCACAGGTGCTATAGAGGTTAAATTAACGGTCTCACCCGTCTTCTGGTAGCTAGCATTAGATTAAAATACTGTTCCAGCCGGCGGCTCATATTATGTCCGAATATCGATGCAATGGAAACCGATAAACTGCGCAGAACGACTTCAGAGGCGCCAATTTTTCTGTTGAGCCACACGTAGCTACAGTCGTTAGCTTACCGCATAGCATCTGGAGGGCTATGAAGCAAAAGTTCAAGTAAGCCTCAGCTTTCCTTCCTACGCAAAAGGCTGCAAATGCAATTTCAGTTTCTATTAACACCAATGACCTTCAACACGCGTTATATGTTGCAAAACTACAAGGAGATCGCATCTTGGTCCGCAAGCTTCGCATGTAGTTGATAGACAGCCATGCGAAAGACAATGAAGAATAATGGCTTAATGACACTAACGAGGTGGACACAGCAACGAAGCTTAACAACAAGTTTTGATTTCATGCGCAAATCCGACGTACTAGCAGTGGTCATTCTGCTAAAGGATTACGAGTATCAGCAGTTTCTGAAGCGCAACTTGTCGACCACCTCTAAAAACACCTTAATTTGTCACATATTGCAAACTGGAAGGTTAGCAATGAAGTGACCCCACGAAACTGTTTCGAGATGGACATGGAATTTCCTACTTTTAACAAAGTAGTAGAGACTTGATGTCTTATGAGGGACAGCAAAGCTTACTACTACCACACAGCATCAAACCATCAAAATACCCTGATGCTTCACTACCGCATAACCGCGAACATCAAAGCTATGTGTGGGCTGCAAATAGAAGTTAGGTCTCCTATTTCCCCCTCAATTTTTAAAAAAATTTCGGAGCAACAGGTTCAGAAGGATCAATACAAGCGAACTTACACAATACGTATTGAGAAATCCATCCTAATCTAGTGGAAGTGTGTCGTTTTGCTGCCCATCAACAAAAAAAGTTACATTAGCATTCCTCTTCACTTCTCTATTATAGAAAGAAAAAAATGTTTTCAAAATTGGGTATGGTCTAATTACCAAATCTGTATTGTGACAGTTACACGATAGTTCCCGGTTCTTTCTTTTTCTTGGAGCATTTGAATACCTTTAGCGGTAATTCACACCGGTCCATAATTGATCAACAGTTTATACCGAACTATGCTAAATGGTGCAGCGGGAAAATCTGTTCGATTGCACGATGTCTGTTATATTTCGTTTGACTTCGGTGTTCGACAAAGATGCATCATTGCTCCAAAAATGTTTAATTATATTGCCGATGCAGATTTAGTTCAGGTCAACACGGCACTCCCTTGAGCGTAGGTCGGTTTTGGTGGCTGACTACTTTTCCTCGAATACACTAACGATACTGCTCTGTTGGCCGAAAACAAATATGAGCTGCAGAGAGCAATTAATTGTGCCTAAGAATTGACGACTATATACAGTCGGAAATCAAACGTTATGGCTAACTTTGATCTGGAGCCAAAGATCGTGCTAAATGACATCCTAATGCCAGTGGTAAATTATTTCGCTCAGCTAGGATCTTCGGTGATGCAAAACGGATCGGCTTCTGCCAAGATTTCCAGATTTATTAACTTTGCAGCCGCTGCTTTTGAAAAATTTTCAAATCATCTTGGAATCGCCCGTATATTCCATTGAGTACCATGTCAAAGGTACTCAAATCAAGCATACTATCGGCTGTTTTATGCTGTGGAGACATGAGATGGGTCAGCCACCTTTTGACCGGACAAAATTATTTGCAATATAGGCCATTTTAACATGGCGCACAATACTCTTAGTAACCAAGATAAAAATGACTGGGCGAAAATATTTGTGTCCAATGGCAAACAGGATTCAGAGGGGATGCCTGGTCAATTATGCCCTATTGACAATAGCTCATCCAGTGTATATGACTAAGATGAGTCGGCTAACGAGCACCTGAGTGAAAATTTGCCGTTGAACTGTGTATATTGTATACGATACTTACTCTCATCCCACCACTGTCAATTAAATCAAAGATTAAAGTAAAGGGAAAACTCGAATCAAATGATTTACATTTACTTAAGTCGTTGTTTCGCGATAGAATTGGCTACGCAAATGTTGTTGTCAACATACGACTGGCTAGAACCACTTTAATCAAGAAATCCTGAATTGCTATTGTTATGGGTCAATTATTATGTGGGTAGATATTTTAAATATATATATTTATGTATATGCACTGATTTTACAGTATTAATAGAATAAAACTATGTACAGGATTATACTAATATACATGTAAATTAAGTATTTTTTATTAGATGTTGCGCACCTAGTAACAAATTATTTCAAATAGGACCAGAAGGATAAACCGTAGTAAGCATAAACGAAAAGTATAAGGTCATGTACACATACGTTTCCTGCTTTATGACGACTCATCGATAGGAGCCCGTATTATAATCTATACTCTCTATATAGGTAGGTGAGAAATACGGTAAAATTGGACGGTAAAATGTCCTATAGGAATGTGTAAACTTGCGCTAGTGAAGCTAACTTCATATAAAGTCTTCGACAAAGCGACTTCAAAGCCAACTTACTATATATTATATATGCCAACTCGGCAAACATAGTATTGGTACCATGTACCAACTTTGAAACCGTAGAGTTGGTGCCCTCTGAACTCATGTATATATATATATATATATATATATATATATATATATATATATATATAAATATTTATATATATATAGTTGGCATTGAAGTCACGTATCGACTTTATATGAAGCAAGCTCCATCAATATTTGTAAGCACATGTGTATAGGAGATAGTACTTTTCACTTGTCCCACATTCCATGTCAAAATGTTATAGATGAAGAACCGGTTCCGACTGAATAATAATAATTTAAATCCAGTTTGCGAGCTTTATATAAATACTAAACCAATTATATATGCATTTTTCAGAAAATACAAAGCATCAAACGAACATTGGTTGCACGGGCAAAATGATAATCGAGGTTGCGATCTTGATATAAGCACCTGACCCATTAATTATTTACATATGTCAGTATAAATTAAGAATTGTAGTGTAGAAAAGGCAATTCACCCAGTAGACCGGTTTCGTCCTTATTGGGAATTCATCACGTACTGGCCAGAATTTGCCGCGGACAGGGCTTGAACCAGGGCACGTCTGCTTCGGAATTTGGTGTTCTAGCCACTGAGCCACCCTGCCGCAAACTACATTACACACAATTTTCAGTTATATACTAACTAATGTAACTTGGTTAGTCTATTTTTCCTTTAGGTGGAGCTCATATGGCATTCAATAGACTAAAAAATTTACATTAGATGGTATATAACTGAAAATTGTGTGTAGTGTAGTGTGCGGCAGGGTGGCTCAGTGGTTAGAGCAGGTTCGAATCCTGTCCGTGGCAAATTCTGGCCAGTACATGATTAGTTCCCAATAAGGACGAAACCGGTCTACTGGATGAATTGCCTTATCTACAATTTATACAATTCTTAGTGTATACTGGCATATGTAAGTAATTAATGGGTCAGGTGCTTATATCAAGATAGCAGCCTTGATTATAGTAATACAAAGCATTGTCTGTAGCAAAGAAAAATCGTGCAGTAGACCGGTTTCATCCTTATTCTGTAGAATTTTTCCTGAGACATGGTTTGAATCGGAGCATATTTGTGTGAGTCTGTGACTGTATGGACTGCGCCACACTACCACGCCTGAATGAAAGGCTAGATGGCGAGTTGGATAGTCACAGCCCAGCATTTGATGCGTTTGCAATAAGGATGATACCAGTCTATTGAATGAATTGCAATTTCTTTCTTAAGCAATGCCTAGTTTCTAATGACAATATATATATATATATATATATATATATATATATATATATATATATATATATATATATATATATATATATATATAATGTAATTAGTGTTTATTCAATTTACCAACATTGATATAAATAAGACCGGTGTCGGTTCGCTTACCAGTTTCTGCTTTGAAGAGTTCAACATTGACACACATAATGTTTTTGCGTCTGTGTCAATCGGTTTAGCTGTTTGATGGACACTAATTAAATTATCATTTTCATTGTAATTCTTACCAGCCGTTCTATATCAAACTGCCTCACAAACATGCAAAGTGACACAAAATAACTGAGCCTCAGCAGTCTTTGATCTTCCTTATTAGATTAGCTCGCATTTAACTTCTTTCTATTTTGAATAATTAAAATGATATAAACCTGTACGAGAATGAGAGCTGTGTTTCATGTAGTGAAAACAACGGTATTTCCATAATTCCTCGTTTCAACGGATAATTTTCGGAAGACATTTCGGATACGCTTATCGATTTATAGCCCATCATACAAAAAGGAAATCCACATAGACATTTTTACGATTGCATATCACAACTCGTCTATCATTATCCAAGTTGAGCGTCGTTCAAGTCAGCAATTAATAATGTGCTCAATCAGATCCGGTAATACGCCGATACATTAATTGCATTGTCTTGCACGAGATTAGAGTCTTTCTTCAAACACCTGTTTTACCTAATGTTGTATTTTTTTTCTTCTTGTTAGGAAATGTTCTGTTCGGTTCAAGAGAGGATGTAAAAACTATTCTTAAATTGTAATTCAAAGTTGTTTATTTTAATTTTCTGTGCTGTCTATGGTCCAATAATACCATGAAACTACGATCCTCCATCGCTTTGTTGGATTTTACATATTTTAACTTTTCAATATATTTTCCTACGACACCCATCGTTTCTGCTTGAACTAATTTACAAATGTAACCTTAAGAAGTAAATATTACACAAAGTCTGCTTAATTCCAACGTCCTATATTTTATAACTGTTAATCTTAGGCGTCTTATTATCAATGATTTTAGAAAACCAATATTCGTATAATATGGATGACTTTACTTGAAATAAATTAGGTTCTTAAGTAAATAACTTTCTTAAAAATATCCTTTTCGAATTCCTGACCATTTATAATTAATTTGAAATTCACAAATGGTAATTCACTCGGTGAATCCAGTTCGTTGCCACTGGCGATAGTTTTGTTATGGTGTTCGACGACTGGTTAAATACGAAAGGATTGGTGTTTACTTCAAGCTCGCAAACTTGATTTAAAGAAACAATGGGGAATGTTCTATATTGTTTGATGCGGAGAACTAATATATAAATGCAATTGAGTATTATTTATTGCGTACCTAGTAAAAAATTATTTCAAATAGGACCAGAACGATATACTAAAGTCAGTTTGAACGAAAGGCATATTTTCATGTATTTATGCGTTTCGTGTTTACTGGCGACTCATCGGTAGAAACCATTATTACGTCTTATACTCACTGTATATTTGGTCAAGGAATGTGGAACAACTGAACGGTACAATCTACTATACGTACATATATTAAATGTTAGCGTCATTTAAAGTCTTTGGCAATGCGACTTCAAGGAAAACTCACTATATATGAGATATGCCGACTCAGCAACCCTAGTGTTGGCACCATGTACCGACTCGGCAACTATAGTTTTGGTACACATTTACAGGCTCAGTATATATTATATATAGTGAATTGGCTTTGAAATCGCATTGTCGAAGACTTTTTTAATATATGCTTGTATATACATTCGTATAGGAGATTGTACCGTCCAATTGTCCCACATTTCTTGACCAAATATATAGTTGGTATAGGGCATAGTAAGTCCCCAATAAGCACAAAATGTATGTGTACATTATATTATACCTTAAATCCATATTGACTTTGGTTTTTATTCTAGTCATATTTGAACAAAATTGTTACTAGGTGCGCTACACATAATACACAATTATATATATATATATATATATATATATATATATATATATATATATATATATATATATATAACTATATAAATTAAGTTATAGAACCTTTTCAAAACGTTGTTTACTTATACTTTAAAATTTACTCCAAATATGTTGCAAAAATGCATTGGTATTATTTCAAGATGTGTGTTTATACTGGCTAACATCGAAATTTAGAAACAAATTCGATTGGAATCAAACACACATTAGAAGAAGGTACACGTGTAAATTCGTTCACAGCTACCATCGACACATTGTCAATAGCCAAAGATACGAAATGTCTTCCATAAAACGACTTAGTAGACAAACCTTTAACATTATGCACAAAGTAAGATGGGACTATCTGTTCGTCAGTTGCATCGTCAACAGAAAAGCAAATATCTGTGTTAACCAACTGACATGGGTTTGAATTGTTGTGCACACTAATGAGGTTGCGTATCCCACAAAGACCACAAAACTGTGTGTTCGTAGAGCTAGTATGCACAGACGAGGCGCGGCGTCCATTTGAATTGGCTGTCAGTTGCAGTGGCTTAGTGAAGAATTGACAGTTAGCCGGAGTATCGTGCTTCATAGAGACGAATGCAAGCAGCGGTCCGGTCGCCATCAAGCACTGCAGGACAGAGTTAAGATAACAAGTGTTACGGCAATTGCCAAAGCCGAGTGCCCGCCGCGGAACGAACTTTATGCCCATTGATAGGTAACTTGCCAAGTCTTGGTCTGAACAAAGTAGACGATGTTGGCCACCTGTTATTGTAACCAATTTGTGGTGTCAAAATAAAATGCTTTTTCTGTTAACGTAAAAGTAGAAAATGCGCTAAAATGTCGCGGCAATAAACTGCCAGTTAATCACAAATTAACTTTGATAAAGTCAACTGCATGTGTATATCACACCTCGTTTATCTGTTAAAAATCAAAAATCTAAACAGGGTCACACTCTGAATGTAAATAAAATATCTAAAAAAATTAATTAATTAAAATAAATGAAAATAACAGTTGAATTTTACATTGGATATGAGCAAAAGCCAGCCCAACACTTTCCAATTCATCATGATCCCCAACTTATTAATCGATAATCAGTTCGCAGTTCTACTATCTTACAAAATTACGAAGTAATGCAGGAGGAATATTTAAAGCGTTTACTTAAAAGATTGATAAGATGAAGTACAGCATCAGGTGGTAGGTCAAAGGTGAGCAAGCGCAATTTCGATAATTCAAAACCACGACCACATTGAGTGCTTTAAATAAGGAGTTAAAAACGCATGAATTAAAGCTATTAATGAACTAAATAATAGAATATCTATACGTACATTAAGTTTGGTCTTCACCAATAGTTCTGTGAAACCGTAAAACGAAAATAACAGAGCCTTTACAACGGACTCCGTTTCGGACTAGACTCGGCAGATTTTCGCCCATTCAAGTGACTGGTTGGTAAAAGTGCAGCCAAAGTGACATCTACCGAAATGCCAAAATAGTTTCATTTCTTGAAGATTCTGTCGTACTTCTATTAATTAATCCATCCATTGAAGATTCCTCGGTAGAACTACATGCCTTAAAAGGAATTGGTTTATGCGTAGTGCTGTCATTGTTCGAGCTGATACCACAATTGACGGTTGCAGGACAATTGATAGCACTCGTAGGTTGGTAAAATCTTGATTCCTTTACATTTCCAGGTGCACAGCTTGTTTTCTTAATTGATTGACGGTTTTTCACTCGTCTCGTGACCCTGGAGCCGTCCTTACACTACTTGTCCGGAAATGTTTCGAAAAATCTATATTCAAAAGTATTTCCGTACAAACAGTGGAAGGACGGCTTCAGAGTTAGGGAACTAGTGAGAAAACACAAATCAATTGAAAAAGCAAATTTTGCACATGGAAATGTAAAGGAATAAAGATCCTTCGGTAGTTTGGATAGCAGGGCGTACAAACAGCCTTCTAAAACTGCTCCTAAGCGAAAATAATAGTACATTTTGCTCCTTATTAACACAATCTGACGCTGAACTGATGACAAAATAATTCCAACCAAGCGATTGACAATTTGTTAAAATCAGAACAAATTACAGTGTTAAGCAATAAGGTAGGATAGATCTAAAGAAAAATAAAACTAAGGAATGTATTTAATTGAAGAGATGAGGAAAAAAATAAAATTGTACCACCTTTTCAGAAAGCCACGATGGGCGAGCAGAGAGCAAAGTCAAAGTGAGCGAAATCTAGATAAATTAATATACAAACACGAATAAAATTTCGTACAGCCGAAATATCAATATGCATAAGATTGTCACCATTCCAGGCAGTAATAAAACAGCCTATAGTAACTGATTTTCACTGCTTTATACAGATGAGAGAAGAAATTTTAAAACTCATAATACATAATATTTATCACCGCCCACACAACAAATTTTTATATAATTATGTAAATGTTCAAGTCAACATCATGTCTCCAGATATGGTCCAATAATGACAGTTTGGGGTTTGTTAGTTGGATTTCTAGGTCAAAATGTATGCCATATAGGCTCCACCTAAAAGGAAAGACCTACCAAGAAACATTAGTTAGTATATAGCTGAAAAGTGTGTGTAGCGTGCGGCAGGATGGTACAACAGTTAGAGGAATGTGCACCGAAACAGACGTATCCACGTTCGAGACCAGTACACGGTAATTCTGGGCAGTACGTGTTGAGATCTCAATAAGGATGAAACCGGTGTACTGAATGAATTGCTCTTTGTACATTATGCAATGCTGAGTTTATACCGACAAATGTATGTACATAATGGAATAGGTGCTCATACGAAAATTGCAACCTTGATTTAAATAATAAAACTAAACATAACTATTAAAAATAAAACGGTAATTATAATGACGGAAATCATAATAGGAGACGAAAAATACTCACGGAAAGTGATTTAAATAGGAGAATCCAGTTTAGATTCAGACATTGATTCGCGTAATTAACTAAAAAACCACTGCACAACATCATTATAGCTAAATCAACCAAAAAGCAATACAACATTAACTGTATAGTTTCCTTGTGGTTTTCACAGTATCGCTTCATAAATATGACCAAACCTCGAAGTTACCTTTGTCCAGGTACGAAAACAAAGTTAAGCAGACAATGATTCTACTAGAAATCTACAACAAGATCGCCACTTAGCAATATCGCTCAGACTTTCCAACTAAGAACTATAAATCGCACGTGGAGCCCATTTCGGTAAACGAACGTGTTCTATAATACTCACTTTGAATGTAGGTGATTTTAGCTGTTTTTTCTTGTCAAATTCTGTACACCTTGTTTCTTAACCCAATTTGACGCTAGCTGCTTGGATAACGCTCTATTGGGCACCGAAT
The DNA here is from genome assembly GCA_029291075.1 of Eudiplozoon nipponicum. NCBI lineage: Eukaryota > Metazoa > Platyhelminthes > Monogenea > Mazocraeidea > Diplozoidae > Eudiplozoon > Eudiplozoon nipponicum. The sequence goes on from JAQBSW010000007.1 coordinate 48,854, forward strand.
TGAAGACATACGTAAAACGTGAGCGAGCCAACATGGTTGATGAAGCCTTATTTGTTTCTCTACCGAGGAGCATTTACTGACCGATCCAAAAATACATCTAGGGATGTCAGAGTTGTTCATTCGTTTTTGGTAACCTATATGTACTTCATTTTTCAAATAACGCTGGTCAAATTCTTGTAAGCGTCCAAAACCATCCACTTTAAAGATCTGTCTCACTTGTGTATAATAAAACTGTATGTATATATTCATTGCACATGCGACCTATAATTCATAGTGGGGTACTCTTGTTTCTCTATAAGCGCCGAAAGTTGGCGAAGGCTACTGCAGCTTTCGCGACTCATATATTCACCTCGTCACTCCTATTTCCTGAGATAGTGAAACAGCTTAAGAAAAATTTAAACCTTTTTAAAAACGTCCAGATATTCACCATGCAGTCGTAAAGCTAAAATGAGTTATGAGTGGTCCTGCAGAAGTATCTCAAATTTATAAAATGCAAATTCCATTCCTAAAGACGAAATGATGACCGCTAATCTATTCAACGTGACTTTGGCAGAATCTTGGTTATCTAATAATAATACCACATCGCCTGCATAATCAAGACAAATTAATCTACCGCTAAGAGGAACTTTGATGCCAGCCTTCCGAACGTATGTACAATAATAGTTAGTAATTGTATCTATTCCAAAATTAAACAAAGATGTGGAAAGTGAACATCTTTCTTAGATAAGCGAATATTGATTGCGATCTTGATATGAACACCTGACCCATTATGTACATACATTTTCCCCATCGGGAACTAATCACGTCTGTTATTAACTAATGCAAACACTTCTACCATATTTCCAGCCTTTCTAATTAAAAAATATTCAAGATCAACATACAGATCGTGCTTAAGTTGGCGTTCAATAGCTCTACACATATTACTAAAAGCTGAGCTAAAAGGAATTTCACACTCAGTTTCGACAATATCAACAGACTTTTCATAGAACCAATGACTAAATCTACGGTAGCCTACAAATTCACAGACGGTAGTAAATACATTGCGCATAAAACTAATTGAAGTTTACTCTCATTAAGTTTTACGGGGAATGTGAGTATAACTCTACAACAAATAAGTGCATGGTCAGAGTCAACAAACTTTACAAAAATAATGACAATCCTGGATTCATTCACATCATCTAAAACTAATTGTTATGTTATATATTCCAGTCAAAATTTGTACGGGCCTGGAGGACGAAATGTGGCGCCTAGACGTACACTATGTCTGTAACCTGAGCTACTCAAGTATAAAATATGCTCCGCGCGGCTAGCCAACAGCCGTTCACAACTAGATGAAATTCTGTGTTATTTAAGCGCCCAAGCAAAACTAGATTGCCCATTTCTAGTTGATAAGTTTTCCTTTTCTCAGACAATCTGTCAACAGTCTGAAGAGCACCGTCTGCTAAGGCGCCAGTGACCAAAGTTTCCTTCATCATACGAAACTTGCATTTCGTTTCTGGCACACTGCCCTCATTCCATTACAACCGATTTGACATTTAGTGTTAATGGGTAATTAAACCGAAATCGAGAATTCACACGAAACTAAATGACGGCTGTATTCCATTAGACCTGGCAAGGTTAATACCACCATTTCCCGGCTTAATAATTAGTACTTGCTGGTCGTCAGGCCCGAACATTCTATGGCCTCGGACCATATATACTTATTTTCATAATCACGTGCTCGAACGATTAGAAATAGTATAATATTATAGACATTCTTAAACTAATTCGCAACCATAGGATAATCGCCATGTTTCTGCAAAAAATAATCTAAGAAAACTGCCGATTTCCACTTTTGAACAAAACATTAAATATTACCATTATTTAAATCAAGTTTGCAAGCTTGAAGTAAACACCAATCCAATTTTATTTAACCAGTCGTCGAACAACATAAAAAAAACTACCGCCAGTCGCACGCATTGACGCGTTTCGACCTTCCATGATCATCATCAGAGTACGAAGGCAAACTGACTAGCGAGGATCAAGCCGCATTGCATATATATGAAAATATTAAATACAATGGGATTGGTGTTAAATTCAAGCTCGTAAACTTGATTTAAAGAAATGTTACCACCATCCGCGCAATCAATTATTATTAAATTGTTTTGCCTATATATGTTTATGTGGCGAAAGCTGCAAACAGTTAATGTTAGTGACTGCATAGAAATTGTGCAGCCGGCATTTCCACTCAAGTACAGTGTATGTAAAACTACTAGATTTGAGAAATGCTTTTCTAATTGTGCTTTCCATATATATGCAATGTGGTTTGATCCTCGCTAGTCAGTGTGCCGTCGTACTCTGATGATGATCATGGAAGGTCGAAACGCGTCAATGCGTGCGACTGGTGGTAGTTTTGCTATGTTGTTCGATGACTGGTTAAATACAATTGGATTGGTGTTTACTTAAAGCTCACAAACTTGATTTAAATAATTGTTAACACCACATACGCATTCAATTATTGTTTAATTAATTAGTACTAGACATAATTATTCCTCTACCATGATCATGATCGCAAAGTTAGTTCAAGATTAAACCTCAAGTTATTCTCTACAAATTTTTATAACTATTTACTTTGAAATAAATCCATTAGTTTTTATCCTTTCCAATTTATAGCGTGGTCAGTGTGAATCGAGGGACGAGCTGGGCCCTAAATAGTCGTTATCGAAAAATTATTAACTGTGCTATGCTCGCATAATCTAGCCTTAGTTCGTCGCATCATTTCTTCCACATACATAGGAGTAATGTAATGGAAGAAAATTCCATAAACTCCTAATACGCCCGAGAGTGATTAAGACGTATATTTGAATGTATAAGTTTGCTTAAGAACAGTTCAAATGTTGGGCATTTTTGTTAATGCCACTAATTCCCAATCCAGTATCGAATGGGCATAATCCTTTTTTTCCAAACATCATTGTACATAACAGTTAAATACTGTTTGTTGCGGAGAACTGATATATATGCAAGTATGTATTAGGTGTTGCGAACCTAGTAACAAATTAGTTCAGTTGTGACCAGAAGGATAAACCAAAGGCAGCATGAACGGAAAGTATAATCTCATGCACATTCGTTTCGTGCTTACTGGCGACTCATCAGTAGGAGCCGGTATTACGCCCTTTAACCACTATATATTTGGTCGAAGAATGTGGAATAATAGGACGGTACAATCTCCTAGACGAATGTGTAAACCTGCAATAGTGAAGCTAACATCATCTAAAGTCAACGACAATGCGACTTCAACTGCTAACTCACACTATATAATATATATACCGAGTCTGTAAGGGATACTAACACTATGGCTATTGTGTTAGTAACCGATACCAACATTATTGTACCGAAAAGGTACATGGTACTAACACTATGGTTTCCGAGTCGGAACATGGTACCAATATGATTGATATCAATTTATGCTATAGTATAGTATAGTAGAAATAAGTATAGTAGTAATACCGGCTCCTACTGATGAGTCGCCAGTAAGCACGAAACGAATGTGCATGAGATTATACTTTCCGTTCATGCTGCCTTTGGTTTATCCTTCTGGTCATAACTGAACTAATTTGTTACTAGGTTCGAAACACCTAATCATTGTATATACTTTCCCTTGATTTCGGTTGTGCTTAATGCGCAACAATAATGGTGAACGGCTTTTGGATAGCCGCGCGGAACATAGATTATATTTAAGTAGTACCATCTTCAGACGTAGTGTTAGACGTTGCGCCACAAGGCGTGGTGCACCCCCCAGACAGCACTGGACTCAAATAGATCATGTAGCAATTAGCTGTAGATGGCGTGGTTGCATCCATGATTGTCGCTCTTTTTGGAACACTTATGTCGACTTTGACCATGCACTTATCCGTTGTAGATTTGCACTAAAATGTTCGGGGAAAATAAATAAGAACAAATCTCAAATAGATGCAAGCAAACTCGAACAACCGCCCTTCAAAAAATATGATGATATTCTGAATTCAAAGCCGACCATTCTTGATTGTGAAAATTCTAATTTACTTTGGACGAAGATAATGTTTTGCACAATGCACGTACTAATGTATTTGGCATTATAGCCTCCCGTAGAAATAATCATTCGATCTCTGTAAACTCTTTGGAAATTCACGAAACTAGGCGCCAAATTCTGGCTAATTCGGCCTATAATAATACTCGTAGATTTGTAAATCTCTAATTTTAGCGCAGTCTTATAGTCGATCTTGAACTATTCTAGACCCGAAAGGCCTAATTGATATAAGCTATTCCATCAGCTAATATCCTATGATTTAACAATAATTGATTACGTGGGTGGTGGTAGCAAATATCCGATGGTTGTTCTAACTTAGTCGTGCAAAAAGGTCCGAGAAAATTAAAAGTGAAACTATAAATGATAACAACCACCATCTAATAACTGATTAAATACGTCGTCTTAATAAATATGCTGAATACTTCCAAGAAAAACTTTCTAGGGCACTAGCCTCGGTCCAAATCACCAACAATATGCCGACAGTGTGGAATGTTAATCTTTAACATCCATCAGAGTTAGAAATTCGGAATACAATCCTACCTCTTAAACTTTACAAATCTGCAGACCCCGATGATTTTCTTCCGGGCTTACTGAAGGATGACGACGATATGATTGCTAGAGGACTGATTAATATCTTTCATACTATATGGAATAAAGAGATCGTACCGCTTGCTTGGAATCAATCGACCATCATTCCTACCTTCACAATAGGTGAAAGTGATCTATGTGATACTCATCGTGATACTAGTTTGACTCAAGTTGTATTTACGTAAGTTGTTTCACACACTGGAGAAGAACAAGCGGGATTCCGCTTAGAACCAGGTTGCATAGATAATAGTTTACCTTAAGGAGTTCTAGAACAACGACATGTATATGGCCGCCCTAAAATAGCCGTCCTTCTAGACTTCAAGGATGCATTTATCTCAGTCGATCGCAATGCCCTATTTGATATTCTGTCGAAAATTTGTATACCTACCAAAATTTGCAAATACTATACACACTTTTCACAAAATGTATGATTGCGATAAGATCAACAATAAATTAACTCTACTGCCAATCGTGGTGTCTGTCACATATTTCACTTTTCACACAATTATTCAAAATTGTAATAGATGCTGTTATAAACAATACTCCTTCACACATTCGAGATGCAGGTGTTAACGTTCTCGAAGCCGATAGATCAGTCGTTTCTGACTATGCAGGCGGTTTTTTACGATTATTCGGCAACCGAGACTCTGCTCAAGCCAATTTGAATAGATTAGCTGACGTTATTCCATCTTTTGTTTTGAAATTCGCGCTGTCTAAACGTAAGACACGTTTATAGGGTAACACCCCCCACAAAGACACTGCGGCTGCCAAGTGAAGATCTCGACAAAGTTAAAAGGTTTATATATATATATATATATATATATATGGCGGCTTCTTTAACCTAGGCAATGTGAATGACGAAGTGAACATGAGAATCGCGAATAGTAGAATAACTTTTTTAAAACCTCTGCCATTTAAGGAGAAAACCGGGAATCTCACTTTGCCTCGAAGGTCGTGTGTAAGATGCATTTGCACACTACTGAGACTTTGACCTACAAAGTGAATGATTTTAAACCATCACAAGCATTCAATAATCGTTGTTTGAGAAGCATAGAATATATAGGCTACCAACAACTAACAAGTTACGCTGACATCCGAACCCATATGTTTGAATATGTCAAAACGTGCCTTTCATCACAAAAACAAGTAAGACTCCATGAACTGGGTTGGCTGTGGCATTTTATGTATGCGTTCAATTTGATGCCCAGTAAGCACAATATTGGCGGAAGAAACAAGGTTTGCAGTTGTACATAAAAGAAATAGCTAACGTCAACTAAATATAAATTTGACAGTATGGGACTCGATCGTCTGTCAGGATGAGCTCCACGTGCACATCAGGGTTCTTGGTTGGAAACTTTGCGCGATACGACATCGAGTCATGCCCATGGGTGATCTTATTGCAGATTTCTAGTAGAAACATATTCATAACTTTCTTTTAGTTGCGTAGAATTAGTTGCAAATTTAATCGTATTTATGACAAGATACAGAAAAAGCCGTACGGAAGCAGTATTGACGATGATATCTTGCCTTAGAGCTCATTTGGTTTTCTAACTACATTAAACTACATGATCGGGAGAAACCATCACCCTGAATTCTCTTTTTAAAATCTGTCTGCGCCTTCCAATTTGAATCTGCTTTCAGTATTAGCAACTACATTATTCTCAACGTACCACAATTGTACTTACTTAAATTGTCAAAATTCTAAGCTGTATTGATATTTGCCCTTATGGGGCCATATCACATTTTCAGCGAAAAAGATAAGTAATATAAAAACGGCAATTTTAATCGAAATACGTATTACTTTCATCAAAAAATTACTCAAATCACTTACCAGTACTAACTGTCTTCTTTGTCGCACAGATGATTATAGCATCTGGAATGCATTCTATTCGTTGCTTAATAATTTTATCTATGTTTACAGTTTTATCAAATTTGAATGGAAGCTTTTCACAACACAAATGCTCATATATTTTTAAATGCTTTAACTCATTATACACATTCGGCTTTGGATGAGAAGAACTGACTATAAGTTCCTTAGAATCGGTTGAACAAAAATTATTAAGCATTATAAGACAAAGTGTAACGTTTATTTATAGCTTCTCACATTAATATTGATTTGTTTTGATTCACTAGTCTAAGATATTCTCTAAATCAATAAGATTAGAACAGAAATTTAGTCATTGGTACAAATCCATTAAAATTGTAATATTTAACACAGTAACATGGAATATACTATTTGAAGCACACTTGAAAGTTGACTGTGATGGTATTTCATTAGAATTGTATTGGAAAATATTTTCTATAACTACACAAGCACTATTACTTTCAATGAATCAATATTGTGTGCTTAGTACGTACGCTTTCTGTTCGTATACGATATAGTTATAACATATTTGTCCAAATGTACATGTTCGGAAACTGCAAAATATATCGTAAAAATATAGGAAACAGGAGCACTGACACAATGTCATCGAGAATAATTCCCTTAGTAAAAGTTAATATAACTAAATATATATCAATGTCATGAATCTGAGTAACACTTTGTCGATTAATATATTTCGTTATGATAGGTTATTAAATACACAAACAAATAAAAACAAGAAGTGTTCAAATAAAACAAATAAAGACCGAAAATTATTGAATTTTTATTCAAGAAATTATGTACTACAGAACAAAAAGAGTTCTATTCCAAAGATTTTTAAAAACTTTTCGTATTTAAATTATTTGCATTTTCTTCTCATCTAATGATACATTAAAATTGCGGAAGTTGAGAACTTAATTATAAATAATAAATTGTAAATGCCCCAGCTTCAAGTAAATGCCGTACGACATTACAAACTCGGTTGAAGTGCCATAAAATAAAGAGTTATCACTGTTGGGGGCCCTTAACAGGGCCGGTCTTGCGTTCTCTGGTGTTGAGGCCCCTAACCTATTCGAGTCTGTAAGCCCCATAGATGCCAGATCGCTGGAAGTCCTAAAATTCACAGAAGAGTCTGATATGCTTATAAGATTGTTTGCGTCACTTAAGTTCAAATCCGCTATGTCCTGCACTAACCTACTTGTGTCATCAAATTTAATATCGGTATCCATGAATACATGAGATAACAATTAAATCGATACTTACTGTTAGGCAATTGGAAAGTGAAAGTCGGAAGCTGTTCCGCACAATAAATAATCTAGAAAGATGTATAAACTTGAACCAAAGATGCAATCAAATATACCTGTTCCAAGGCTCCTGTTCCTTTCTGTTTTATATTAGAACATAAAGGCAATTGATGGAGCAATATATTTGATGATGAAATATTCGTTAAATCAAGAAATTGTGAAAATGCAGCAGACCAAAATTTACAATACCAGACACAGAGCGATATACTCGAAAACTGGAAATAGCACACAATTTAAAATCAAGTATTTAAACAAAGAATGTTCTGGAAAATTAAAAGAAAACAATTCTTTTTAAATAAAGTTCGTTACAATCAGCTATGGTGATTTAAATCTGTCAGTCAAGGTTATTTTACATAAGGCGGAGGATTTAACTTCCTCCACACTGGCAAATGCCGAGAAGGTCCGTATATAGAGGCTCCTAACCTATTCGTATCTGAGAACCCCATAGATGCCAGATCGTTAGTAGACCTATAATTAGCAGTAGAATCTGATAAGCTTATATTTTCATTTGCATCTGCTAAATTCAAACCTGCTATGTCTTGCGCTAACTTGCAAGTGTCGTCAAATTTAAGATCTGCATCCATATTTATCAAATTTAATTATTAAATTGACACTTAATGTTAGGCAAATCGGGATGTGAAACCTGTCTCGTACAAAATACCTAAACAAATAATCTGGAAAGAAATAGACGCGAAAAACAGAATTATTAAATTACCTTATCTAGAACGTACCCTTTATGCGAACATCAATAAAAAATATAAGACAGTGTTAACAGGCGTATATTGAAGAAATCCATCAAATATTAATGAAAAAATTATGCAATTGCAGCAGGCCAAAGGAGATACAACCAATCGAGGACAGTAATGCTCCAAAACTGAAAATGGCGCACAATTCAAAGTCAAGTATTTAAACAAAGAAAGTTCTGGAAAATAAATGAAAAAATTCGTTACAATCAGCCAAGTGGTTGAAATTTATCAGTTAATTTTACTTTAATTTTGGCGGAGGAATTATCTTCCTCCACATACACCACCTTCTGAAAAAAGACGGCTATTAATATACGTAATCATGATTCTTCGGCTGACGTTGCACTCTTCCAGAGAGGGTCGTGCATAATGGCGCCCTGAAGTCGGCATCACGCCCGATACCGTTCACACTGGTTCTTCTGTATCATCTGGTATAGCCAAACAGTTTTCATGTTGTGAACTGGTAGAATAAGATTATTTGCTTATTATACAACGCGTTTTCTGAGTTCTGCATTTCGTTATGTGCCTGTATGATGGGATTACACACATCAGATTCTCCCATTGAACGATGGTCATTCAACGCATCTGTTAATTCAGTCCTATTGTCTAACCAGATAAACTGGGGAATGCAACGATCCAACCTAACACAATCCTCAATGCCATTTATCTCTATGATGACATTCTTGTCAGTCATCCTCTTGACCATATATGGTCCTTTGTAAAATGGTGTCCGGCAATTCTTCCTATTTTCATTAATCCATATACATGCAAAGCCGATCTTAGATCAGGGGACACATAGCACTTGGTTTTTGCTTTTCTAGTCTTGGTCGGAGCCAAACGACACATCTTACCTCTAAGTGCTCCTACAAACCAATCTACATAAAAAGAAGTCCAATCAATACTACTTCGAGTATCTATTAGAAGATCTCCAGGCAAACTTAATGATTCTCCATAAACCAATTCTGCTATTGAAGTACCTAATTGTGCCCTATATCTGTTGCGCATGGCGAGTAGTACTAAAAGAAGATTGTGTATCCAGCTTTTTCCACTAGTACACCTTAACTCAGCTTTCAGTTCACGATGCAGTCTTTCTACCATCCTATTTGTTCGTGGGTTGTACGCGCTAGTGCGCAATACAGTTGTTCCCATGATATTGAGAGATCTTATGAAAAGCTCGGACATAAATTGACTACCGCGATCACTTATGACGGCACATATGGTCCTGGTTGACTTCTAGACGTTTCGCATAACAACCACTTGCCACCCATGAGCCTAAAAACATAGCCTGGTCTTTTGGACAAGACTAACGTAAAGGGATCCGTCCTTGCGCTTCCTCGATTTGACTAACAAAATCATGCATTGAATTATCTAAATTCTTCAACGGACCTTGAAATATCAGGTCGACATCGGCTTCATTCGGTCTGCTAAGTGCATCGACTACCACATTCTCCTTACCAGCAATATGAGACACAGTGAAATCGAACTCTGATAACCGTGATATTTTGGAATTTACTCTACGAGAGTAATTAAGCCTAGCTGTTTTACCAAGTATACTGATCAATGGCTTACGATCGGTCAATAACTTAAACTTATGACCGTCTAAGAAATGCTCGAAGTGTAGCACTGTGGCATACACTGCTAGAAGCTCTTTAGCAAACGTATCATAACGTTTCTCTCGATCATTATGCTTACGGCTATAAAACTCAATCGATCATAATATGTCCTGAGCTCTTTGCTGTAGCACTGCCCATATTGCATCACCTGAGGATTAGCACGAAACAAATCTCCCAATCTACAGGTGCTAATGTGGTTATGTCACTTAGCATTTCCTTGGCCTTCTGTACTCATGTTTATAGGCCAAGACTTCTTGATAGTGCTCTTTTTACGAGTAAGATGGCGTGTCAACGATCCTAGAATTCCGGCTAGACCTGGAATGATTCGCCGGTAATAGCTGATCATACCCAAGAACTTTCGCAACTGGCGCACTGTTCGGAGCTCCGTTACGTACGTAATAGCTTGGATCTTATCTTCCAAAGGTTTTATTCCATCTTTGGAAAGTATAGACAAAGATACTTAACTGAAGGGCATCCGATGTTACTCTTATTAGGTTTGACCACTTATACATATTGTTCCACTCTGGTCAGAACCGTTATCAAATGCCTACGATGTTCATCACGTGAGCGACTAAAATTTATAATGTCGTCTATGTACACCCTCGCAAATGGACAATTCTAAAGGATTTCTTCAGCCAAACGCTGGAATGTCTGACTGGCATTTTTCAAACCAAAGGGCATTCGAAGAAATTCATGCGATTCCCCTCCTGGAAATCTGACTGCGGTTAGTGGTATCGAACTGTCCTCCATTGGTATCTGATAGTACGCTTTCTGGAAATCTAAAGTTGAATAAACCTCATATCCCATTATATCTCAGAGTAAAGTACTCTGATTAGGGAGAGGATAAGAATCACCCTTCGTCACTGAGTTTAATAGACGATAATTTCCACAAACCCTCCATTGACCCGGTTCAGGTTTGGGAACTACCACTATTGGGGAAGCAAAATTGGAATTTGACCTTCTACAAATCCCCTCTTCGCGCATTTGGTGAAATTCTGACACAGCTACTTGTTGCTTGTGTTGTGCCAATGGTTGAGCCTTTGGTGAACAAGGCAACGGAGCCTCCAATTCTATTTGGTGTTCTACTCCTGTCTTCAATCCTATCCTTTTGGCACTGAAAGGCTGAAAGACTGCTAGTTGCTTCGCAATGATATCGGCAAAGTCATGTGCGACCGTTGGACGCGGTAAAAGAACTGTTCTAACTGCCGATGTGTAAGACTCAGTATGTGTTAACATCCCTGCACCTTCTGCAATAGTCCTAGCTTTGGGGTCTAATGTCAGCTTGAAATGTGTCAAGAAATCCATGCCAATGATATGGTCCTTGACATCGGCTACTAGAAAATTCCATCTAAAGAAAGATTTCTGGCCTAACGTCACCGACATTTCTTTCATCCCTTTGACTCCTATCGGACTACCTTTAGCGGCCCATAGTTGATAATCAAATGTGAGGCAATCAGCTTCCACCACGTCTGACCTAACTATGCTTACCTCAGCACCCATATCCATTCGAAATTCCAGTCCAGATAATTCATCTTTAATAATGAAATTGTTGCTGGATAATCCGGCAATGTTATCTAGATTTCCGCTTAGTAAGAATCTGACACTCTTCCCTCTGTATTGGTGCTAACTTGTCCTGTCGCATTTTTAACCTTTGCCTTAAGTATGCCTTTTAAAGGCATATCTGGGAGCCTTTGCAATGGAAACCCCCATACGGCTCGTACTAGCGGGGATTTCATCCTTTTCGCGGTGATGGATTTCTCTCTACCGGTTTAGTGTTACCTTTCCATTTGGGTCTACCTAACCGCGGGTATATACAATTCTTACCTTGGCACTTTGCACTTCGTCCCTATTCGCAATGTGCTTACACCATCAGCGTGACCCTTCGAAGCGTGGACGCGAGTGAATCCCTCGACGTCTAGTATATCTATCCTGACTCTGAAGTTGCGAAATGTCTCGACGTATACTAGCAACTTCTCTACATAAGTAACGCAAGGTTTCTTGTATAGTCAGGTTGGTTTCGGCATCTGCCCTGACTGGCTGCACCATGACAGAATCTGCAATTACAGCATTTACTTGTGATTCCTGCTATTTATAAACTCCGTCTAGCCCTCTGTGTTTTGTTGGCCATGCAATGTTCATAATTTCAAATACTTCCAATGTGGTTCTAGCCTAGATGGTAGTTCAGCTGTAAAATAAGAATTTATCACATCTCCGGATATATTCAACCTGGAAGCTTTCGTGCAAAGGCGTTCGTAAAACTCTGATGGTAGTTGACGCCCCAACTTTTCTAAGCGTAATAATTTTCACATTTGTACTGAGCTTCCAGGCTGATATCTCTGTTGGATTTCAGCCATTAATAACTAAAGTGCATTGTACGGTTTTTCTTTCACAGTTCCGTCTCTGAAATTATCCAAGGTGTTTCGGATATTTTCAGGCAATGTCATCTATGCTGCAAAAAATTTCTTCATAGGGTTTACAATATTTTAAGCGCTAAATATCATTTGGTCATCCCCCACCCAACTTGAATGTTTTTCAGATTTGTATTGCAGTAAACTTAATATTCCTGGACTGGCGCGGTCGCCAAATTTTGTAGAGGCTCCTAACCTATTGGTGTCTGAGAACCCCATAGATGCCAAATCGTGTTCAGTCCTAATATGTACAAAAGAATCTGATAAGCTTGTATTTTCATTCATATCTGCTAAATTCATACCTGCCATGTATTGTGCTAACTTGCTAGTGTCCTCAAATTTAAGATGAGATTCCATGTCGATCGAATTTAGTTATTAACATGACACTTAATGTTAGGCAATCGGAATGTGCAAACTTTCACGTTAGAAAACACCCGAACAAATAATCTGGAAAGAAATAGACGCGAAAAAACAGAATTATTAAATTACCTGTTCTAGAACGTCTCCAAATACGTGCACAAATAAAAATAGAAGACAATTTTAGCAGGTGTTTATTGTAGAAATCGAGTAAACTTTAAATGGAAAAAATGAAATAAATGCAGCAGGCCGAGGAAGTTACAACTGGTCAACAGGCAGTATGCTCAAAAATTCAAAATGGTGCACAATTCAAAGTCTTTATACACTCAAGTATTTAAACAAAGAAAGTTCTGGGAAATAAATGAATAAATTCTTTTTAAATAAAATTCGTTTCAATCAGCGAAAGTGGTTTAAATTTATCAGTTAATGTCACTTTAATTTTGGCGGAGGAATTACATTCCTCCATACTGCATAACTTCAACGAAGTTACTCAGCGAGATTACAACGCCACAACAGAAGGAACCACAATCCAGTCAAACAGAGCTGGTCTCAAGAGTCTAAGAGTACTTCCGGACAACATCACACTTACGTATAGAGGAAGAAAATTTTTCCCCCAAAATTAAAGTAACATTAACTGATAAATTTAAACCACCTTGGCTGATTGTAACGAATTTTATTTAAAAAGAATTTTTTCATTTATTTTACAGAACTTTCTTTGTTTAAATACTTGACTTTGAATTTTGCACCATTTTCAGTTTTCGAGCATTACTGTCCTCGATTGGTTGTATCTCCTTTGGCCTGCTGCAATTTCTTCATTTTTTTCATTAAAATTTGGTTGATTTCTTCAATATACGCTTTTTAATAATGTCTTATATTTTTTATTGAGGTACGCATAAAAGGGACGTCCTAGAACAGGTAATTTAATAATTCTGTTTTTTGCGTCTATTTCTTTCCAGATTATTTGTTTGGTTGTTTTGTACGAGACAGGTTTCACATCCCGATTTGCCTAACATTAAGTGTCAATTTAATAATTAAATTTTACAAAAATGGATGCTAATCTTTAATTTTAGGACACTAGCAAGTGAGCACAAGACATAGCAGGTTTGAATTTAGCAGATGCGAATAAAAATATAAGCTTATCAGATTCTACTGTAAATTTTAGGACTACAAGCGATCTGGCATCTATGGGGTTCTCAGACACGAATAGGTTAGGAGCCTCTACACTATTTGGCGACCGCGCCAGTCCAAGAATTTAAAGTCTACCGCAGTATAAATCGAAAAAAACATTCAAGTTGGGTCGGAGATGCCCAAATGATATTTAGTGCTTATAATATTGTAAATCCAATGGAGAAATTTGTTGCAGCATGGATGGCATTGCCTGAAAATTTCCGAAATGCCTTGGAAAATTTCAGAGACAGAACTGTGGTAGAAAAACCGTCCAATACATTTGAGTTACTAATGGCTGAAATTCAACAGAGATATCAGCCTGGAAGATCGGCACAAATGTGCGAATTATTACGCTTAGAAAAATGGGGGCGTCAATTACCGTCCGAATTTTACGAACGCCTTTGCACAAAAGCGTCCAGGTTTAAAATGTCCAAAGATGTGGTTAACTCGATTTTCACAGCTGAGCTACCAATTAGGCTTAGAACCACATTGGAAGTATTTGACACTATGAGCATTGATTGGCCAACAAAACTCAGAGGGTTAGACGGCGTGTATAAACAGCACGAACTATAGATACATGCTGTAATAGCAGATTCTGTCACGATGCAGCCAGTCAGGGCAAATGCCTAAAACAACCTGACTATACAAGAATCCTTGCGTTTCTTATGTAGAGAAGTTGCTAGCTTACGTAGTGACATTGCATAACTTCAGAGTCAGGATAGGTATAATAGACGTCGAGGGAGTCACTCGCGTCAACGCTTTGAAGGGCCACGCGGATGGTGTAAGGCACATTGCGAATACGGACGCAGTGCGAAGTGCCAAGGTGAAAATTGTATATACACGCGATTAGGTGGACCCAGATGGAAAGGAAGCACAAAACCGGTAGAGAGAAATCCATCACCGGAAAAATGACAAAACCCGCGCTAGTAGGAGCCATATGGGAGGTTCCATTGCAAAGGCTCCCAGATATGCCTTTAAAAGGCATACTCAAAGCAAAAGATGCGACTAGATCAAATAGCACCGAAGAAGTAAATGAAGATGGTCAGATTCTTACTAAGCGGAGATCTGGAAAACATTGCCGGATTATCCAGCAACAAGTTCATTATTAAAGATGAATTATCCGGATTAGAATTTCTCATCGATACGGGTGCTGAGGTAAGCATAGTTAGGTCAGACGTGGTGGAAGCAGATTGCCCGACATTTGATTATCAACTATGGGCCGCTAACGGTAGTCCGATAGGAGTGAAAGGGATGAAAGAAATGTCAGTAACGTTAGGCCAGAAATCTTCCTTCCGATGGAATTTTCTAGTAGCCGATGTTAAGGACCATATCATTGGCATGGATTTCTTGACACATTTCAAGTGACATTAGACCCCAAAGCTAGACTATCGCAGAAGGCGTAGGGATATCAACACCTACTGAGTCTAACACATCGGCAGTTAGAACAGTTCTTTTACCCCGTCCAACAGTCGCACATGACTTTGCCGATATAATTGAGAAGCACCTAGCAGTGTTTCAAACTTTCAGTGCCAAAAGGATAGGTTTGAAGACAGGAGTAGAACACCAAATAGAATTGGTGGCTCCGTTGCCTTGTTCACCAAAGGCTCAACCATTGGCACAACACAAGCAACAAGTTGCTTTGTCAGAATTTCACCAATTGCGCAAAGAGGGGATTTGTAGAAGGTCAAATTCCAATTTTGCTTCCCCAATAGTGGTAGTTCCCAAACCTGAACTGGGTCAATGGAGGGTTTGTGGGAATTATCGTCTATTAAACTCAGTGACGAAGGGTGATTCTTATCCTCTCCCTAACCAGAGTACCTTACTCCGAGATATAATGGGATATGAAGTTTATTCAGCTGTAGATCACCAGAAAGCGTACTATCAGATACCAATGAAGTAAAGTTCGATACCACTCACCGCAATCAGATTTCCAGGAGGGGATCGCATGAATTTCTTTGAATGCCTTTTGGTTTGAAGAATGCCTGTCAGACATTCCAGCATTTGACTGAAGAAATCCTTCAGAATTGTCCATTTGCGAGGGTGTACATAGACGACATAATAATTTTTAGTCGCTCACGAGATGAACATTTTAGGCATTTGGAAGCGGTTTTGACCAGGCTGGAACAATATAGATTAGTGGTCAAACCTAATAAGAGTAATATCGGATGCTCTTCAGTTAGATATCTTGGTCATATACTTTCCAAAGATGGAATTAAACCTTTGGAAGATAAGATCCAAGCTATTAAGGATGTAACGGAATCCCGAACCGTGTGCCAGGTGCGAAGGTTCTTGGGTATGATCAGCTATTATTGTCGATTCATTCCAGGTCTAGCCGGAATTCTAGGATCGTTAAAACACCATCTCACTCTTGAAAAGAGCTCGATCAAGAGGTCTTGGCCTATAAACTTGAGTCCAGAAGACCGAGAAAAATTCCAAAAGGCCAAGGAAATGTTAAGTGACATAACCACATTAGCACCTGTAGATTGGGAGAAACCTTTCGAGCTAATCACAGATGCCTCAGATGTTGCATTAGGGGCAGTGCTACAGCAAAGAGATCAGGACGTAGTAAGACCGATTGGGTTTTATAGCCGTAAGCTTAATGATCGAGAGAAACGTTATGATACGTTTTGTAAAGAGCTTCTAGCAGTGTATGCCGCAGTGCTACACTTCGAGCATTACTTAGACGGTCATAAGTTTAAGTTATTGACCGATCATAAGCCATTGATCAGTATACTTGGTAAAACAGCTAGGCTTAATTACTCTCGTAGAGTAAATTCCAAAATAACACGGTTATCAGAGTTCGATTTCACTGTGTCTCATATTGCTGGTAAGGAGAATGTGGTAGCCGATGCACTTAGCAGACCGAATGAAGCCGATGTCGACCTGATATTTCAAGGTCCGTTGAAGAATTAAGATAATTCAATGCATGATTTTGTTAGTCAAATCGAGGAAGCGCAAGGACAGATCCCTTTACGTTAGTCTTGTCCAAAAGACCAGGCTATGTTTTTAGGCTCATGGGTGGCAAGTGGTTGTTATGCGAAACGTCTAGAAGTCAACCAGGACCATATGTGCCGTTGGGGTTACGGGTCAATATTATCGAAGTGTTACACGACATGGGACATCCATCCATTAAAGCCACCATTCGATTAATTAACGACAGATACGTATGGCCGCACATGTCTAAAGACATACGGGTATGGGTAAGAGCCTGTGTCAAGTGTCAAACGTGTAAGGTGTGGAGACATACCAGAACCGAGATAAAGAATATTGGGATACCAATTGGACGGTTCAGACACGTACATATAGACATTGTAAAAACGTCCGAGGTTAATGGTAACAAATATTTGCTAACTATGGTAGATAGATTTAGTCGTCAATTCGAAGTGGCGATTTTAAAAGACATGACAGCGCAAGAAGTCTTGTTCGCGTTTCTACATAATTGAATATCGCGTTATGGTGTTCCGGAAAAGGTCATAAGTGATCGCGGTAGTCAATTTATGTCCGAGCTTTTCATAAGATCTCTCAATATCATGGGAACAACTATATTGCACACTAGCGCGTACAACCCACGAGCAAATGGGATGGTAGAAAGGCTGCATCGTGAACTGAAAGCTGCGTTAAGGTGTACTAGTGGAAAAAGCTGGATACACAATCTTCTTTTAGTACTACTCGCCATGCGCAACAGATATAGGGCACAATTAGGTACTTCAGTAGCAGAATTCGTTTATGGAGTATCATTAAGTTTGCTTGGAGATCTTCTAATAGACACTCAAAGTAGTCTTGATTGGACTTCTTTTTATGTAGATTGGTTCGTAGGAGCACTTAGAGATAAGGTGTGTCGTTTGGCTCCGACCAAGACAAGAAAAGCAAAAACCAAATGCTATGTGTCCCCTGATCTAAGATCGGCTATGCATGTATATGGAAATAATGAAAATAGGAAGAATTGCCTGACACCATTTTACAAAGGACCATATATGGTCAAGAGGATGACTGACAAGAATGTCATCATAGAGATAAATGGCATTGAGGATTGTGTTAGGTTGGATCGTTGCATTCCCCAGTTTATCTGGTTAGAAAATAGGACTGAATTAACAGATGCGTTGAATGACCATTGTTCAATGGGAGAATCTGATGTGTGCAATCTCATCATACAGGCACATAACAAAATGCAGAACTCAGAAGACGCGTTGTCTAATATAGCCAAATCTAATTCTACTAATTCACAACATGAAAACTGTTTGGCAATACCCGATGAAACGGAAGAACCAATGACAACTTTACAGGGCGCGATGGTGACTTCAGTGATGCAATTATGCACAACTCGTTTTGGAAGAGTAAAACGCAGCCAAAGAATGATGATTACGTCTACTACTAGCCGTCTTTTTTTAAGAAGGTGGTGTATGTGGAGGAAGGTCATTCCTCCGCCAAAATTAAAGTGACATTAACTGATAGATTTAAACCACCTTGGCTGATTGAAACGAATTTTTTTAAAAGAATTTATTCATTTATATTCCAGAACTTTTTTAAATTTAAATACTTGACTGTATAAAAACTTTGAATTGTGCACCATTTTGAGTTTTCGAGCATACTGCCTGTTGACTGGTTGTAACTTCCTCGGCCTGCATCATTTATTTCATTTTCTCCATTTAAAGTTTACTCGATTTCTACAATATACACCTGCTAACACTCTCTTCTATTTTATTTGTGCACGTATTTGGGGACGTTCTAGAACAAGTAATTTAATAATTCTGTTTTTTCGCGTCTATTTCTTTCCAGATTATTTGTTCGGATGTTTTGTAACGTGAAAGGTTGCACATTCAGATTGCCTAACATTAAGTGTCATGTTAATAACTAAATTCGATCGACATGGAATCTCATCTTAAATTTGAGGACACTAGCAAGTTAGCACTATATATGGCAGGTATGAATTTAGCATATATGAATGAAAATACAAGCTTATCAGATTCTGTTGTGCATATTAGGACTGAACACGATTTGGCATCTATGGTGTTCTCAGACACCAATAGGTTAAAAGCCTCTACAGCAGTAATTGGCTCGTCTCTCTAGTTGTACACGAACAAGATTGGCGTCACTAATGTTGGCAATGCTGGTAAAGCAAGGCCAAATATCAACATATTTGAAAGGTGGCAGACAGCACGTCGGAGATACACACAGCAGGAGGCAAAATCGACAAATAAATTGCATGGTAAATTCACCGTGCTTAAATTGCAATGTAATAGCCATATATTGCTACTTTCACATTATTGTTTAACGGTAAGTTTCGCTTTTTTCTCATTGTTGCAGCGTAAATCGACTTGAATTTAAATTACAAAATATGTCGGCAATTTCCTTTTTTAGTTACATCACTTTCTTCTTTGAAAAAAGGAAAAAAATATTCCTCTCGGCGAGGCTAGATAAGAAATGCATGACCGAGTTTGAACCAAGTTAAAAAAACAATGTACCATAAATGCTGGGCTTAAGTCTGCTTCTTGGTTTCTTCAACAATAATATGATGCTAAATAACCACTAAAAATTGCTACACAAATTGTTAGCCCTAGTGGCCGGTCATATCGCGTGAGGCAAAATAGCGCAGTGTAAGATTTGGGAGCCGCAGCGTGAGGATTTCGAGGTAAATCAACACTGAATTTGCCAGGTTTAAGTTAAAACCTAGGCAGGCTGGATCGTCGTCAATGCGTTTGTATACGACCAAAGGAGCTAGAGTGTGTGCTCGACGTTGTGGTCATGATATTTGTAGAGTGGTCTTTGTGCAATTGATGAAGTTGAGATATGCATTGAAAGTGGCCTGTATCATGATATGAAGCTGATAACTACTTAGTGTTGCTATACGAAAGCGTTAGCTCCAAGTAGCTGGTCATACCAAAATAGGTGGTGTGAGATGAGGTGTGAGACATACATAACAATGTAAAAATATATACATAAAAATCAAAGGTAACTGCAAAAAAATATACTTGAACATTGCCTCAGAGATGGTATAATACAAAAGAACTGTTCAAAAATGCTACACAATTGTTAGCTAAGAACAGCTGGTTATGCCACGTGAGATAAATGCGACAAATAACGTAAAGTTAAAAATTTTGATACGTAGAATAACGAAAAGTTAATGTTAAAAAAAAATATCAATTACGCGTTATGCAAGGCAGACTATTGAGTTTGTGGGCAGATGGAGCCTGAGACGTGTGTCGGAGGTTGACTGCCCTCAGAATCAGGCGGATCTATGAAAGGTTTCAACCTGTCTATGCTTACTAATGTTGGTGTCGCGCCTTGCATAATAATGAAGTATTTGGGTTTTCTGAGCAAAATCGAGTAAGGACCGTGATACTTTGGTTGTAGTGGTGCAACAGCAGTGTCGTTGCGAACGTGTACTCTCTTGCAGCTGTGGAGCTGCGGGTGAACAAAGACTGGACGAGGAGTATGTCTCGGCTGCTGTTCAGACATGTTACCAAAATAAAGTCGAAGACGGGTAGCTTCGTCTTGTGAGTCATACAGGGGGCCAGTTGTAGCTTCTTTGAGTGCATTAGGTTGTCCTGCTGTGACGATATCAGACTCGTAGCTCTGACTTGTTGAGATGGAAAAGTGACTTGTGTTTTCAAAGAACTGCTGAAATCTCTGTCGAATAATGCACTGGGTTTAGCTGAATGACCTGTAACTCCAAATGCTCGGAGGCAATTGTCAAAAAACTATGCTCAGGTCCGGTGGAGGGCTCCATGATTTTTGATTAACTAGATCAACAATGAGCAAAAATTTCAAAAGGAAATCAAGGCCAATTATGTTGTGTGAGACCTTGGTGATGATAAAGTTGTGAGTAAATTCACGTAGTAAACCTCTGTTGAGTGTGCGATGCCGGTAGCCATAAGTAGTTATGGGCTCCCCTGTACCTGTTGCAATTAAAACGCCTAGAGACATCTCGGCCATCAAATCACCCTTGAGAACTGAGACTGCTGCACCTGCGCCTACAATGAATTCATCGCCAATTCTGAAATCAATAAGATGCAGAAGTTCGTTAGGCTGTTTGGCGGGGTCATCCAAACAAATAGACTAGTCATTTCGACTGACATCGTCAGTCTGGCTGTCTATGTAGCATCTTGAGCGTGAACGATAATAGTCGATGGGAAAGTCAGATTATAAGAGATTGCTTCCTAGTGGTGCCGCTGATGCCGTTGATGTGCAGAGAGTACGGTACTCTACTTTTTGCGCCATACGTATCCGATCCTGATTCTCCACTGCGTCTGTTTTCTGTGGCCTTTCCCGTCAACTGTGGAAATTGGCACTCATTCGGAAACTCTTCCGAACAGTAGAGGCAAACTTGACATGAATAAAAAACTTTAGTGATTATAGCACCAGTTATTTGGGACATATCTATTAAAAGATTGTGGGGATCTAGATCGCCGCCCACCGTTATTTCGGATCTTGGTTGTGAAAGTAGGTCGTTCTGTTGGAGTTTCGCGGGGTTAATTACTCCCTACATTTGATTGGTAGCGGCTGTGGAGATCCGTGCACATGATCAATTCCCGGCTTTTTCCCGATGGGTGAAGTGAGAAGACTAATACGAATGATCGCAAATGTATTGTAAATAACGTCGTATATAAGTTCATAAGTAGTCCAAATTGACCATGCTCTAGACAGCAATAAAACTAGATTGTTAACACAATTGAATGTCTTATACACCAGTCACAGTCAAACTATATTGTCCGTACTCTAGACGGCAAAAGGACTGAATACTGTTCACAAAGTTGAATGTCTTATGCACAAGTCACAGTTAAACAAAATTGTCCGTGCTCTAGACGGCAGAAAATTGAACGGTGTTTACATAGTTGAATGTCTTACACACAAGCAATTATTCTTTCACAAATGTATGAATTGAAATGAATATATGTAACCGATTGAAAATAAATGATGATATGAATGTAGTCACTGGTAAAAGTTGTCACTGATGATAAATGGATTAAAATCGTGTAAAAACTTCAATGAAAAAATTCACAAATAATTAGTCCACTGTTTGCTATAGTTTTAACTTATTTAATTATAATAATCCACTGTAAATTTTGGAAATTCGGATATAGGTATAGTTAATGCGAACAGTAAATCCCTTTGCATAAACTGGGTGAATAATCCAACTGAGCGAAATAAACTGCAGTAACACTATAATCCAATCGCATGTTCCCCTGCGTATTGCGCGGGTGTGTATATTTAATAAACAATCCTTTTAATTACAAAAAAATTGCAGTTCAAGAAATCTCAATTAAAACTGCTAGAAATTAACAGAGACTGTTTCCAAAATCACAATTAAGAGAAATATTGTGTAAGAACAGAGTTAGATTATTTGATCTTAAAGAGCACCATATTTATCAAAATCGAACATCGTTGGGTTGTAACGCGGAGCCGAGTGTTACATACACCCCCCGACAATGAAAATTAGTACACAATGAAGGAGGCTAACCTTACAGGAGATGTTATTGCTCTGCCATACCGTGTAGCAACTGATTTTGGCGCTGTCAACACCGATTCTGGTTCCTCTGTATCTCGCGGTGGCGTAACGGCGTCAGTTCGTTGTCAGCAAGGCTGTCTGGAGGTGGTGTTATGGTTTCTTCACTGCCTGATAAGTCAACATCGCGGAGCAGCGGGTCATTTGGATCAACGTCGGCTGGGGATAGTCTGTGTTTGGAGACCGCTTCAGCTGTGCCATAAATTTCCAAAATGATGTAATTCTGACGTCGATCTAACACACGATAAGAACCGCGCTTTGGTTTGGCTAGAATCCTGTTATCCATATCGTTGTCGACGAAGAACCATTTCCAGCTATCAAAATCTTTGCGTTTATAAATTGGACCATGTTGCTGACGTGTAGGACAGATCAGCCGATTCTGAGCGTTATATTGTAGAAAACTGCGAAGTGGAAACTGAAATGCCGGATCGTTCATCGTTATTGCAATTTCAGAGCGTGATCGGATTAGTTCGCCAGGCAGCCGTAAACATTCGCCAAATACCATTTCAGTGGAACTACATTTGATCGGCTCACGAGGTCTTGTACCCATTGATAGGAGTACTTTCGGTAAAGCCGCAAGCCAATTTCCTTCTGGGATAACCTTGAGCGCCGCTTTCAGTTCTCGGTGTGGCCTTTCGACAAAACCATTTGCTCTCGGATTGCGAGCCGCGATCACGGAGTGTTTGACACCATAGCATTTCAGTAGGGCTGCGAACTCTTGGCCGAGGAACTGTGCGCCACGATCGGTTGTCACTTCAGCTAGAGCACCAAACCGAGCAAACCAATTGAGCTCTAAAGCATAACTGACCGTGTCTTCCTTTATGTCTGGCAGTGGTATGGCCTCATACCATCGAGTGGTGCGATCCCGTATTGATAGTAGGTATCGCATATTGTTCACGGCAGGTAAGGTTACTAGATCAACGTATATGTGCGTGAACCGGACTTTGGGCACTTGAATGACTTGTAGCGCTGTTTTGGTATGTCTCGTCACTTTGCATTTCTGACATTCTAGACATTGTTTTGACCACTTCTTGACATCTCGCAGCATGCCAGGCCAAAATTACGTTCTGGATAGAATTTTCACTGATGCTTCGCCAAATGGGTGGCTCATTGAATGATAGATTTCGAAGACAATGTGACGGAGTTTTTAGGTAGAAACGGCCGAGGGCCCACGCCAGTTATTTCACACTGCAGCAGAGTTCCATCATAATCAAGTGTTTTCAGTCGATTGACATTAAATGTCCGAAGTGATGGATCATCTTGCTGAGCTGCTTGCAATTCCCGAGTGCTTATAAGTGAAGGACACATTATTGAGGCACAGAGGTCTGCAGGACGGCTCAGGGAGTCTGCGACCACATTTTCTGATCCTTTGACATGAGTGACTTCATATTCATACTCGTGTATTTGTGTAAGTTGTGATTTGACACGTCGTGAATATAAATACTCTTTCTTTCCTCTCAGCATCGGAAGTAGAGGAAGATGGTCTGTGTAGATCTTGAACTTTCGGCCGTCCAGATAGGTGTGGGTGTGTAGGATCGACCGGTAGATTGCGAGTAACACTTTTCCTTATGTATCATATCGCGTCTCGCGAGGTTGTAGTTTTTGCGAATAAAAAGCGATAGGTTGGTGTATGCCATTGATGGACTGTTGAAGTACTGCGCCTATGACAACGTCGGATGCGTCAGTTATCAATTCAAAAGGTTGCGACCAATCAGGTGAATGTAGCATGTTTGCTTTGCATAAGGC
Organism: Eudiplozoon nipponicum; assembly: GCA_029291075.1. Lineage (NCBI taxonomy): Eukaryota > Metazoa > Platyhelminthes > Monogenea > Mazocraeidea > Diplozoidae > Eudiplozoon > Eudiplozoon nipponicum. The sequence continues at coordinate 73,189 of JAQBSW010000007.1, forward strand.
CCTTTTGGCATCCTCGTAAGCCTACATGTCGTCCACGTTGAGCCGAATCGGTTGTGATTTCTTGACCAAACGGCTTTCTGGCACGAGATATTTGTGAAGAGGTGCCAGAATCTTGGCAAGGCAGGGTACAAATCGAGAATAGCAGTTCATCTTGCCCAAGAATCGTCGTAATGCGTAAACGGTGGTTGGAGGATGTAGATCTTGAATAGCACGTACCTTAGCAGGTATAGGTGTCATGCCTTCTTCGGAAATTTGATGACCGAGGAATTCAGTTGATTTCTGTGCAAAGACGCATTTGTTGCCATGAAGTCGGAGGCCATAGTCTGCTAGACGTGTGAGCAGGATCTCAATATGTTGTATATGTTTGGACAATGAATTGGAGAATACCAAGGTGTCGTCTAGATATGGAATTACAAATGCTTAGACCATCTAGTATTTCGTCCATAACACGTTGGAATATTTGCGAGGCATTCTTGAGACCGAAAAGCATATAGGGATATTCGTGCGTGCCACCTCCGGTGAATCTGAGTGCAGTATATGATACTGATTCTTTGTCCATCGGTACTTGATAGTAGGCTTTCATTAGGTCAAGTTTTGAATACACAGCATGACCGATAGCAGATCTGAGTAGGTCAGCTGGATTTGGCAGGATGTACGAATCAGACTGTATGCATAAATTAAGAATACGATAATCCCCGCACACTCTGAATGTTGCTGGTTCACTCTTTGGTACTACTACCACAGGCGACGCAAAAGGTGAGCTGGATCGTGTACAGATGCTTTGTTGACGTAGCATGGCGAATTCTTGCTCGGCAGCCTTATGTTTGTGTGGTGCCAATAGACGTGCTCGTAGAGGATGAGGAAGTGCTTTCGACAAGATGATACGATGGGCTGTGATGGCACGCTTCCTCTTGAGATCGGGCATGAAGGAGATAGGTTTGAAAATTTCTTCATGACGTTTCAGAACATCGTCCAGTTGCGGTACATGAGGAACTGTAGGAATAAGCTGTATAGATGAGACTGCTTTGGCGCGAGTCGTATGTTTTAGCGCTGATGTAAGCAACTGATTGTCTGCAGTGCGTATCTCTCGTGTTCTTGGACGAATGGTCAGGTCGAAGTGTTCGAGAAAGTCACGTCCAATGATGTTTCTTGTAGTGTTGTCGATGATGAAAGGATAATTGAAACATCTTTTTGATTTGGAGAACGAGATTGTGTGTACTCGTACCCCAAACTTCGCTATGTTGGAGCCATTGGCGCAGGTAAGATTGCTGGTGTCGACTGGGTGGGTAGGTTTGAAATAATTGTGGCGTAGTAAGCTTACATCTGATCCAGTGTTTATGAGAAATAATTCTCCAGAGGTTGCTTCACAGATGAGAAAGTATGTCGATATTGGCAACTAACGATGGGACTGGTTGCTGGCATTTGGGCGATTGAAGCAAAACTTGACTGGAGCCGTCGCTGTAAATACAATAGTTTGATTGTGCTCTACCGCGAAAGCAACGTGCTCCGAGCCATCAGACGTGGAGCGGCCAACGATCTTGGGGTGCTCAGCCTCTACTGCCGCAGAGGAGGCTGACTTTAGCAGATTTCCGAACCTTCCATGGGCGGATCCTCCTGAATTGTTGAGGGTGACCGCGCTCACTTGAACGTCGCGTGTGTGTGCGGGAATGTGCAGCCATTTCTGAGGCAATAACGTGTGGAGTGGCCATAGCTTCGACGGATTCGCGCAGGAACGTGGCCATCTCTTGGAGTGCCGGCGAGAGCTTCTGTATGGAAAGTCGCATTAAGATTTCCTTGGGCAGGTTGAATTCCAAGGCTTGCTGATCCATTTCCCTAAATAACTCAGAAGGCGTGGGGCTACCAAGGGACAACTGGCTCATTAATTCTGTAAGCCTGTCTTCTTGATCTGGTGTCAAGCGCTGCTTGACGGCGCGTTGCAGGCTCTGCCATGGCTGCGCAAATTTTCCCTCAGTGTATTGATGCAGAATATTTTTGAGTCCGCGTCTGAAATAAATTGGGATCGTCTCCCAAGCCCTCAAAAATATTGAGCCCTCGTCTGTTATATTGGACACCTTGGCCAATAAAGTAACATCGTCGACCCACTCGTCAAGGTAGTCTGGATCGAATTGGCATATTTTATACTGTGTCCACGTGTTGGTGCGGCAAGTTGCTGGGCTCACCACCGGGCTTCCTGCATTTCCTGCACTGAACCTCATCTTATGCGTATGAGTGCTGTCGAGAATAGATGGCAGTGTAACATCGTCTTCACCCGTTATCGTGTGGCATTGTAATCCCGGGAGGGTGTTTTTCTGTGATATGTGTCTTAGAATTTACTTTTCTTCGTAGCATTCATCCAAAGTGCTTGAATTTCTCAAAATCTAGATGTTTATTAATTCTTTGCTGGCTGTGAGTTCGACGAACCGGGGCACCATTTATGTAGGGGACTTTTGCGAGATTAATTACTCCCTACATTGGATTGGTAGCGGCTGTGGAGATCCGTGCACGTGATCAATCCCCGGCTTTTTCCCGATGGGTGATGTGAGAAGACTAATACGAATGACCAAAAATATATTGTAAATGACACCACATATAAATTCATAATTAGTACAATTTGACCGTGCTCTAGACGGCAATAAGATAAAATTTTAACACAAATGAATGTCTTAAACACCAGTCACAGTCAAACTAAATTGTCCACACTCTAGACGGTAAAAAGACAGAATACTGTTCACAAAGTTGAATGTCTTATGCACAAGTCACAGTTAAACAAAATTGTCCGTGCTCTAGACGGCAGAAAAATGAACGCTGTTTATAAAGTTGAATGTCTTACACACAAGCAATTATTCTTTCACAAATGTTTGAATTAAAATGAATATATTTATTTGATTGAAAATACATGATGATATGATTATAGTCACTGGTAAAAGTTGTCACTGATGATAAATGGATTAAAATCGTGTAAAATCTTCAATGAAAAAAATTCACAAATAATTAGTCCACTGTTTGCTATGGTTTTAATTTATGTAATTATAGAAATCCATTGTACACTGAAATTCGAATAGGTATAGTTAAATACGAACAGTAAATCCATTGCATAAACTGCGAATAATCAAACTGAGCGAAATAAATCCGCTGTGACACTATAATCCACCGCATGTTCCCTGCGTATTGCGCGCGGGTGTGTATATTTAATAAACAACCCTATTAATTACAAATAAATTGCAGTTCAAGAAATCTTAATTAAAACTGCTTGAAACTAACAGAGATTGTTTCTAAAATCACAGTTAAGAGTAATATTGTGTAAGAACAGAGTTAGATTATTCGACCTAAAAGAGCACCATATTTGTCAAAATCGAACATCGTTGGGTTGAAACGCGGAGCCGCTTGTTACAATGCGTTCACCAGATTCAACTAGGATTTCCCTATGGTTAATCCTTCTAGAACTTTAGCCATGTTCGCTATTGTCCTCTCTAAAGAGGTGATCCTATCATTCTGCGCAGAAGGACCAAAGGATGATGAATTTATCTTAGGTTACAAAACCATAAATTCTAACTCGCATCTCTCTGAAAAGTCATCTATTGAGAGAGTGTTGGCAATCTGCCTGGCAAACAATTTTAGTGACTGGGGTAGATTTTTAATAAAAACAACCTTAGCCTCATGATCATAAATATTGTTTTTATACCAACGTTCCGTAATCTCTTAAAATCTCAATGGCGTCAATATTTGGCATGCCTAACTGCACTTATTTATTTATTATCTTGTCAGGTTCAGTGGGACCCAGCAAGGATTCTATTTCATTTTAGCGGCTTAAAATGGGATTGGGTAGTTTACTAATGACCTCAAGATTCGGAAAATCCTTCGCTGCAATTCTGAAGGGAGTTTAGCGAAAACCTTTGGCAGTTTTTGATGACTGTCATAATCTGGATACCGGGAGAAGGTTGAGTTTACGCGCGTAAATTATAACTCGCAATCTCCATCCCATACAGGAACATCAATATCTAAATTTGGACCTGACATTCTAACAATCTTACGAGATCTTAAAAGCATAAATTTATAAGCAAGATGAAATATAATATATATATATATATATATATATAGATATATATAGAGGACTGGCTGGAGGTTCCTCTGTTGTGTCGTTGAACCAGCGGCGAGAGGCTGTGTGAAAGACTGAGAACTGTCTCGTTGAAGACCTGCGACAACACCGTGGTATTTGGCACACGTAGAGGTCCAATAGATAGATGTTGCTTCGTCTCAATAGTTGTGCAGCAAGAAGATTGGCATGACTAGGTGACTATGCTTGAGAAGGAAGTGCAGAAGTCAGCTTAGGTGAACAGTCAGTATGACAGTAGACAACACGTACACGTTGTGCGCAGCAGGAGTGAAACGTGCTAATGGCAAGCATGGAAAATGCACCAAGCTTACATAGCGCAAAAACGAAAGCTTGAACGCCATTGGTTAACTGAAAATTTCGACTCTTTTAATTGGTGCCACGTAAATTAAATTTGAATTTCATTTATGCGGCACCAAATATAACAAGCGAAATTTGCCGTTAACCAATGGCATGCGAGCTTAGGCTGCAAAAGCTATATAAGCACGATGCATTTACCATGTTTTATATTTAGCTCGTTTAGTATCTCCTGCTGTACATCCCGCGTGTTGTTATCTCTTGTCATATTTAACTGTTTACCTACGCTGATTTCTGGCATTGCGTCCCGCTATGTCACGCGAATCTTGTTGCTGCACAAATAGTCATACGAATCAATCATTTTCTGTTGGACTTCTACATGTGCCAGCCGCCACCGTGTTTGACACAGATCTTCAACAAGACAATTCTGAAACTTCACGCAGCAACTCATCTCTTTGGATACGACGTCACAACGAAAAACACCAGCAAGTCAACTAGACACGGCCTCAAGTGTCTAGGAGTACATCTAGACTGCAACAAAACAAACTACCTCGGCATTTGACGGAAAACGCAATCACGGTCCTAATAATAGCCACCAACACTACTTGTCTCTCATTATCTACGACTCTTAAATTTTTTGTAATGTCGCACGTAATTTACTTGCAGCCAGGGCGTTTACAAATTGGCGACCGCGCCTGGATACTGAGAAGAGTACTGTTTTTAGAATTGCTTTTATATCACAAAATGTTTGGCATATATATAATAAAATGTGTTAATTTTTTATATATTATCGTGGGAATACATTGAATCGACAGTAGAACACAGAACCACTATTTTTTTCACCCTGTTTGTGAATATTTCTTAAGTCAAGGTCTTCTGAGCATTTCTTGTTGGGAAGCAAATTGTTTTTTAACGGGGTTTCCTGACGTTCAAAACTTCTCTCTCTTATGTGCAAACTGTGCCAAAATGTAGATTTAGTCAGTAAATCTCTCAAAACTTTTGTTTTGAAGCCCATTTGTAATTTTTTGAAAGCGGAGTCTGTTATATTGTTTAAAACTGATCTTTTGGAAGACGATTTGTGATTTTGTGAAAGCACAGACAGTTAAATCGCTCAAAATTTTACACTCGTAGACAAAGATTTGGATTCTGATTTTGTGGAAGTTGCATTTCACCAGTTTTCTAAGTGTTGGTGAGATCTCGTCAGTTTTAGATGTGGGAAGCAGATTTTGAAAGCAAGAGTTTATTTTATAGGGTAATGTATGCTTTTAAATTTTCATGTTTTAATATATATTTTCATTTCTATTTGATATATATATATATATATATAACAGGCCTTAAGTGTAACACGTGGCTCCAATGTTACAACTCAACTATTTTCAATTTGGACAACAGGTTCTCTTTAAGGTCAAATAGACTAACCTCTGTTTTTACATAATATTTTAACTGTGATTTAGCAACAATCTCTGTTAGTTTCAAGTAGTTTTAATTGAGATTTCGTGAACTGCAAATTTAATTGTAATTAATAGGGTTTTCTTTAATAAATATAGACAGCCGAACGCAATACGCAGGTAACATGCGGTGGATTGATATGTCTCTGTGTTCGAACATTGGATTTACTTAGTTTACGTGCCTTAACTACATTTCACACAGCTACTAACAATTCAGTTATGATTTTAATCATCCAAACTTCAGGTGTTTCTCAATCTTTTATCCGAAACTATAGTTCAATGGATTAATATAATTTAAATGTTCAAAACCTAGCAAACAGTGAAATAATTATTTGTGGCGTTTTTAAGAGTTTTTTACACGATTTCTCTCCAATAATTATTAGTGCCAATATTTATTGTGTTTCTTCTCATCAATTATCAGTGACTTTAAACTAAAATGCTTATCAGTATGAATTTATATCATCGTACTTCTTCAGTCACTTACATGAATTCATCACGATTCAGCCGATTTTGTTTATGGTAATTTCTTGTGTATAAGACATTTAATTGTGTTGATAATATAATATTTTGTTACCGTCTATTGCACGGTCTATTTGGATTAACTGTGAATTGATTCATGCATTGCAACATAACATTCAATAAACGCCTGATAACATGGATGAGTCTTCTTACTTCACCCTTCGGAAAAAGGTCAGGGACTATTCATGGAACGGGTGGTGATAACAGCCACGATGAAAATGTAGGAATAGGAAATGATTACTAAATAGACAGCTACCCCGCAAAACCTGTTAAAATAACTGCAAAACCTCCTACATAAGATCATATAAGATTGTTAGAATGTCAGGTCCAATTTTAGATATTGATTTTTCTGTATGGGGTGGAGATTGCGAATTATTTTTTATGCGCGTAGACTGCTTTCTCCCCGTTTCCAGTTTATGACAGTTATCAAAAACTGTCAAACGTTTTCACAAAACTACATTCAGAATTGCAGCGAAGAAGGTTGAGGCCATTAGGAAACTACACAATCCTATTTTGGTCGTCCAAGTCGAAGTGGAATCCATACTGGGTCTCATTCACTCAGAGCAGATAATAAATAAGTACGCGCAGATAGATATGGAAATTTTGGCCCCATCGAGATGTTATGTGAACTTCGGAAATGTTGGTATAAAACCTATATTTCAGATCAAGAGGCTAAGGTTATTTTTATTAACAGTCTTCCCCAGTCACTAAAATTGTTCGCCAGACAGCTCCCCAACTCTCTCTCGCAATAGATGACTTATCAGTGAGATGCGAGTTAAAATTTAGGGTTTTGAAACCTAAGATAAATTCATCATCCTTTTGTCCTTCTTCGCAGGATGATAGGATCCCTCATTAGAGAGGACAATAATGAACATGGCTAAAGTTCTAGAAGGATTACCATAGTGAAATCCTAGTTGAATCAGGTGAACGCACGACCTAATTTCACGACCAAGATACGAAATAACTGTAGGCGGCGATCTAGATCCCCGCAATCTTTTAATAGGTATGCCCAAATAATTGGTGCTATAATCACTAGAAGTTTTATATTTATGTAAAGTCTGTCCCTGCCTTTCGGTAGCGTCCGAACGAATTCCAATTTCCACAGTTGACGGGCCGGGCCACAGAAAACAGGCGCAGTGGAGCATCAGGATCGGATACGTATGGCGCAAAAAGTAGAGTACCGTACTCTCTGCACATCAACGGCGCCAATTGGAAGCAGTCTCTTGTAATCTGACATTCCCATCGACTATTTCGTTGACGCCGAATACGCCACACAAAAATTGACAATGTCATTCGCAATGACCCGGCCAAACAGCCTAATGAAATTCTGCATCTTATTGATTTCAGAATTGGCGAAGAATTCATTGTAGACACAGGTGCAGCAGTCTCAGTTCCCAAGGGTGATTTGATGGCCGAGATGTCTCTAGGCGTTTTACTTGCAACAGGTACAGGAGAGCCCATTGTAGAGGATGTTGAATCCTCCGCCTTTTATAAAATGACCTTGAATGATAAATTTAAACCACCATAGCTGATTGTAACAACTTTATTTAAAAAGAATTTTTTCTTTTTATTTTCCAGAACATTCTTTGTTTAAAGACCTGATTTTTAAAATTGTGCGCTATTTTCAGTTTTTGAGTATCGTGCTTCCGAGCTGGTTGTAGATTTTCGTTTGCTGCATTTTTAACATTTCTCTCCATAATAAACGATTACAACATTGCACAATATACACCTTTCAACACTTGCCTTGTGTTCTGATATAATATAACACTGAGGAGGAGTCTTGGAACAGGTAATTTATTTATTATTGTGGGTCACGTACACATCAAAGCAGATTATTGCTGAAGATATAGCTTTCCAACTTTCACCTCCCAAACGGATAAAGTAAGTGTCAATTTAAGTATCATAATTCTTGATCATGAATGCCGATATTAAATTAGAAGATGTATTTCATTTAGGGCAGGACCTAATGGACTTAAATCTTATTGACACAGATAACAATGTAGGCAAAACAGACTCTACTGTGAATATTAGGACATCTAGCGAACTGGCATCTAGGGGGCTTACTAACACCAATAGGTTAGGGGCCTCAACAAAATTTGGCGACCACGCCAGTCCAAGTATATTTAGTCTACCACAGTATAAGTCAGAGAAACATGCAAGTTGGGTAGGAGATGCCCAAATGATATTTGAGGCTTATTGTATTGTGAACCCTATGGAGAAATTTGTTGCAGCATGGATGGCATTGCCTGAGAATTTCCGAAATGCTTTGGAAAATTTCATAGACAGAACTGTGAAAGAAAAGCCGTACAACGCATTTGAGTTATTAATGGCAGAAATTCAACAGAGATATCAGCCTGGAAGAACAGTGCAAATGTGCGAACTATTACGCTTAGAAAAAATGGGGCGTCAGTTACCGTCCGAATTTTATGAACGCCTTTGCACGAAAGCTTCCAGGTTGAATATATCTAGTGATGTAGTCAACTCCATTTTTACAGCTGAGTTACCAGTTAGGCTCAGAACAACAATGGAAGTGTTTGACACAATGAACATAGATTGGCCGACAAAACTCAGAGGGTTAGACGGCGTGTATAAACAGCAAGAACCACAAGTACATGCTGTAATGGCAGATTCTGTAACGATGCAGCCAGTCAGGGCAGATACCGAAAACCATCTGACCACACAAGAAAGTTTGCGTTTCTTATGTAGGGAAGTTGCTAGCTTGCGTAGTGATGTCGCACAACTTCAGAGTCAGGTCCAGTATATTAGACGCCGAAGGAGTCACTCGCGTCAACGCTTCGAAGGGCCACGCGGATGGGGTAAGGCACAGGGCGAATATGGACGCAGTGCGAAGTGCCAAGATGAAAATTATAATTACCCGCGATTAGGTGGACCCAAATGGAAAGGAAGCACAAAACCGGTTGAGAGAAATCCGTCACTGGGAAAAGGGAAAAACCCCCACTAGTAGGAGCCGTAGGGGGGGTTCCATTGCAAAGGCTCCCAGATATGCCTTTAAAAGGCATACTCAAAGCAAAAGAGGCGACTAGTATAAATAGCACCCAGATAAAAGGCAAAAGAGTCCGATTCTCACTAAGCGGGGATCTTGAAAACATTGCCGGAGTGTCCAGCAACAAGTTCATTATTAAGGATGAATTATCTGGATTAGAATTTCTCATAGACACGGGTGCGGAGGTAAGCATAGTTAGGTCAGACGTGGTGGAAGCAGATTGCCCCACATTTGATTATCAACTATGGGCCGCGAATGGTAGTCCAATTGAAGTAAAAGGGATGAAAGAAATGTCTGTAAAATTAGGCCAGAAATCTTCTTTCCTATGGAATTTTCTAGTAGCCGATGTCAAGGACCATATCATTGGCATGGATTTCTTGACACATTTCAAGCTGGCATTAGACCCCAAGGCTAGGACTATCACAGAAGGCGTAGGGACATCAATAAATAATGAGTCTAACGTGTCGGCAGTTAGAACAGTCCTCTTACCTCGTCCAACAGTCGCACGTGACTTTGCTGATATTATCGAGAAGCACCTAGCAGTGTTTCAACCTTTTAGTGCCAAAAGAATAGGTTTGAAAATAGGAGTAGAACACCAGATAGAATTGGTAGCTCCGTTACCTTGTTCACCAAAGGCTCAACCATTGGCACAACACAAGCAACAAGTAGCTGTGTCAGAATTTCATCAATTGCGCGAAGAGGGGATTTGTAGAAGGTCAAATTCCAATTTTGCTTCCCCAATAGTGGTAGTTCCCAAACCTGAACCGGGTCAATGGAGGGTTTATGGGAATTATCGTCTATTAAACTCAGTGACAAAGGGTGATTCTTATCCTCTCCCTAACCAGAGTACTTTGCTCCGAGGTATAATGGGATATGAAGTTTATTCAACTTTAGATCTCCAGAAAGCGTACTATCAAGTACCAATGGAAGAAAGTTCGATACCACTCACCGCAGTCAGATTTCCAGGAGGGGGATCGCATGAATTTCTTCGAATGCCTTTTGGTTTGGAAAACGCCAGTCAGACATTCCAGCGTTTGGCTGAAGAAATCCTTCAGAATTGTCCATTTGCGAGAATATATATTGATGACATAATAATTTTTAGTAGTTCACGAGACGAACATCGTACGCATTTGGAAACGGTTTTGAACAGGCTGGAACAATATGGATTAGTGGTCAAACCTAATAAGAGTAATATTGGTTGCTCTTCAGTTAAATACCTTTGTCATATACTTTCCAAAGACGGAATTAAGCCTTTGGAAGATAAGGTCCAAGCCATTAAGGACGTAACTGAACCCAGAACAGTACGCCAGTTACGAAGGTTCTTGGGCATGATCAGCTATTATCGTCGATTCATTCCAGGTCTAGCCGGAATTCTTGGATCGTTAACAAGACATCTCACTCTTGAAAAGAGCACGATCAAGAAGTCTTGGCCTATCATCTTGAGTCAAGAAGACCGAGAAAATTTCCAAAAGGCCAAGGATATGTTAAGTGACGTAACCACATTAGCACCTGTAGATTGGGAAAACCCTTTCGAAATAATCACTGATACCTCAGATGTTGCATTAGGGGCAGTGCTACAGCAAAGAGATCGGGACTTAGTAAAACCGATTGGGTTTTATAGCCGTAAGCTTACTGATCGAGAAAAACGTTATGATACGTTTGGCAAAGAGCTTCTAGCCGTGTATGCCGTAGTGTTACACTTCGAGCATTACTTAGATGGTCACAAGTTTAAGTTATTGACCGATCATAAGCCATTGATCAGCATACTTGTTAAGACAGCTAGGCTTAATTACTCTCGTAGAGTAAATTCCCAAATAACACGGTTAGCAGAGTTTGATTTCACTGTGTCTCATATTGCTGGTAAAGAGAATGTGGTTGCAGATGCACTAAGTTGACCGAATGAAGCTGATGTCGATACGATATTTCAAGGTCCTTTGAAAAGTTTAGAAGAATCAATGCACGATTTCGTTAGTCAAATCGAAGAAGCGCAAGGACTGGATCCCTTTACATTGGTATTGTCCAAAAGACCAGGATATGTGCGTAAGCTCATAAATGGCAAGTGGTTGTTATGCGAAACATCTAGAAGTCAACCACGACCATATGTGCCATTGGAGTTACGGGCCAAGATTATCCAAGTATTGCATAACATGGGTCATCCATCCATTAAAGCCACCATACGATTAATCAACGACAGATACGTATGGCCACATATGTCTAAAGATATACGGGTATGGGTAAGAGCCTGTACCAAGTGTCAAACGTGTAAGGTGTGGAGACATACCAGGACCGATATAAAGAACATTGGAATACCAAATGGACGGTTCAGACACGTACACATAGACATTGTTGAGATGCCTGAAGTAAACGGAAACAAATACTTGCTGACTATGGTAGATAGATTTAGTCGTCAATTTGAAGTGGCGATTTTAAAAGACATGACAGCACAAGAAGTTTTGTTCGCGTTTCTACATAATTGGATATCGCGTTATGGTGTTCCGGAAAAGGTCACTAGTGATCGTGGTAGTCAATTTATGTCAGAGCTTTTCGTAAGATCTCTCAACGTCATGGGAATCACTATAATTCATACTAGCGCGTATAACCCACGAGCAAATGGGATGGTAGAAAGGTTACATCGTGAACTGAAAGCTGCATTAAGGTGTACTAGTGGAACAAGCTGGATACACGATCTTCCTATAGTACTACTCGCCATGCGCAACAGATATAGGGCACAATTAGGAACTTCCATTGCAGAATTAGTTTATGGAGAACCATTAAGGTTGCCTGGAGATCTTCTAATTGAAACTCCAAGTAGTCTTGATTGGGCTTCTAGTTATGTAGATTGGTTTGTAGGAGCACTTAGAGACAAGATGTGTCGTTTGGCCCCAACCAAAACTAGAAAACCTAAAACTAAATGCTATGTGTCCTCTGATTTAAAATCGGCATCGCATGTTTATATTACTAATGAGAATAGAAAAAACTGCCTAACACCATTTTACAAAGGACCATACAAGGTCAAGAGGATGACTGATAAGAATGTCATCATAGAAATAAATGGCATTGAGGATTGTGTTACGTTGGATCGCTGTATTCCCCAGTTTATCTGGATTGATGGTGTGACCGAATTAAAAGATGCGTTGAATGACCGTTCCATGGGCGAATCTGAGGTGTGCAATCCCATCTTGCAGACACATAATGAAATGCAGCAATTTGAAAAACCGTTGTCTAACTTATCAAAATCTTATTCTACTGAATCACAGCATGAAAATTATTTGTCGACACCAGATGACATTGAAGAACCAGCGAATGTTATATCGGGCGAGATGACGACGTCAGGGGCGCCAGTATGCACAAAACGATCTGGAAGAATACTACGTCAGCCGAAGAACGATGATTACATCTACTATTAGTCGTTCCTCTCTTTTTTTTTGAGAAGGTGGTGTGTGTAGAGGATGTTGAATCCTCCGCCTTTTATAAAATGACCTTGAATGATAAATTTAAACCACCATAGCTGATTGTAACAACTTTATTTAAAAAGAATTTTTCTTTTTATTTTCCAGAACATTCTTTGTTTAAAGACTTGATTTTTATAATTGTGCGCTATTTTCAGTTTTTGAGTATCGTGCTTCCGAGCTGGTTGTAGATTTTCGTTTGCTGCATTTTTAACATTTCTCTCCATAATAAACGATTACAACATTGCACAATAAACATCTTTCGACACTTGCCTTGTGTTCTGATATAATAAAACACTGAGGAGGAGTCTTGGAACAGGTAATTTATTTATTATTGTGGGTCACGTACACATCAAAGCAGATTATTGCTGAAGATATAGCTTTCCAACTTTCACCTTCCAAACGCCACTAGTAAAGGTCAATTTAAGTATCATAATTCTTGATCACGATATTAAATTAGAAGATGTATTTCATTTAGGGCAGGACCTAATGGACTTAAATCTTATTGACACAGATAACAATGTAGGCAAAACAGACTCTACTGTGAATATTAGGACATCTAGCGAACTGGCATCTAGGGGGCTTACTAACACCAATAGGTTAGGGGCCTCAACACCATAACTACTTATGGCTTCCTGCATCGCACACTCAACAGAGGTTTACTACGTGAATTTACTCACAATTTTATCGTCACCAAGGTCTCACACAACATAATAGGCCTTGATTTCATTTTGAAATTTTTGCTCATTGTTGATCTTGCCAATCAAAAGATCATCAAACCCTCCACCGGACTTGAGCATAGTTTTTGGACAATTGCTCTCCAAACGTTTGGAGTGACAGGTCATTCAGCCACGCCCAGTGCCTCATTCAGCAGATAAATCAGCAATTCTTCGAGAACACAAGTCAATTTTCCATCTTAACAAGTGAGAGCTACGAGTCACCAACATGATGCACCATATCATCACAGAAGGACAACCTATTGCACTCAAGCAGCGACCTCTGGCCCCTGCTAATCTGAAAGCTGCCCAAAAGGAATTTTCAAGGCATTTGGGAAGGGGAATCATCAGACCATCGGAAAGTTCATGGGCGTCACCACTGCACTTAGTCTCCAAATCAAACAGATCGTACAGAGCCTTCGGAAATTATCGCAAGTTAAATTCAGTGACAAAATATTATGCATATCCTATTCACAATATTAACACCTTACTTGATAAACTCAACGGCAGCAATTTCTTCTCAGTGATTGACCTCAGTCAAGCCTACCACCACATTCCGGTAGCGCCAGAAGATATTGAAAACACTGCGGTCATCACTCCATTCTGCCTTTTCGATTATCTCTACATGCCTTTTGATCTCAAATATGCTACTCAGACATTTCAATGATTCATGGCCAACATACTTCGCAAGGACGCCGCTTAGTTTATGTCATATCTCAATGACGATGGGTTTTAGTCCAGACATAGAATTTAGCAAGGTCCTTCCCGGCCTATCAAGACAACTTTATACGTTGTATAGGCACCTGTGGAATCAAAAAGGACTTAGGAAGAACACCATCATTTCTTGGTCATCTGAAGACGAGGAATTACTTCGACCCGCCAGCATCTCTTTAGCAAATGCTACAATGCTGACGAATCCAGATTTTCAACTTCCATTTCTTCTCACAACAGATGATTCTGAGGTCGCTATTAGAGCCACCTAGGAACAAGAGATCGACGGAGTTTGGAAGCCTATCTGCTTTTACTCGCGTAGTCTCCAACCAGTAGAAACATGATAGAACACTTAGTCGAGAAATCCTCACCATCCACGATACAATGCGCCATTTTATCAGCATATTTCAACACTAAAAAGTCATAGGCTTCATATTATGGTACAGGCCACTTGCAATGCATATCTCAACATCGTCGGTTGCACAGTGCACACTCTACGAATATCAGGATTACAATGTCGAGCACACACCAGCACCTTCGGTCGTATTTAAGCACATTCACGGCAATCCAGCCTGCCCAGGTTTCACTTAACCTTTGCAACTTCAGTGACAATCTTCCTTGCAATCCTCATGCTGCGGCGCTCGACACCTCACACTACTCTATTGTGCTTCACGCGGTATAACCTTAGTATTGCCTAGTGGTTATTTGGCATGATGTCATTGTTGAAGCAAATAATGAGCATGATCTAGCCCAGCATTTTTTTATTTTTATAGATATGGGCAGAATAACAACTAGTTGCTTAATTGGGTTCGAACTCTACCCTACATTACCAATCAAGCCTCGCCGAGAGGAATGTTTTTCTTTTTTTCAGAGAGGAAAGTAATTTAACGGCTCAGAACAATTTGCCGACATATTGCATAATGAAATTCAAATTTCATTTGCGCAGCACCAATTAAAACAAGCAGAATTTGCCGTTAACTAATGATCTGCGAGCTTACGCTTGCAAATCTATATAAGCACGGTGCATTTACCATGCTTTTATTTAGCACGTCTAATATCTCCTTCTGTGCACCACGCGTGTTTGATTTTTCACGTCATATTTGATGGCTTACCACCGCTGACTTCTGGATTTGCGTCATTTAGTCACAGAATCTGTTAACGAATAACGTGGCCTTGTAACGGGTCAGATTAATTCGCTGATATATTGTCAGAATGAAATGCAAATTTTTATATGCCAGACCAATTAATACGGACAAAATTACCCTTGACCAATTGGGTGCGAATTCGCATCAATACAAGAACGGTGCATTTACCACGCAACGCACTTTCTGCTCTGCTCCCTTGTGTGATGGCTGTCGCTTCCTCCTCTTCACTGTCTAACTACGCCAATTTCTGGACTACTGTCTTATGCCATTGCATTGGCTCCAATTACGCCAATCTTCTTGTTGCTGCAAAACAAGTCATAGGTAACCGATCATGTGTTAATCGGATTTATGTGTTTGTCCGCCACCTCGTTGTTGCTGCAGATCTTCAACAAGACAATTCTAGGCCATCAAACAGCAGCTAAAATATCCTGTTTCGACAACTCTACTTATTCAGTTACATCTGCGCAAAGGATCACCAGCCAACAAACAGGAAAACGGAACAGTTATCTTGAAGCACTTTTAGACGTTATCACACTGCAACATTGATAAGCTTTCACGGCATTTGCCGACGAACGATTTTCTTGTCCGGTTAAGGGCCACACACAGTACTGCCTTACAATTCTTCTTTGCACTGCACTTACTTCCAGCTGGGGCGTTTACAATTTGGCGATCACGCCAGGATCGGGGAGCAGTACTGATGTTAAAACTTTTGAATGAAAAATTTAATCTGAATAAATTTTCTTTTGCACGGGAATCTTGGGTGTACATAAAAAACCGATGATAGCAGATCTGCTTACCGGATCACCCTATTCTTTCGATCATATCTGTGAATATTTCTATGTCAAAATCTTCTGTGGTTAACTCGCTCAAAACCTTTCTCGTCTATGCGCTTTTACCACATTCTGAGTTCCATTTGTGTTCAAACAGTGGAAGCAGATTTTCATATGCGCTTAGTTATTAGTTTGTAATATTTACAGGGCACGTATGTTTTAAACTTGTTATATATATAAGTCTCTTTATGCATTTTAATGACCTGTAAGTAATTTTCAAACATGAAAAGCCTGAATTATATGTTATCTTAGTGTACTTCCGCCGGTCTCACATTTTATGACGTTAGTCTATTCACTTTGGAGAAATCTAGTTCATATTTGAGTATAACCCTTGAAAAAATCGTCATTAACACGGCAAATGCTCATCAAATCTCGGATCAACACCGTCTAATTCAGTATGCACAGCCATACAAAACCAAAAGTGACTAATTTTTCAAAGTCATATAACCATAATAAGCGAACATTGTCATTCTTATTGGTCAATATAATTGACTATGGGGACCATCTAGACCATTCAGTCGATATTCTTAAAAATGGCGCTATAATCAGAAAATATTCTTCTATAATTGTAGAAATTGCCTGCACTGTTCGGAGAATTTACCAAACGCATGTCAGTTTCCTTGCTTTGATGACCAAGATCAACAACAAGACAACAATTTCTATGCTTGACGCACAAACTTTCAAACGCCTATAGCTGCAGTTTATGCTGATTCCTTCCGTCCACGCAGGATATGACACATAGGCAGCGAAATCGATAATGTCATTTGCAATGACTAGCCTATTTTCCTATAAGATATGGCCAAGCAACCCAATAAACTACTACATCTTATTGATTTCAAAATTGGAGAAGAATTCATCGTAGACACAGGTACAGCAGTTTTACTTCTCAATGGTGATTTCATGACCGAGAGGTCTCTAGTTGTTCTACTCGCAACAGTTTCAGGGCAGATCATTCGTATTTATAGTTTCCGGCATCGCACTCTCAATATAGGTTTATGACGTAAATTTTCTCACAACTTCATCGTCGTCAAGTTTTCCACTATATAATGGGCCTTGATTTTTTGTTGAAATATCGGCTCATTTTTGATCTTGCTAATCAAAATTTTATTGACTCCTTCAACGGACTTGAGCAAGGTTTTAGCACACTTGTCTCCAAACGTTTGTAGAAACAGGTCATACAGCTAACCCCAGTGCATCCTTCAACAGAGATAACAAATCTCTTCGAGAACACAAGTCGTTGTTTGATCTCAGCAAGTCAGCGCTACGAGTCTCCATCACAACAGGACAACCTATCGTACTCAAAAGGAGGCCGCTGTCACTTACTAAACTGAAAGCTGCCAAAGAAGAGATTTCATGATTATTGAATATGGAAATATCAGACCATCAAAAAGTTCATGGGCGTCACCATTGCACTTGGTCTTCAAATAAAAAGGTTCATACTGAGTCTGTGGAAATTATTGCGAGATAAATTCTGAGGCCAAATCCGACGCATACCCCATTCAGAATAAAACTCAACAGAAGCAATTACTTTTAAGAGATTGACCTCAGACAATCCTACCACCACATTTAGGTAGCGATATTGAAAAATAACTGCGGTCCTTACTCCTTTTGGTCCTTTTGAATACCCTTAAATGCCTTTTGGTCTCAAGTGCGCTACTCAGACAATTCAGAGGTTTATGAATAACATACTTTGTGACGACACCTCATACTGTAGTTTATATCTTATTGAATTAATGATTTTGAGTCCAGACCTAGACACTCACGACAAGCATTTACGAAATGTCATCTCACACTTATCAAATCACGGGCTCAAGATCAAATGTGACAATACGCAGATTGCAACTATATCCGTGGATATCTTAGGACATTGTATTACCCCTCAAGGCATCCAAACCTTGCCGACGAAGGCAATTTCCATCAATAATGTTTTGTTACCCAAGTCTTTAAAGGAGTTTCAGAAACATTTTTCAGTCCTTAACTACTATTGCAAGTTTCTTTCTAGCATATCAAAGCAACCTTGTCCGTTATGTAGGCACCTGTAGAATCAAAAAAATCACATAAATTCCACCGTTTCTTGGTCATCTGCAGACGATAAATTACTTCGTGTTGCCAACAACTCACTAGAAAATGCCTCAATGCGAACCCATCCAGAATTTTAACGACCATTTCCATTCACAATCTAAGCTTCTGAATTTGCTATTGCGGTCACTTTGGAACAGAAGATCGATGGAGTTCGGAAGCCTATCAATTTTTACTTGCGTACACTGCAACCAGTAGAAACTAGATACGAAACTTATGGACGAGCACTTGTCATCCATGACGCAGTGCGCCACATCATCAGCATCATTAGCAGCAGTAGATTTGTGGTTTTTACAGAACATAAACAATTAGTTATCTTACTTTGAAATCCTACGTAACCAAACTTTAGAAAAAGGTAGTAAGACTACTGCTAAACATATTACAAATCGATTCTGGGGGCATAGACTCAAGCAGTACGCTAAGCAATGTCTCTGAGTGTGCTATATCGCCCGGTACACTCATTCGAAGTTGGAAAATTTTCCAATTAATTCACATCTAGCCATTGTCTACATCGATATAGTTTATTTGAATCAGCTTCAATATTTTAGCTACCTTGTAACTATGATAGATAAATTTACCCGATGGCCTGCGGCTTTACATCTTCGCACTATTTATGCAGACGAAGTTATTAATGTATTTATTTCTGCATGAATAACACATTATGGTTTTCCCAACGATGTCCTTACAAATAGAGACACTTCTTTAAATCAAGTTTGCGAGCTAGAAGTATATATAAATCACATTGTATTTAACCAGCGGTCGAACAACATAAAAAAAACTACCGCCATCCGCAACGCACTGACGTGTTTCGACCTTCCATGATCATCATCAGATTACGACGGCAAACTGACTAACGAGGATCAAACCGCATTGAATATATATATAAATCAAATTTAGATATGCAGCTCGCACATCTAGCAGTCTCGCATACATTGAACTTGACTGTAAATGTCGGCTGTACAATTTCGATGCAGTAACGAATATTAACTGTTTGCAGCTTTCGCCACATATACATATATAGGAAATACAATTTAACAAAAATTGATTGCACGGGTGGTGGTAACAATTCTTTAAATCAAGTTTGCGATCTTAAAATAAACACCAATCCCATTGTATTTAACCAGTCGTCGAACAACATAACAAAACTACCGCCAGCCGCAACGAACTAAGGCGTTTCGAACTTCTAAGATCATCATCAGAGTACGACGGCAGTTAAGTTCAATGTATGCGTGACAGCTAGAGGTGAGAGCCGCATACTTAAATTTGATTTCTATATATATGCGATGCGGTTTGATCCTCGATAGTCAGTTTGCCGTCGTACTCTGATGATGATCATGGAATGTCGAAACGCATCAGTCCGTTGCGGCTGGTGAAAGTTTTGTTATGTTTTATGACAACTGATTAAATACAATGGAATTGTTGTTTATTCAAGCTCAAAACTTGATTCAAAGAATTGTTACAACCACCCGCGCAATCAATTATTGTGTATTTTATTGCCTATATATGTATATGTGGAGAAAGCTGCAAACAGTTAATGTTCCTGACTGCATAGAAATTGTGCAGCCAAAATTTCAATAAGGTTCAATGTATGCAAAACTGCTAGAAGTGAGAGCCGCATATCTAACTTTGATTTCCATATATATGCGATGCAGTTTGATCCTCGATAGTCAGTTTGACGCCGTGCTCTGATGATGACCATGGAAGGTCAAAACACATCAGTACGTTGCGGCTGGCGGTAGTTTTGTTATGTTTTACGACGACTGATTATTTACAATGGGATTGGTGTTTACTTAAAGCTTACAAACTTGATCTAAAGAATTATTACCACCACCCATGGTAATCAATTTTTGTTAAATAGAGGCACTTGCTTCTCATTTAAATCGCTTCTAAACTACTTTCCGTTTCATGGGATGTATTTTACGCCAGACGACTGCCTACCACGCTGAATCTAACGTATGGTAGAAATTATGCATGGGGAACTCATAGCTGCTTTAACGTCCTTGTCCATTAATGGCAACAGGGTCGATGCGCTACCTTTAGTTCTACTTGCCATGCGTTCCCGTACTCGTGAATCTATTAAAACGTCTGCGTCACAACTCTTGTATAGCATGGACCTCCGCTTGCCTAGTAGAGTTTGGTCCACAAGTCAAAGCTTCTGACCTTTGACTTCATTTCGGTTTTCCCAGCGGCCGAGGCATACTCCTTGGTCAGTCTTCGTTCGCTCACAGCTCCACAGCTGCAAAAGTGTACTCGTTCGTAATGCTGTTGCACCATTGCAATCGAGTTATCGCGGTGCTTACCTGATTTTATTCAGACAGCCGAAATCTTTCATTATAATGCAAGATTGGACACCTTCATCAGTTAGCATAGACAGTTTGGAAGCTTATGTCAAACCGCCTTTTTCTGGCGACATACAACCTTCTACATGCGTTTCAGGCTCCACATGTCTACAATCTCAACGTAGTAAACGGTTGCTTTGCATTACGTGTTACTGATAATTTTTTACATTCATTTGCCTTTATTCAACGTATCACATTTGAACATTTTGCGCCAAAACTGCACCCTTCTTCACGTGATGTGCTCTCCATGGATCCACATGATTCATTACTTTCCTCACACTCACTTGTCTCACGAGGTATAACCAGCTGTATTTAGGTAATAACTGTGTAGCATATTTGAACTGTCCATCGGTATTATGCCATTTCTGCGGAAAAGTTCGAGTACACTTTTATTCATATCATTTTATTTTAATGTATTTTTACATCGTATTTTTGCAACGTTTAGCTCACATATGAGCTTGCACTTGCTTATTTTGTTATGACCAACTATTTAGAGCTAACACCTTCTTTAGCAACACTTAGTAGTCACCAGTTTCATGTCATGGTATAGCCCATTATTATGCATAGCGCAACTTCATAATTTACACAGTACACAGTCACTACGAATATCATGACCATAACGTCGGGCATACACTAGCTTCTTTGGTCGTTTCGAATTCTCATTGACAGCGACCAGGCCTGCCCAGGTTACAACTTAGACTTGGCACTTTCAGTTACAATCCACTTTGCAATTTTCAAGCTTGGGCTCACACTGATCTATTACGTTTCACGCGGTATGACAGGCCACTACAACTAAAAAATTGCGTAGAAATTTGTGGTTATTTTGCATTATATCATTGTTGAATTAATTAACAATTGTGCAAAAACCGAGCATTACTATACCTTTTTGGTTAACTATGAGTAGAATAAAGACCCCTTTCTTCACTGGGTTCAAACTCTGCTTAACAATACTAATCAAGCTTCGCCAGGAGGATTTTGTTTCTTTTACCTTTCCTTTTTCTCAGAAAAGAAAGTTATGTAACGACCAGATTAATTCACCAAAACATTGTCAAAATCAAATTCAAATTTTGATACGCTGGACCAATTAAAACGCGCAAAATTATCGTTGATGAATTGCGTGAAACTTCGCCTCTTTTTGAGCACGATGTAATTACCACCCAACAGATTTTCTGCTCTGATAGCTTTGTTTGTTTGCTGGCGATTCCTACTCTTGACTTTCTGCCTACGCCGACTTCTGGTCTTGGGTTTACCACGCTGGGTCATATTGTCGCATAGTCTTCAGTCACGCAAATCTTCAGTGCCAGCCACCTCAGTATTGCTGTAGATCTTCAATAAGACAATTCTATACATTCCAATAGAAACTAACACATCCTGTTTTTACAATTATATTTATTCAATTGATCGCCAACCAACGAACAGAAGAACGTAGCAAGTGTCAATAAAGAGTTTTAGATGACTTCAGACAGCCACAGTCATAAATTTTCTCGTCATTTGCCGGTGAACGCTTGTATGTACATGTAAAGGACCCCCCACGTTACTGCGATCCGTTTTCTTATTTGTCTTCTTAGTAAAGTCGCACGGCATTTTCATCCACCTTGGACGTTTACAACCTGATTTTTTTATATGCGCAACGCAGTTCCTGCTCAGAGCACTGTGACCTAATTGCTACATAAATCTGCTGTCGCCTTTTTGCTGCACTGACTATATACGCCTACTGCCTTTTTATGTTTTTACACTAGCTGTGTCAAAAACTCAGCTGGTCATCAGTCAGACGAATTTTATTTTTACTGTACACCCAGTCATATGTAATCAGTTCATTTATTAACCGGATTTTACGTGTGACAACCATCGTGATGGCATGTCACATCAAGGCCTTGGAACAGCAATTGGGACATCTTGTTTTGTCTGCTCTACGGGTTCACGTGCATTTACCAAGAGGATAACTAACCTACGAACAGGTTGCACACAGCAAGTGCCTAGGAGGACTTGTGTACACCCGCTTCTGCTCTGGTACTCTAATACATCACAGCATTAGCGGGTAAATGTCTCCCAGGTCCTATTAAGGACGACCAGTATTTCTACTTACACTGTTGCTTATTAGTAATGTTGCACAGAACACTTGCCGAAGCGTTACATTGGTGACTGCGCCATGGGAATATTGAAACTGATTTGACTTCCTTCCTAAACTTGTATTTGTAACAAAATCACTTAAATCGTCCTATTATTACTTTATTTTGCACAGAGTATTAGCGAAGCGAAATTTGTCCACAGTTATTATAAATCTACGTCAGGATTTCTATCATGTAAACTTGTAACGCAAAATTATCAGCGTTTTGTTATTGTGTGCATCATCTGATATTTGCCAGCCTATTCAACCTATGACAAAATTTTTGGAATTTTGCCAAGTAACTGCTTGAGTGAGATCGATGAATTAAATTAATAGCGTTTTGTGGTTCGATCCGTGTGAAATGTTTGGATTTTTTCCAAGGCACTGTTCAAATCTACGTACTTATTTAACTGTGGATTTTTTCCGTACTCTATTCCGTCTGTAAAATTTGTGGTTGCGATAACTTAGTACAATTCTATAATCAATTTGACGAATTTATACCATCGACTATTCGGCTCCAAATTCTGCCAGTTCAATCGGTGGAAGCACTTTTAGTAAGCACTTTTTTATTATCACTTGAAATTTACAGAGCACGTATTATTTAAAATAAATATTTTATTCAAGTCCCTATATTCGTTTTTAGTAGGCTTAATTTAATATCTTGAAGCTACTCCCAATCATGGATTTCCTCGAATATAAGATAACTCAGTACCCTTTCATTAGTGTCACATCTGATGAGGTTAAGCTATACATTTTACTGAGATCTATTTCAGATTTGAATAAAATCTTTGCAAGATAAGACATAGACATAAAGCAAGTTAATAAAACCACAGTTCAACATTTCCGTCGTAAGCGAACTTACCAGTTCAAACGACAAACGAAATCTCCACTTGAGTCCACATTTCCAAAAGAGTTGGTGCTATAATCACCAAAAGTATTCTTATAATTGTCGAAATTGCCTGCATCGTTCGGAGAATTTAACAAAAGGGTGTCAATTACTTTCATGACTGACAACAAGACACAACAAAGCAGCCGTGTATATTCATCACACACAAAAGTGATGATCAACTTTCAAACGCATATTACTGCAACTTATTCTGATAACTTCCTTCCGACTTGACTTAACATTGTAGATTGTGCAACCGATAATGTCATATTATTGACCAGCCCACCTGCTTATATGATATTACTAAACAATCCAATGGACTTCTGTGTCTGGATTTTAAAACCGAAGTGGACTTTATCGTAGATAAATTTACAGTAAACTCTGTTCTTAAGGGAAACTCTAAGGCAGAGATATCTTTATGTGTGTTAATCGCAATTTCTACAGCAATGTCCATTCCCACTTACGGTAGTTTTAGGTTTACGATGTGAATTTTCTCCCAATTTCATCGTTGCCAAGATCTCGTCCAACACAATAGAAATTAATTTTCTGTTAAAGTATTGACTCATTGTTGATCTTGTAAATCAGAAGATCATTAAACAATTCACCTGATATGAACAAATTCTCTGAACATTTTCTTCAGAACGTCTGGAAAAACAGGTCATACAGCCATTCCGAGCATATTTTGACAGAAATATCAAAAGTTCTTCGAGATCACAAATCGTCGTTTGATCTCAGCAAATCAGAGCTACATATCATCAACATACCGCACCATATTATCACAACAGAACAACCTATTACCCTTAATAATATTCCGCTACTCACAGCTAAATTTAGATCGGCGCAAGAAGAGGGCAGCATCATACCATCAAAAATTTATTTGTCTTTACCATTACACTTGGTATATAAAGCTAGCGGACCGTAAAGAGCCTGTGTCGATTATCGCAAGCTAAACTCTGTGACCAAAATTTAAGAGGACCTTATTCACAATATAAATACATTGCTTGGAAAACTCATTGGTAGCAATTACTTCTCTCAGACATGCCTAGAATCATATTTCGAGAGTACCAGAAGCCATAGAGTAGATTGCTGTCATCACTCCATTTGATCTATATGCATTACTTTATGTGATTTTTGGCCACTCAGACCTTTAATGTTTCATGGGCGGCATTCTGTGCAATGACTCCGACTACTGTATGTCATATCTTGATGATACAATGGTTTCTAGTCCTGAACTAGACATATATGCCGAGCATCATAGGAATATCCAATAACGCATAGCAGATCATGGACTCAAAATAAATTGTGAAAAACTAAAATTGCAAATACATTTGCTGATTTTCCAGGGAATCGTATTAAAAACCAAGGTACGCTGCCTTTTCTACCTAAGGCTAATTAGATCAAAAATGTTGCGCCATCAAAGATTCTAAAAAACACAAGAAATATTTGGCATTCTTCCCCGACCTATCAAAAAATTATATCCGTTACGTAGGCAGTAGAGGAATTGATAGGAAGTAAACAAGAACTGTACAATTTCTTGGCCATCTGATGACGAGGAATTGCTCCGTTATGCCACCAACTCGTTAGCAATCGCGACTATTTTACAACGTCCATATTTCAAATTACCTGTTCTATTCACCTCTGGTGCCCAAGAAATTTTAATCGACAACACATTCGAACAAGAAATCAACAGTGTTCGGAGGCCAATTGGTTTCGATTTGCGTATTATAAAACCAGTAGAAACTAGATATGTCACATTTGGTCCAGAACTTTTCGCTGTCTATGACCCATTGAGCCACATTATTAGTATCTTAGGCATCAATAGATTTTTGTTTTCATAGATAATGCTCCTTTAGTTAACTTACTCAGAAACGTGATGTCAACAATCGCAAATTTCCCTGTCACAATAGAAATTCGACATATTTTACGTTAAAGATGGACAAAGCAGTATTGCTGACGCACTTTCAGGGCCAGCTGTCTCGCTACAACCGCCTTTGCCTTCGGCAATCTCGGTCATCTCTATGACTCTCAGTGAGCCCACGTTGAAACTATCCTTTTTGCAAACAGAAAAACACAGCGACTCTCAAATTCAAAAATCTATAACTTGCCTTACTACCATGTTACTTTGTCGACTTTGGGACGATGTACCTATTATCTACTTCAAGGATACACAGTCCCAAAAGCCAGTAATGTCCACCAGTTTCCAGGAAAATGTTTTTCACTCCATTCATTCCATATCTCACCCAATTTAGCAAGGCGAATGCATTACATATAAAAGATCGTTTCTAGGTTATTAAACTTAGGCAGAACGCTAAACGATAAGTCTCTGAAATTACTACATGCCAAAACGGGTTAAACCTGTCCTTGATGGAGAAGTCAAACTTTTGAATCTGAAAGACTTGGAGGATAAGGCTAACTAATTAAACTATAGCATATAACAAACAAACAAAAACACATATATCAAATTGCGAGCTTGGCGCTACTAGGTGATTAAGATAGACCCTCAGAAATGTGGGGACCGCGCCAGATAAAAGTTGATCTGTCTGCCACCGTACATATGTTGAAATTATTTGAAGTGGATAAGAGACGTTCAAATTATATTTAATGTTTACAATATTGATGACTGAATATATCTATTTGTCGCAGTAAGGATGGCTTACCCGGAGAATTTTAAGATAATCATGGTCGACTTCAGAAACAAAATAGTAGCATAAACATCACGCAATATCTCCGAGTTATTAATTTACTAGATTCTAAGGAGATAGCATTATGGAGAAGGCTGCATCTATAGGCGTTTAGGTGAACTCCAATGAAATGGCAGCATAATAGCGGTTGAGGGCAATATCTCACCGCAAAACCAGAACCGCTCTGATAGTTGAAGTCCTAAGGGGGGTTATTGCATGAAAAATTCACCATGATACGCCTAAAAAAGACATAATGAAGGCGAGTTTCAAACTGTGACAAAAGAGTAGGGAAACAAGACAGGCGGAATGATGATTAAATTCTACTTAACTGAAGATATTGCGTACTTGTAGTAAAATATCATCATTCTAGATGAATTGAGTAGACAGGAGTTTCTCATTAAAACGGGTGTTGGTGTTAGCATATTTATTTCAGATGTGGAGGAAACAGATTGCCACACGTTTGATTATCAACTACAGACAGGCAATGATAGTCCGATATGTATTAAGGAGATGAAAATATTGACGGTATTATTAGGACTGAAATCTTCGTTTAAGTGTAATTTTCTAATAATCTACGTGAATGACTATATAAATTGGATAGATTTTAGCTTTATTCAATATGCCATAAGATCGCAAAATCAAGACCTTTGGAGACGATGTAGAGGTGCTAAAACATATTGAGCCTGGAACCTTAGTAGTTAGATCAGCTCGTTTACCCCGTCCCACCGTCGAGGGAATTTATGCTGACATAATCGCGAAACATTTGATCATGTTTGACGCTTTCAGTACCAAGTGAAAGGAATAGAAGACAGAAGTAGAGCACCGAAAAAATTTGAGGCTACGAGGCCTTGATCCCTGAAGGTCCAATCTGTGACACAACACAAATAGTATTTTTCACTTGCCCGCATGATTGGATGTCACGATATTGTGCACCAGTAAATAACACTAGTGATCGCGGTAGTCAAATTATGTCAGAGCTTTGCATTAGATTCCTCAATGCCATAGGAATTGATGTACTGCATAATAGTGCGTAAAATATTAGAGCAAATGGAATGATAGACTGGCTTCATTGCAAATTATAAAATGCACTGGTGTTTAGAAATTGTGTAAGCTTGGTATATGAACTTCTCATGGTATTGCTTGCGATGTACTGTAACACGGCTCCGCGTTACAACCCAACGTTTTTCAATTTTGACAAATATAGTGCTTTTTAAGGTCAAATAATCTAACTCTGTTTTTACACAATTTTTCTCTTAACTGTGATTTTAGAAACAATCCCCTTTAGTTTCAAGCAGTTTTAATTGAGATTTCTTGAACTGCAATTTTATTTGTAATTAATAGGGTTTTGTTTATTAAACATACACACTCGCGCGCAATACGCAGGGAACCTGCGGTGGATTATAGTGCTATAGTGGATTTACTCTTCTTCTTTGAATTATTCGCAGTTTATACAAGTGATTTACTGTTCATATATAATTCTACGTATCAGAATTTCAGTGTACAATGGATTATTATAATTAAATATGTTAAAACCATAGCAAACAATGGATTAATTATTTGTGAAGTTTTTTCGTTGAAGTTTTTACACGATTTTATTCTCCCCATTATAAGGGACAACATTTACTAGTGACTTTATTTATCTCATCATATATTTTCAATCGGTTACATGTATTCATCACAATTCATACGTGTGTGAATGATTTATTACTTGTGTTGACAGTATATCGTTTTGCTGCCGTCTAGAGCACGGAAAATTTAGTTTAACTGTGACTTGTGTAAAAGACATTTAATTTTGTTAACAATATTTCGTTCTGTTGCCGTCTAGAGCACGGTCACTTTGGACTAACTATGCATTTCTCATGCAACATTGTGTACAATACATATGTGATCATTCGAATTAGCCTTCTCACATCACCTCTCGGGAAAAGGCCGGGGATTGATCATAAGCACGGATCTCAACTGCAGTTACCAGTTCTATGTAGGTAGATAGCTACCCCGCTAAAATACCCCTACATAAATGGTGCCCCGTTTCGTCGAACTCACAGCCAGCAAAGAATTAATAAACATCTAGATTTTGAGCACTTTGGATGAATGCCACGAAGGAAAGTAAATTCTAAGACACATATCACAGAAAAACACCATCTCGAGATTACAGAGCTCGAAGACAGCCGCACGATGACGGGTGAGGACGATGTTACACTACCATCTATTCTCGACAACACTCATACGCATAAGATGACGTCTAGTTCAGGACATGCATGAAGCCCGGTAGTGAGCCCAGCAACAGGCGCACCAACACATGGACACAGTATAAAATATGCCAATTCGATCCAGACTACCTTGACGAGTGGGTCAATGATGTTACTTTATTGGCCAAGGTGTCCAATATAACAGACGAGGGCTCAATATTTTTGAGGGCTTGGGAGACGATCCCAATGTCTTTCAGATGCGGACACAAAGATATTCAGCACCAATACACTAAGGGAACATGTACGCAGCCATGGCAGAGCCTACAACGCGCCGTCAAACAGCGCTTGACACCAGATTGAGAAGACAGGCATACAGAATTGATGAGCCAGATATCCCTAGGTAGCCGCACGCCTTCTGAGCTATTTAGGAAGATGGAGCAGAAAGCCTTGGAATTCAACCTGCCCAAGGAAATCTTAATGCGACTATTCATAGAGAAGCTTCTTTCGGCACTCCATCAGATGGCCACGTTCCTGCGCGAATCCGTCGAAGTGCAAGACGACGTTCTGCCGGCACGTCTAGACAAGTGGTGGAAGAAACACCACTACAGCTAAATACTGTTTGTTGCGAAGAACTAATATATATGCAAGTATGTATTAGGTTTTGCAAAACTAGCAACAAATTAGTTCAGTTGTGACCAGAAGGATAAACCAAAGGCAGCATGAACGGAAAGTATAATTCCATGCACATTCGTTTCCTTATTACTGGCGACTCATCAGTAGGAGCCGGTATTACGCCCTTTAACCACTATATATTTGGTAGAAGAATGTGGAATAATAGACGGTACAATCTCCTAGACGAATGTGTAAACCTGTAATAGTGAAGCTAACATAATCTGAAGTCAACGATAATACGACTTCAATGCTAACTCACACTATATGACGAATGTGTAAACCTGTAATAGTGAAGCTAACATAATCTGAAGTCAACGACAATACGACTTCAATGCTAACTCACACTATATAATATATATACGGAGTCTGTAAAGGATACTAACACTATGGCTATTGTGTTAGTAACTGATACCTTTTTTGAAATCGATGAGTACCGGATAATAACACTATGGTTTCCGAGTCGGTACATGATACCAACCTGATGGATATAAATTTATGCTAAAGTTCACCCAAAATGAGAATTCGTCATATAGTGTGAGTTAGCATTGAAGTCGTATTGTCGTTGACTTCAGATTATGTTAGCTTCACTATAACAGGTTTACACATTCGTCTAGGAGATTGTACCGTCCTATTATTCCACATTCTTCTACCTAATATATAGTGGTTAAAGGGCGTAATACCGGCTCCTACTGATGAGTCGCCAGTAAGCACGAAACGAATGTGCATGAGATTATACTTTCCGTTCATGCTGCCTTTTGGTTTATCCTTCTGGTCACAACTGAACTAATTTGTTACTAGGTTCGCAAAACCTAATACATACTTGCATATATATTAGTTGTTCGCAACAAACAGTATTTAACTGTAATATATTGAATTGAATGATGTCATGCTTACCGCGAAATATGATAACTGATATCGATGAAGGCCAGAGTGTATGGTTTAACTGGAGTAACAGGTGTTCGGAAATTGTTGTAATTCTCAATTTGGGTGAATCTTAGCATAAATTTATATCCATCAGGTTGGTATCATGTACCGACTCGGAAACCATAGTGTTAGTATCCGGTACTCATCGATTTCAAAAAAGGTATCAGTTACTAACACTATGGCCATAGTGTTAGTATCCTTTACAGACTCCGTATATATATTATATAGTGTGAGTTAGCATTGAAGTCGTATTGTCGTTGACTGCAGATTATGTTAGCTTCACTATTACAGGTTTACACATTCGTCATATAGTGTGAGTTAGCATTGAAGTCATATTGTCGTTGACTTCAGATTATGTTAGCTTCACTATTACAGGTTTACACATTCGTCCAGGAGATTGTACCGTCCTATTATTCCACATTCTTCTACCGAATATATAGTGGTTAAAGGGCGAAATACCGGTTCCTACTGATGAGTCGCCAGTAAGCACGAAACGAATGTGCATGAGATTATACTTTCCGTTCATGCTGCCTTTGGTTCATCCTTCTGGTCACAACTGAACTAATTTGTTACTAGGTTCGCAAAACCTAATACATACTTGCATATATATTAGTTCTTCGCAACAAACAGTATTTAACCACTACAGCTTACCTGTCCCAGAGAAAGGTTACATCACCTCACGACTATCCGAATCACAATCCACCGCATCATCAGCCGGAACAAATGTAACGAATGAACGCCTCATCAGCCTGCTCGAGAACCTCACCGTCAGGCCAAATTTGGCCTCAGTCGATGCCGTCCAAAACCGACGCGACAAGAGCAGCCGTGACCACCGTTGACCACGGTCACGGAATAGCGCCATGAGGTCGACGTCGAGAGACCGGGCAATTGTGCCACAGTTACCAGCGGAGTGGTGTCCGAATCACCGCAGCTATGGCCACTCCACACGTTATTGCCTCAGAAACGGCTGCACATTCCCGCACACAGACGCGACGCAACAACTCAGGAGGATCCGCCCATAAAAGGTTCGGAAAACTGCTGGGGTCAGCTTCCTCTGTGGCAGTAGAGGCTGAGCACTACAAGATCGTTGGCCGTTCCACGTCTGATGACTCGAAGCACGTTGCTTTCGTGGTAAAGCGCAATCAAACTATTGTATTTACAGTGACGGCTCCAGTCAGTTGCCACTATCAACATCCTTTCTCATTCGTGACGCATCCTCTGGAAAATTATTTCTCATAGACTCGCAAACTTTCCTACGCGTTATGGACGAAATACTAGATGGTCTACCATTTGTTATTCCCTACTTAGACGACATCCTGTTATTCTCCAAATCAATGTCCAAACATATAAGGCATATTGACATTCTACTTACACGTCTAGCAGACTATGTCCTCCGACTTCATGGCAAGAAATGTGTCTTTTCACAAGAATCAATTGAATTCCTCGGTCATCAAATTTCGGAGAAAAGCATGACACTTATACCTGCTATGGTTTGTGCTATTCAAGATCTACAGCGTCCAACCACCGTTCGAGCATTACGACGATTCTTGGGCAAGATGAACTGCTATTCTCGATTTGTATCCTGCCTTGCCAAGATTCTGGCACCTCTTCACAATTATCTCGTGCCAGTAAGCATTTGTCAAAAAATCACAGCTGATTCAGCTCAACGTGGACGACATGCAGGCTTACGAGGATGCCAAAAGGGCCTTATGCAATGCGACTATGCTTCATTCCCCTGATTGGTCGCAACCTTTTGAATTGATAACTGACGCATCCGACGTTGCCATAGGCGCAGTACTTCAACAGTCCATCAATGGCATACACCAACCTATCGCTTTCTATTCGCAAAAACTACAACCTCGCGAGACGCGATATGATACATCAGGAAAAGAGTTACTCGCAATCTACCGGTCGATCCTACACTTCCACACCTATCTGGATGGCCGATAGTTGAAGATCTACACTGACCATCTTCCTCTACTTCAGATGCTGAGAGGAAAGAAAGAGTATTTATATTCACGACGTGTCAACTCACAACTTACACGAATACACGAGTATGAATATGAAGTCACTCATGTCAAAGGATCAGAAAATGTGGTCGCTGACTCCCCAAGCCGTCCTGCAGATCTTTGTGCCTCGATATTGTGTCCTTCACCTATAAGCACTCAGGAATTGCAAGTAGCTCAGCAAGATGATCCATCACTTCGGACATTTGATGTCAATCGACTGAAAACACTTGATTATGATGGAACTCTGCTGCAGTGTGAAACAACTGGCGTAGGCCCTCGGCCGTTTATACTTGAAAAACTCTGTCACAAGATCTTCGAGGTCTACCATTCAATGAGCCACCCATCTGGCGAAGCATCAGTGGAAATTCTATCCAGAACGTATTTTTGGCCTGGCATGCGGCGAGATGTCAAGAAGTGGTCAAAACAATGTCTAGAATGTCATAAATGCAAAGTGACGAGACACACCAAAACGGCGCCACAAGTCATTCAAGTGCCCAAAGTCCGGTTCACGCACATACACGTTGATCTGGTAACCTTACCTGCCGTGAACAATATACGATATCTACTGTCAATACGGGATCGCACCACTCGATGGTATGAGGCCATACCACTGGCAGACATGAAGCAAGACACTGTCAGTTATGCTTTAGAGCTCAATTGGTTCGCTCGGTTTGGTGCCCTAGCTGCAGTGACAACCGATCGTGGTGCACAGTTCTTCGGCGAAGAGTTCACAACCATACCGAAATACTATAGTGTCAAACACTCCGTGACCGCGGCTCGCAATCCGAGAGCAAATGAGTTTCGTCGAAAGGCCACACCGGGAACTGAAAGCGGCGCTCAAGGCCAGTCACAGACGCAAATTGGCTTGCGGCTTTACCGAAAGTACTCCTATCAATGCGTACAAGACCTCGTGAGCCGATCAAATGTAGCTCCGCTGAAATGGTATTTGGCGAATGTCTACGGCTGCCTGGCGAACTAGTCCGATCACGCTCTGAAACTGCGATAACGATGAACGATCCGGCATTTCTGTTTCCACTTCGCTGTTACCTACATTATATCGCTCAGAATCGGCCGATCTGTCCTACACGTCAGCAACATGGTCCAATATATAAACGCAAAGATTTTGATAGCTGCAAATGGTTCTTCGTCAACAACGACATGGATAACAGGATTCTAGCCAAACCGAAGCGCGGTCCCTATCGTGTGTTAGATCGACGTCAAAATTACATTACTTCGAAGATTAATGGCAAAGCTTAAGCTGTCTCCAAACAGAGATTATCCCCGGCCGACGTTGATCCAAATGACCCGCTGTTCCGCGATGTTGACATGCCAGGCGGCGAAGAAACGCTAATTCCACCTCCAGACAGTTTTGCTGACCACGGACTGACGCCCGACATCTCACCAACAACCGAGCCAACTGACGCTGCCGCGAGATATAGAGGAACAAGAATCAATGACGACCGAACCAACATCAGTGGTTACACGTTACAGCAGAGCCGTAACAGCCTCCTGTAAGGTTAGCCGCCTTCATCGTGTACTATATTTCTATGGTCGGTGGGGGGTGTATATAACACGCGGCTTCGCGTTGCAACCCAACGATGTTCAATTTTGACAAATATAGTGCTGTTTAAGGTCAAATAGTGTAACTCTGTTTTTACACAATATTTCTGTTAACTGGGATTTTAGAAACAATCTCTGTTAGTTTCAAACAGTTTTAATTGAGATTTCTTGAACTTCAAATTTAATTTAAATTAATAGGGTTTTTTTTAATAAATATACACACCCGAGCGCAATACGCAGGTAACATGTGGTGGATTATAGTGCCCGTGTGGATTTAGTGTCTTTCTTTGCATTAATCTCAATTTACACTATTAATTACTGTTCGGATATGATTCCACGCATCTGGACATCAGATGTTCCTCAATCGGATTCACAAATTCTATTGTTCAACTAGAATCATTATAATTGAAACCTGCAAAACCAAGCAAACAGTGGAATAATTATTTGTGATGTTTTTTCAAGACTGTATTTACACGATTTTTATGCACCAATTATCAGTGGCAATATTTACCAGTGACTTTAAACTAAATTGCTAATCAATCTGGATTTATATCATCATATATGTTCAATTATTTACATGTATTCATCACGATTCAGACGTTTGTGTTCCTGATAATTACTTGTGTATAAGACATTCAATTGTGTTGACAATATATCATTTTGTTGCCGTCTAGAGCACGGTCCGTTTTGTTTAACTGTGAATTGATTCATGCTTAGCAACACCACTTGCAATTAACGTCTGAAAATGGATGAGTTTTCTTACTTCACCCTTTGGAAAATGTCAGACACTGATCAAGAAACGTGTGGGGATAACAACCACCATGAAAATGTAGGAAATAATTACTAAATAGATAGCTACCGCTACTATGGCTTCAAGACATCCTGCTCTATCATCAAAAGGTTTTTGCTTACATTGTTTTGTATAAACTTCATTTTCAATAGATTATAGGATATTCAGTATTCTTAAATGAATATTACAATTTGTTTATAAAATGTTGCATTATTTTTTATAAAATTATGATGTGTCGATGAAGAAAGATAATTGAGCGTTGCTCCATGGCGCTTGCTATATCAATACTTATATAAAGATTAAATGAGTACTAATGGTGATCTCTGGAACTAGAGATCGAAACTTCAGCATAACGTAGATGTGCTTTATAGCAATAGCCACAATTGAGACCGAGTGCGCACCAAGTGTCATATCTAGGGCTAGCATGAATTCAATAGAAAGTCCTTGCATATGTGCACGTATTATGATGAAGCAGTCAGCATAATGATGGAAGCGGTTTTGAGCTGCCAAAGTGAACAAAAAATAATAAATATTTGCAATTTTGTTTTACTATATGGATGCGCTTTATACGAGTAAAGTTCTATAAATAATTGATTTAAAATAAAGTATTTTTGTTAAGTTACACAAGATGGCTTTTGACGGATTGGAAAACATGGTAAGAGGATTGATTGTACAAATGATAGTTAAGTCTCGGCTGGATGACACACTAATAATATATTCTGAGGTAATTCGCACAAACAACTTGACCGATATAGGTTATGTCAACAATGGCGACCGCACCCAAGAGGAAACAGACTGAAATATTCATGTTTTTTTATTTGAATCGACATCTTTTTTCGTTCGTCATCAGAATTTAATTCAACGCTTGCACTCGTGGATGTGGAAAGGCCAAATTTGTGGTTAAAAAAATTGAAGCTTCAGTATGAGCGAAGGAATTTTTATTAGAAGCACCTAATTTGCATGTAGCTGCCCTAGAATAAGTTGACCGTACAGTTGCAGTCCAGTTAGAATCGCGTATCGACCTGACATATGAAGAATAGAAACGACGAGTGTTGGTCACTTCTGAGCCAAGCCTCAGGAGGTGTTTTCAGAATCGTACAGACTGAAATCATTACTGAGTGAGATTTTCCTTGATACCAAACGTTGATTGTCTAAGCTTACTGAGTCTTTGCTCATCATCATCTGTTCTTTGAGTTCCTATGGTGTACATTACAAAAAAGGATTGTTAGCATCGACTGGCAGCTGATTTACGGCAATTAAAGTCAGTGACTTAACCTGACCCGAAACTCATACTGGCTCTATTTTATCTGATCTTATAGCTAAGGAGAGGCTAATTGTTTGTCGTGCCTAGCCTTGAACAAGGTTTTTTGATAAATTGGCGTTCGGCCCAAATACCTATGGAAGTTAGCGGTGCAGGTAAACCAAGGTCATTTTCAATTCACTCGGGTTCCATTTGGTCTTAAGAAGGCAACGAAAGTGTTCTAAAGAATAGTGGGCTTCTTTGTGTCCGTCATTCCTGTAAAACATCTTACGTTGACGATTTTATTATATGGGTCATTACTGAACACTAAATAATTATTAGGCTGCAGAAGATTTTTAATCCAGAAAAAGTTCAGAAAGGTATGCAAAAACACTTACACACATTCGTGTAAGTTTAGCGACAATGTCATTGTCGCAAAGGTCGAGTCCATGGCATTGCAGGCTGTCAATAACGGCCCGTATCGTGTGTAAAGGGTGGATGAAGAGCACAATACAGTTGCCATTAACATGCTTGGTGGATCACGAGCTATTGCACTTGGTTATTTAAGTAAGGTGCAAGGCCGACTCCTGAGGGGCGAAAGATGTAGCAATAGCCAACTTTGAGAACGAGAACACAATATGGGTCCTATCCAGGGCTGACATTAATTCAAAAGGAAGTTCCCACAGAAGTTCACGCGTTGTGATGAAACGGTCAGAACAATTATTGGAGCAACCTTTGAGCCATCGATATTTAAATATGATAAATATTTGTAATTTTGTTTTACTTAATGTGTGCGCTTTATACGAGCATAATCCTATGAATAATGGAATCTAAGGAAGTTGCGCAGACAAAGAACACTTTGTGATTCAAAGGAAAATGAGAACTAAAAAACGGTCAGTTAGTCTAAATGTTCAATGCATACAAATGGATTTAGGCGCAAATATTTAGTCAAATATATAATATAGATTTTCTTAATGATTAAATGTTAGGTTTTTTGCTCAGTGATGTTTTTTTGTTGTGGATTTCATCGCATTTTGTTTGTGCGGGACAATAGATAGCGCTCGTAGGTCGGCAAAATCTTTAATCCTGTCCATTATTAGGCGCAAATATTATTGGGTTCTTACTTGTCCCTTCAGCTTTTTGCCTGAAAATGACGTTGAAGCAAGATTTCTACACTTTTTGTTCCGATCTTTCGAGACGTTATTTCCAGTATCATCTTCAGGGTTTACACAATACGCACAGGGAAAAATAACGTGGCAAATGTGGTATCATCATTCAAAACAGATCTATTTATATTTATTTTGATTCCTAAAGTATTCTTATTGTCTGACCTAATATCCGATCTTCATGCCTAATCTCTAATACTCAAATGTATACGCCAACTTATCCATGTCACTCCTCCGCGCACACAACAACCTATATACACATAAGTGTATTCCACTAAAGTAACATTTCTAGAATAACTATAAGCAAACCTTATTGATTAGCTTACACGCCTATCCATGATGTCACTATTTTTAATTTTTGTTCCGGACGCGTAGAAGGATCAACAAAATTTTGATTTCAATATTGCAGTAATTCCTAAATACTCCAGTTTATCAAATCCTATCCTGTTTTCAATGTGTTATAGAGAGAGGTTTATAAAATTGTTGAAAGAATACATTATTATTCTTTCGTTTGGACAAGACCGACTAAATATTGGGACAAAAAGGTGATGAAATTGAAAGAAATATTCAGAAAAAACTATTATCCGGAAAAATTAACTGATTTGATCATAAACGAGACGCTATTGCGATTTTGTGAAAAAATAAACCAAGAAAAACAGGTAAGGGATTAAGTAAAGAAAAAAAAAGATAAACACAGAACTCTGGTTCTCGCAGAATCTAGATTAAGTAGAAAAATTATGACATTAGCAACGCAATAAAACATAAGAACAGTGTTAAGACAATCAGTTACATTAGGCAATATGCTACCGTATCAGAAAGACAAAATAGAACCGCTCAACACTTTAGAGGTGTATGAGATACCTCGAAAACGATTGGAAATTGAGATATATATGTGAAACGATACGCAGTAGAGACAGATCATCAGATTAACTAGGAGGGCTGTAAACGGATTCCACTACGTAACCGAAATAGATTAACCAGTATGATTATGTAATTAATTGAAATAAAATCAGGAATAAACGTCATGAATATGACATCTGTAGAAAAATCATTAGGCCCCATATTCAATGAAGCCTTCTCAGAAGGAAGGAAACGTAGATTGAAGGATTTAGAGTTAATAATAAATCCAACTAAGAGAACGCGACTATGAATTTGAGCTGGTAAACGGAACAATTTAGATGGGGTAAGAAAGAGATAATTTGGCCATAATTATAGTGGATCCTGTGCTATCAGGGGACCTTACATAGTTACACATATGCTGATTTCATATATATATATATATATATATATATATATATATATATATTGTACCCTTCCCTATGTGCAAAAACAAAAAGAAATTTTACTGGGATGCAAGTAAACATTTCTTTCTCATTATTTCCTCAAGTATCTACTAATGTTCATATCTTTATATACAAATTGGAAAGCAAAACAAGATTGAAATATAAAAACATATTGAGAGTGAAAAAACGGAAACCAATCAATTGCGTGCCTCACATCCAGTTCAAGCTCAATGCCTGAACATGCTTCTCCTGCTTGCATAAATCCGGCTGCAATTTGTTTATTCATAAGGTTTTGTATTTGGCTAGCTTCTTATTGTTATAGCATATAGTAATTATTATGAACGCTACGTCTGGAGAACATACGTGCGATGTTTCGACGATGTGTTGCGCAACTGCAGACGTGTATTTACCATTTGATTTAAAACAGGCGTTTAAGTTACAATGTTATCACATTCGCGTAATTAACCGTCTGGTCAATCGGCCTACGTAAGTTGATCGACAACTTGCGCATATATATTGGTAAAAAATATTTGATGTCGACATTAACGGCTGTTTCTCTTTAATTGCTGGTAAAGGCAAATGTGTTACCCTAAATAACACTCTTAGTTTAGCTGCATTAAATGTGCGTGTTAATGCCACTTCAACTTTATGTTATGCCATTCGCGAAACTACATCCCCTTTAAATAGGATGTTCATGTTGAATTGTTTCCTTTTCTGGCCCGCAATACGTCTGTTTCTATTTAATTTCCCTTTCAATAATTGATTC
Organism: Eudiplozoon nipponicum; assembly: GCA_029291075.1. Taxonomy (NCBI): domain Eukaryota; kingdom Metazoa; phylum Platyhelminthes; class Monogenea; order Mazocraeidea; family Diplozoidae; genus Eudiplozoon; species Eudiplozoon nipponicum. The sequence continues at coordinate 112,110 of JAQBSW010000007.1, forward strand.
AATTAAATGTCTAGGATAGTCATTAGACATTAAATCGTTAATTGCTTCATTATATTTATTTACTTGAATCTTGACTAAACAACCTGTCAATAAATGAAATAAAGATCTTAACAGATGCCGGTTTAATTGGTGAGGTCATTGCACAGGAGCTCAAACCAGTTGGATTATCTACGCCAACAATGTATGGGTTACCAAAAACACACAAAAAGGTTGTTCTATGAGGTCAATTTTATCAATCGTAAATTCTCCGTTTCATGCACTAGCTAAATGGCCAGTTCGTTTACTTAAACCATTACGTAAACTACTAGGTAATTATTCGGTTGCCGATTCGTTTGAGTTTGTAAACAAAATTCAAGATATAAATGTTAAAAGCGAGATTATGGTATCTTTTGATGTTACGTCTTTGTTTACAAATGTTCCAATTGACGAAACCATTGACATTATAGTCAAAGCGGTAGAACACGACATATTACCATCTCCGGTGCCAGGTCACACTCTACACAAGCTTATCTTATAATGCACGAAAGACGTACGTTTTCGTTTTAATGGAAGCATCTATAAACAGACTGATGGTGTGACAATGGGGAGCACCTTATCTCCAGTGTTGGCTGAGATTTTTCTAGGGCATCTAGAGAACACATCATTAAAGAGTGACATAAGTAAATGTGCTCAATATATACGGTACGTGGATGATATATTTCTTGCCCTTAAGAACAGGTCGCAATCACAAACACAGCTTCAATGTTTCAACAAAGAACATAAGAATATCGGCTTCCAATTTATACATTGCCTTCCAATTTATATATAAAGATATGTTCATTGGTTGATACTTGAGGAGATAATGAGAAAGAAGCGTTTCTTGTATCTGATAAAATTTATTTTTGTTTTTGAACATAGGAAGGGTAAAACAAATTTTATTAAAACTCGCATTTGATAAGAAACATTAATTAGTATATAAAACTGTACCATTGGGTGTAGTATGCGTGTGTGATCTTTCAGTGGTTAGAGCAACCGATTCCGAAACAGAAGTGCCTAGACCTCGAGCCCCGTCCGCGGCAAATTCTGGACAGTGCGTGATGAGTTACTACAAAGTGACGAAACCGTTCTACTGGATGAATTTTGTCTCTTTTCACACTAAATCAATGGCTTAGTTTATACTGAAAACTGTAGGTACATAATGCGTCAGGTGTTTATATTAAGACTCGCAACCTTTGATTAGGAATTAATATTAAAGATCTATCTATATACATTCACACTGGACATAGCTGTATATTTTTTAAAATTCCTAACGTACTGTAATACACTCTCATTAACACTCATGTATAAATTCAACTTTCATATATTTAATTTAATGTTTCTCACATCATAGTCCTTGATATAATGTTAAGAGGTTTGTTTAAGCACGTGACAAGTGAAGACGGATCATTTTAAAACAACCGCGTCACATCTGGTCTTGATTAATATCACCAGTGCTTATATTACTGAATTTTAATTCTTCATCTATATATTTATTATTTCGATAGATTTATTTGATGTCCTGCAACTTTATTATTTAAGAAGATTAGTTTAGTAATGGATTCATTTCAACTGGAAAGCCATTAAGAGGTTTCGAATTAGATAATAACAGAAAGAGATAATTTCTTTCTTCTAAACTTGTTTTTGTTAAATATTGTTTTGAAATGGAATGCGTTTTATACCAAATCACCGCTTACAAATAACAATATAACCAACAAAATTTAACAATAATTTATTGTGCGGGTAGTTGTAACGATACTTTAAATCAGGTTTGCAAGCTTGAAGTAAACACCAATCTCATTGTATTTAAACAGTCGTCGAACAACATAACAACACTATGGCCAGCCGCATCACACTGACGCGATTCGAACTTCCATGATCATCATCAGAGTACGACGGGAAACTGACCATCGAGGAACAAACGAAATTGAATATATATGGAAATAAAAGTTAGACATGCGGCCCTCACGACTAGCGGTCTGGCAAACATTAAACTTCATTGGAAATGTCGGCTGCACAATTTCTATGCAGTCACGAACAATATTTTTTGCTGCTTTCGCCACATATACATATATAGGCAATGCAAGTTAATAATAATTGATTGCGCGGTTGGTGGTAACAATTCTTTAAATCAAGTTTGCGAGCTTAAAGTAAACACAAATCCGATTGTATTTAAAAAGTCCAACAATATAACAATACTACAGCCAGCCGCAACGCACTGACGCGTTTCGACCATCCATGGTCATCATCAGATTACAACGGCAAACTGACAATCGAGGATAAAGCAGCATAGAATATATATAGAAAACAAATTTAAACATGCGGCTCTTACCTCTAGCAGTCTCGCATACATTAAACTTGTCTGGAAATGTCGGCTGCACAATTTCTATGCTGTCACGAACATTAATTGTTTGCTGATTTCGCCACGTATACATATATAGGCAATGCAAGTTAACAACAATTGATTGCGCGGTTGGTGAAAACAATTATTAAAATCATGTTTACCAGCTTGAAGTAAACACAAATCCCATTGCATTTAAAAAGTCGAAAAATATAACAAAACTACAGCCAGCCGCAATGCACTGATGGTTTCGATCTTCCATGATCATCATCAGAGTACGACGGCAAACTGACAATCGAGGATAAAGCAGCATAGAATATATATAGAAATCAAATTTAAACATGCGGCTGTTACCTCTAGCAGTCTCGCATACATTAAACTTGTCTGGAAATGTCGGCTGCACAATTTATATTCTGTCACGAACATTAATTGTTTGCTGCCCTCGCCACATATTCATATATAGGCAATGCAAGTTAACAACAATTGATTGCGCGGTTGGTGGAAACAATTATTTAAATCATGTTTGCGAGCCTGAAGTAAACACAAATCCCATTGTATTTAAAAAGTCGAACAATATAACAAAACTACAGCCAGCCGCAACGCACTGGTGGTTTCGACCTTCCATGATCATCATCAGAGTACGACGGCAAACTGACAATCGAGGATGAAGCAACAAAGAATATATATAGAAATCAAATTTGAATATGCGGCTCTCACCTCTAGCAGAGTCGCATACATTGAACTCGACCGGAAATGTCGGCTGCACAATTTCTATGCAGTCACGAACATTAAATATTTGCAGCTTTCGCCATATATACATATATATAGGCAATACAAGTTAACAATAATTGATTGCGCGGGTGGTAGTAACAAATTTTTAAATCAGTTTGCGAGCTTAAAGTAAACACAAATCCGATTGTATTTAAAAAGTCGAACAATATAACAATGCGACAACCAGCCGAAACGCACTGACGCGTTTCGACCTTCCTTGATCATCATCAGAGTACGATGGCAAACTGAATATCGAGGATCAAAGCGCATTGAATATATATGGAAATCAAATTGAGATATGCGGCTCTCACCTCTAGCAGTCTCGCATACATTGAACTTGTCTGGAAATGTCGGCTGCACAATTTCTATGCTGTCACGAACATTAATTGTTTGCTGATTTCGCCATATATACATATATAGGCAATGGAAGTTAACAATAATTGATTGCGCGGGTGGAATTATCAAATCTTTAAATCAAGTTTGCGAGCTTAAAGTAAACACAAATCCGATTGTATTTAAAAAGTAGAACAATGTAACAGTACTACAGTCAGCCGCAAAGCACTGATGCGTTTCGACCTTCCATGATCATCTTCAGAGTACGACGGCAAACTGACAATCTAGAATAAAGCCGCATAGAATATATATGGAAATCACATTTAAACATGCGCCTCCCACATCTAGCAGTCTCGCATACATTAAACTTGACCGGAAATGTTGGCTGCACAATTTCTATACCGTCACGAATATTAAATATTTGCAGCTTTCGCCATATATACATATATAGGCAATGCAAGTTAACAATAATTGATTGCGCGGGTGGTGGTAAACACAAATCCGAACTAATATTTATACAAGTATGTATTCAGTTATTTAAACCTAATAACAAATTATTTTAGTTGTGACCAGAAGGATAAACCAAAGGCAGCATGAAGAAAAAGTATGAAATCAAGCAAATTCATTTCCTCCTTCCTGGCGACTCATCAGCAGCAGCCGGTATTACGGCCTTTAACCACTATATATTTCGGTAAAAAATGTGAAATAATAGCACGGTACAATCTCCTGGACCAATGTGTAATCCTGCAATAGTAAAGCTAACATCATATAGTTTACGACAATGCGACTTCAACGCTAATTCACATTATATAATCTATATACCGAGTCTGCAAAGGATACTCACACTATGGCTATTTTGTTAGTAGCCGATACCAACATTATTGTACCGAAAATGTTCATGGTACTAACACTATGGTTTCCGAGTCGACACATGGTACCAACATGATGGATATCAATATATGCTGTAGTTCACCGAAATTGAGAATTACAAAAATTTATGAACACCTGTTACTCCAGTAAATCCATACATTCTTGACTTGATCGTTATCAGTTATGAAATTTCGCGGTAAGAATGAAATCATTCATTTCAATGTATAACAGTTAAATACTGTTTGTTGCGAAGAACTAATATATATGCAAGTATGTATTAGGTTTTGCGAACCTAGTAACAAATTAGTTCAGTTGTGACCAGAAGGATAAACCAAAGGCAGCATGAACGGAAAGTATAATCTCATGCACATTCGTTTCGTGCTTACTGGCGACTCATCAGTAGGAGCCGGTATTACGCCCTTAACCACTATATATTTGGTAGAAGAATGTGGAATAATAGGACGGTACAATCTCCTAGACGAATGTGTAAACCTGTAATAGTGAAGCTAACATAATCTGAAGTCAACGACAATACGACTTCAATGCTAACTCACACTATATAATATATATACCAAGTCTGTAAAGGATACTAACACTATGGCTATTGTGTTAGTAACTGATACCTTTTTTGAAATCGATGAGTACCGGATACTAACACTATGGTTTCCGAGTCGGTACATGATACCAACCTGATGGATATAAATTTATGCTAAAGTTCACCCAAATTGAGAATTACAACAATTTCCGAACACCTGTTACTCCAGTTAAACCATACACTCTGGCCTTCATCGATATCAGTTATCATATTTTGCGGTAAGCATGACATCATTCAATTCAATATATTACAGTTAAATACTGTTTGTTGCGAACAACTAATATATATGCAAGTATGTATTAGGTTTTGCGAACCTAGTAACAAATTAGTCCAGTTGTGACCAGAAGGATAAACCAAAGGCAGCATGAACGGAAAGTATAATCTCATGTACATTCGTTTCGTGCTTACTGGCGACTCATCAGTAGGAGCCGGTATTACGCCCTTTAACCACTATATATTCGGGTAAAGCATTTGGGATAATAGGACGGTACAATCTCATAGGCTAACATGTAATCCTGCAATAGTGAAGCTTACATCATATAGTCTACGACAATGCGACTTCAACGCTAATTCATACTATATAATATATATACCGAGTCTGTAAAGTTTACTAACACTATGTCTATTGTGTTAGTAACCGATACCAACATTATTTTACGGAAAAGGTACATGGTACTAACACTATGGCTTCCGAGTTGGTACGTGGTACCAACAAGATGGATATCAATTTAAGCTATAGTTAATCGAAATTGAGAATTACAACAATTTCTGAACAACTGTTACTCCAGTGAATCCATACACTCTGGCCTTGATCGATATCAGTTATCACATTTCGCAGTAAGCAAGACATCATTCAATTGAATATATAACAGTTAAATACTGTTTGTTGCCGAGAACTAATATTTATACACTTATGTATTAGATGTTGGAACCTAGTAACAAATTAGTTCAGTTGTGACCAGAAGTATAAACCAAATTCAGCATGAACGAAATGTATAACCTCATGCAAATTCGTTTCGTGCTTACTGGCGACTCATCAGCAGGTGCCGGTATTACGCCTGTTAACCACTACATATTTGTGTAAAGAATGTGGGATAATAGGACGGTACAATCTCGTAGGCGAATGTGTAATCCTGCAAAAGTGAAGCTTACATCATATAGTGTACGACAATGCGACTTCAGCGCTAATTCACACTATGTAATATATATACCGATTCTGTAAAGAAAACTAACACTATGGCTACTTTGTTATTAACCGATATCAACGTTATTGTAATGAAAAGATACATTGTACTAACACAACGGTTTCGGAATCGATACATGGTACCAACATAATGGATACCATTCTATGCTACAGTTCATCAAAATTGAGAATTACAACAATTTCTGAACTCTTGTTACTCCAGAAAATTCATACACTCTGGCCTTGATCGTTATCATTTAACAAATTTCGCGGTAATCATGACATCATTCAATTCAATTAATAACAGTTAAATACTGTTTGCTGCGGAGTATTAATATTTATGCAAGTATGTATTAACTGTTCCAAACCTATTAACAAATTAGTTCAGTTTTGACCAGAAGGATAAACCAAAGGCAGCATGAACAAAATGTATAATCTTAAGTACATTTGTTTCGTGCTTAATGGCGACTCATCAGCACCAGCCGTTATTGCGCCCTATAACCACTATAAATTTGGGTAAAGTATGTGGTATAATAGGACGGTACAATCTGCTAAGCAAATGTGTAATCCTGCAATAATGAAGCTAACATCATATTGTATACGACAATGCAACTTCAACGCTAATTTGCTCAATATAATAAATATACCGAGTCTGTCAAGTATACTAACACTATGGCTATTGTGTTAGTAACCGATACCAACATTACTGTACCAAAAATACACTGTACTAATACTATGGTTTTCGTGTCGGTACGTGGTACCAACATGATGGATATCAATTTATGCTATAGTTCACCGAAAGTGAGAATTACAACAATTTCTGAACTCCTGTTACTCCAGTAAATTCATACACTCTGGCCTAGATCGTTATCACTTATCAAATTTCGTGGTAAGCATGACATCATTCAATTCAATGTATCACAGTTAAATATTGTTTGTTGCGGAGAATTAATATTTATGCAAGTATGTATTAGGTGTTGCAAACCTAGTAATAAATTAGTTCAGTTGTGACCAGAAGGATAAACCAAAGGCAGCATGAACAGAAAGTATAACCACAGGCACATTCGTTTCGTGCTTAATGGCGGCTCATCAGCAGGATCCGGTTTTAGGCCCTCTAACCACTATATATTTGGGTAGAGAATGTGGGATAGTAGGACGGTACAATATCCTAGGCGAATGTGTAATCCTGCAACAGTGAAGCTGACATCATATAGTCTACGACAATGCGACTTCAACGCTAATTCACACCATATAATATATATACCCAGTCTGTAAAAGATACTAACACCATGCCTATTGTGTTAGTAACCGATACCAACATTATTTTACCAAAAAGGGTACACGGTTCTAACACTATGTTTTCCGAGTCGTTACGTGGTACCAACATGATGGATATCATTTTATGCTATAGTTCAGCGAAATTGAGAATTACAACAATTTCTGAACTCCTGTTACTCCAGTAAATTCATACACTCTGGCCTTGATCGTTATCACTTAACAAATTTCGCGGTAATCATGACATCATTCAATTCAATATATAACAGTTAAATACTGTTTGTTGCGTAGAATTAATATTAATGCAAGTATGTATTAGCTGTTGCAAACCTAGTAACAAATTATTTCAGTTTTGACAAGAAGGATAAACCAAAAGCAACATGAACAAAAAGTATAATCTTAAGCACACTCCTTTCGTGCTTACTGGCGACTCATCAGCAGGAGCCGTTATTACGCCCTTTAACTACTACATATTTCGGTAAGAATGTGGTATAATAGGACGGTACAATCTGCTAGGCAAATGTGTAATCCTGCAATAGTGAAGCTAACGTCATATAGACTACGACAATACAACTTCAACGCTAATTCGCACAATATAATAAATATACCGAGGATGTCAAGCATACTACAACTATGGCTATTTTGTTAGTAACCGATATCCACATTATTCGAATGAAAAGTTATATGGTACTAACACTATGGTTTCCGAGTCGATACACGGTACCAAAATGAAGGAAATCAATTTATGCTATAGTTCACCGAAAGTGAGAATTACAACAATTTCTGATTTCCTGTTACTCCAGTAAATTCATACACTCTGGCCTTGATCGTTATCAGTTATCAAATTTCGTGGTAAGCATGACATCATTCAATTCAATGTATAACAGTTAAATACTGTTTGTTGCGTAGAAGTTATATTTATGCAAGTATGTATTAGGTGTTGCAAACCAGCTAACAAATAAGTTCATTTGTTACCAGAAGCTTAAACCAAATGCAGCATGAATGAAAAGTATAATATCATGCAAATTCCTGTCGTGCTTACAGGCTACTCATCAGCAGGAGCCGGTATTACGTCATTTAACCACTATATATTTGGGTACAGAATGTGGGATAATAGGACGGTACAAATTCCTAGGCGAATGTGTAATCCTGCAATAGTGAAGCTAACATCATATTGTTTAAAACAATGCGATTTCAACGCTAATTCACACTATATAATATAAATACCCAGTCTGTAAATGATACTAGAACCATGCCTATTGTGTGAGTAACCGATACCAACATTATTTTTACCAAAAAGGGTACACGGTTCCAAACACTATGGTTTCCGAGTCGTTACGTGGTACCAACATGATGGATGTCAATTTATGCTATAGTTCACTGAAATTGAGAATTAAAACAATTTCTGAACTCCTGTTACTCCAGTAAATTCATATACTCTGGCCTTGATCGTTATCAGTTTTCAAATTTTGTGGTAAACGTGACATCATTCAATTCAATGTATAACAGTTAAATACTGTTTGTTGCGGAGAACTATTAGTTATGCAAGTATGTATTAGGTGTTGCAAACCTATTAACATATTTGTTCAGCTGTGAGCAGTAGGATAAACCAAATGCAGCATGAACAAAATGTATAACCTCATGCACATTCGTTTCTTGCTTACTGGCGGCTCATCAGCAGGAGCCGGTTTTACGCCCTTTAATCACTATAAATTTGGCTAAAGAGTGTAGGATAATAGGACGGTACAATCTCCTAGGCGAATGTGTAATCCTGCTATAGTGAAGCTAACATCATATTGTTTAAAACAATGCGAATACAAAGCTAATTGACACTATATAATATATATACCGAATCTGAAAAGGTTACTCATACTATGCCAATTGTGTTAGTAATCGATACCAACATTATTGTACCAAAAAGGGTACACGGTACTAACACTATGGTTTCCGAGTCGATACGTGGTACCAACATGATGGATATCAATTTATGCTATATTTCACCGAAATTGAGAATTAAAACAATTTCTGAACCCCTGTTGCTCCAGTAAATTCATACACTCTGGCCTTGATCGTTATCAGTTGTCAAATTTCGCGGTAAACATGACATAAATCAATTCAATGTATAACAGTTAATTCTCTTTGTTGCGGAGATCTACTATTTATGCAAGTATGTATTAGGTGTTGCAAACCTATTAACAAATTAATCTCAGTTGTGACCAGAAAGAAAACCAAATGCAGCATGGACAATATGTATAACCTCATGCACATTCGTTTCGTGCTTACTGGCGACTCATCAGCAGGAACAGGTTTTACGCCCTTTAACCACTATATATTTGGGTAAAGAATGTAGGATAATAGGACGGTACAATCTCCTAGGCGAATGTGTAATCCTGCAATAGTGAAGCTAACATCATATTGTTTACAACAATGCGACTACAAAGCTAATTCACACTATATAATATATATATATAGCGAGTCTGAAAAGGATAATCGCACTATGGCTATTGTGCTAGTAGCCAGCGCCAACATTATTGTACCAAAAATACACTGTACTAATACTATGGTTTCCGTGTCGGTACGTCGTACCAACATGATGGATATCAATTTATGCTATAGTTCACCGAAATTCAGAATTACAACAATTTCTGAACACTCGTTACTCCAGTTAATCCATACAATTTGGCCTTGATCGATATCAGTTATCACATTTTCCAGTAAGCATGACATCATTCAAATCAATGTATAACATTTAAATACTGTTTGTTGCAGAGGTCTTATATTAATGCAATTATGTCTTAGGTGTTGCGAACCAAGTAACAAATTTGTTCAGTTGTGACCGGAAGGATAAAACAAATGCAGCATGAATGAAAACTATAATATCATGCACATTGGTTTCGTGCTTACTGGCGACTCATTAGTAGGAGCCGGTACTACGCTCTTTAACCACTATATATTTGGGTGAAGTATGTGGGATAATAGGACGGTAAATCTCCTAGGCGAATGTGTAATCCTGCAATAAAAAAGCTTACATCATATAGTCTACAACTATGCGACTTCAGCGCTAATACACAACATTTAATATATATACCGAGTCTGTAAAGGAAATTAACACTATGGCTATTTTGTTATTAACAGATATCAACGTTATTGTAATGAAAATGTACATGGTACTAACACAATGGTTTCGGAGTCGAAACATGGTACCAACATATTGGATATCATTTTATGCTATAGTTCAGCGAAATTGAGAATTACAACAATTTCTGAACTCCTGTTACTCCAGTAAATTCATACACTCTGACCTTGATCGTTATCATTTAACAAAAATTTGGCGGTAATCATGACATCATTCAATTCAATATATAACAGTAAAATACTGTTTGTTGCGGAGAATTAATATATATGCAAGTATGAATTAGCTGTTGCAAACATAGTAACAAATTATTGCAATTTTGACAAGTAGGATAAACCAAAGGCAACATGAACAAAAACTATAATCTTAATCACACTCCTTTCGTGCTTACTGGCGACTCATCAGCAGGAGCCGTCATTGCGCCCTTTAACTACTATATATTTGGGTAAGAATGTGGTATAATAGGACGGTACAATCTGCTAGGCAAATGTGTAATCCTGCAATAAAGAAGTTAACATAATATAGTCTACGACAATACTTCTTCACCGCTAATTCGCACAATACAATAAATATTCCGAGTATGTCAAGCATACTAACACTATGGCTATTTTGTTAGTAACCGTTATCAACATTATTTTAATGAAAGGTTACATGTTACTTACACTATAGTTTCCGAGTCGATACATGGTACCAAAATGAAGGAAATCAATTTATGCTATAGTTCACCGAAAGTGAGAGTTACAAACATTTCTGAACTCCTGTTACTCCAGTTAATGTATACACTCTGGCCTTGAGCGTTATCATTTATCAAATTTCGGGGTAAACATGGCATCATTCAATTCAATGTATAACATTTAAATACTGTTTGTTGCGGAGAACTTATATTTATGCAAGTATGTATTAGGTGTTGCAAACCAGCTAACAAATAAGTTCATTTGTTACCAGAAGCTTAAACCAAATGCAGCATGAATGAAAAGTATAATATCATGCAAATTCCTGTCGTGCTTACTGGCTACTCATCAGCAGGAGCCGGTATTACGCCCTTTAACCACTATATATTTGGGTACAGAATGTGGGATAATAGGACGGTACAATCTCCTAGACGAATATGTAATCCTGCAATAGAGAAGCTAACATCATATTGTTTAAAACAATGCGACTACAAAGCTAATTGACACTATATAATATATATTCCGAATCTGAAAATGTTACTCATACTATGCCAATTGTTTTAGTAACCGATACCAACATTATTTTACCAAAAAGGGTACACGGTTCTATTACTATGGTTTCCGAGTCGGTACGTGGTACCAACATGATGGATATCAATTTATGCTATAGTTCACCAAAATTGAGACTGACAACAATTTCTCAACTCCTATTATTCGAATAAATTCATACACTCTGGCCTAGATCGTTATCACTTATCAAATTTTGTGGTAAGCATGACATCATTCAATTCAACGTATAACAGTTAAATACTGTTTGTTGCGGAGAATTAATATTTATGCAAGTATGTATTATGTGTTTCGAACCTAGTAACAAATTAGTTCAGTTGTGACCAGAAGGATAAACCAAAGGCAGCATGAACGAAAGTATAATCTCAAGCACATTTGTTTCCTCCTTACTGTTGACTCATCAGCAGCAGCCGATATTACGCCTTTAAACCACTATATATTTGTTAAGAAATGTGGGATAATAGGACGGTACACTCTCCTAGGCGAATGTGTAATCCTGCAATAGTGAAGCTAACATTATATAATCTACGACAATGCAGCTTCAACGCTAATTCGCTCTATATAATAAATATACAGAGTCTGTAAAGCATACTCACACAATGGCTATTTTGTTAGTAACCGATATCAACATTATTGTAATGATGAGTTACATCGTATAAACACTATGGTTTCCGAGTCGGTACATGATACCAACATGATGGATATCAATTATGCTATAGTTCACCGAAATTGAGAATTACAACAATTTCTGAACACCTGTTACTCCAGTAAATTCATACACTCTGGCCTTGATCGATATCAGTTATCACATTTCGCGGTAAGCATGACATCATTCAATTCAATATATTACAGTTAATTACTGTTTGTTGCGAAGAACTAATATTTATGCAAGTATGTATTAGGTTTTGCGAACCTAGTAACAAATTAGTTCAGTTGTGACCAGAAGGATAAACCAAAGGCAGCATGAACGGAAAGTATAACCTCATGCACATTCGTTTCGTGCTTACTGGCGACTCATCAGCAGGAGCCGGTATTACGCCCTTTAACCACTATATATTTGGGTAAGGAATGTAGGATAATAGGACGTTAAAATCTCCTAGACGAATGTTTAAACCTGCAATAGTGAAGCTAACATCATTTTGTTCTCAACAATGCGACTACAAAGCTAATTCACACTATATAATATATATACCGAGTCTGAAAATTATACCCACACTATGGCTATTGTGTTAGTAACCGATACCAACATTATTGTACCAAAAATACACTGTACTAACACTATGGTTTACGTGTCGGTACGTCGTACCAACATGATGGATATCAATTTATGCTAAAGTTCACCGATATACAGATATACAACTATTTCTGAACACTCGTTAATCCAGTAAATCCATACAATCTGGCCTTGATCGATATCAGTTATCACATTTCGCAGTAAGCATGACATTAAATGTATAACATTTAAATACTGTTTGTTGCAGTGGTCTGATATTTATGCAATTATGTATTAGGTGTTGCGAACCAAGTAACAAATTAGTTCAGTTGTGAACAGAAGGATAAACCAAAGGCAGTATGAATGAAATGTATAATCTCATGCACATTCCTTTCGTGCTTACTGGCGACTGATCAGCAGGAGCCGGTATTACGCCCTTTAACCATTATATATTTGGGTGAAGAATGTGTGATAATAGGACGGTACAATCTCCTAGACGAATATGTAATCCTGCAATAGAGAAGCTAACATTATATTGTTTACAACAATGCGACTACAAAGCTAATTCACACTATATAATATATGCCGAATCTGAAAAGGCAACTCATACTATGGCTATTGTGTTAGTAACCGATACCAACATTATTGTACCAAATAGGGAACACGGTACTAACACTATGTTTTCCGAGTCGGTACGTGGTACCAACATGATGGATATCAATTTATGCCGTAGTTCACCGAAATTGAGAATTACAACAATTTCTGAACTCCTGTTACTCGAGTAAATTCATACAGTCTGGCCTAAATCGTTATCACTTATCAAATTTCGTGGTAAACATGACATCATTCAATTCAATTTATAACAGTTAAATACTGTTTGTTGCGGAGAATTAATATTTATGCAAGTATGTATTAGGTGTTGCGAACCTAGTAACAAATTAGTTCAGTTTTGACAGGAAGGATACACCAAAGGCAGCATGAACAAAAAGTATTATCTCAAGCACATTCGTTTCGTGCTTACTGGTGATTCATCAGTAGGAGCCGGTATAAAATATTCTATAATCATGCAAGTTGTGACACCTAATTTGGTAAGCATAGGCAGGTTGAATTTTTTTTCGAACCACCTGATCCTGGTGATATACAAATTTCTACATATGTTTTAGGCTCTTCAAGCCTACAATATGTATCTAGCAATAAATTGCTTATTATTACATGTAACTGATAGAAATCTTTTTTCCATTAATTGCTTATTTTGCTACGTATCAAATGCTACCTTATTGCTTACCACTTGCACACTATTTCGCGTAACTTGTTCACCAGAAGGATAAACCAAAGGCAGCATGAACGAAATGTATAATCTCATGCACATTCGTTTCGTTCTTACTGACGACTCATCAGTAGGAGCCGCTATTAAATATTCTTTAATCATGCAAGTTGTGACACCTAATTTGGTAAGCACAGGCTCTACATGCCTACAATATGAATCAAGCAATAAATTACTTATTATAACGAAAATCTACAAAATTTATAATCAATTGCCAAAGGGGTATAGAGAAACGCCTCCATCTAAGATGTCTTTTAAATTTTTATCTACTGAACTAGAAATGTCCACAATCCTGCTGATATTTTTTATTTTGATTATGATAATACTTTCTCATGGTTGAATAAAAGACAAGGATAATTGTTATCGGAAAACAGAATTTCTTGAGATTTTTTTCCAAGTTTTGTATTATTAAATTGAAATGTTAGTGCATTATATTGTAACAGCGGCTCCTGTGTTACAACCCAACGATGTTTGGAACAGTGCCCTTTAAGGTCAAATAATCTAAATCTGTTCTTATACAATATTTCTCTTAACTGTGATTTTAGGAACAATCTCTGTTAGTTTCTAAGTAGTTTTAATCGATATTTCTTGAATTGCAAAATTTATTTGTAATTAAGTGTTTTTATTAAATAAACAGAACCGCGCGCGATCCGCGAGGATCACGCGGTGGACTATTGTGTCACTGCGGATTTATTTTGCTTAGTTGGATTATTCGAAATTTATGTGAATAGAATAATGGATTAATATATTGACATGAATTAAAACCCTAACAAGTAGAGAACTAAACATTTGTGAGTTTTGTCATTGAAGTATTTAAACGATTTACATTTTCATCTTTAGTGATAACCTTTAACATTGATTCTATTCATATCATCATGTATTTTCAATCGAGTTTTTATCATTGAAGTCTTTAAACGATTTACATACTCCTTTTTAGTGATAACTTTTAACCTTGATTCCATTCATGTCATCATGTATTTTCAATCGAGTTTTTTGTCATTGAAGTCTTTATGGGGCTTACCCCTTCATTTTTAATGATAACTTTTAACGATGACTTTTTCCATGTCATCATATGTTTTAAATCGATGGTATAAATACAGTTCAATTCAGACATTTGTGTAAGAATAACTACTTGTGTGCAAAACATTTTTCTTTATAAACATAAATCATTTTACTATGTTCATATTGTCATGTATTTTAATCGTTTGACTATTCTATTCCAATCCAGACATTTGTGTAAGAATAACTACTTGTGTGCAAAACATTTTTCTTTATAAACATAAATCATTTTAACTTTTGCCGTCTAGAAGACGGACAATTTAGTTTAACTGTGAATGTTGTTTAAGACCTATTTTTGCATAAAAATCTATTTTTACAGCTGACTAACATATATTCAATTTGGACTAACGGTGAATTATATTGCTATTTGCAACATTATATCTAATATATGTATGACCAGATGTTTTGCCTTCTCACATCAACCATCCGGAAAAGATCAGAGACTGATTAGGCGCACGGGTAGTAATAATAGCCACCATTGATATGTAGGACGGGTATAAAATTCACGAACTAGAAAGCAACCCGGAAAATTGCTCTACAATATCATCATGTTAGTCAACAATACATACAATCAATTGCTAGTCATGGTTCTCATTTTTTGCATAATGTTACACTCGAATTATACCTTAATTTTTCCTATTTTTGATGATGAATCTATTATTCTTTACAGCCGAACTTTCTGATATTGATATATTGTACAGTACAACTAGTGAGATTTACTTATCTACATGAGACTAATTGCACATTTTTATGTGATGTGATATCTTTTATATATTGTACATTTTCCAATTTTATTATTTGATGGAACATGTGTGGTTTGAATCCAAATAAAGATATTATATTCTATTCTATTCTATTCCATCGTGACCCTCAAAACATATCACAATAATCTATATATTTCTTCATCCGTTATGACCGGCCGCTACAGATTACAATTTGTGTGTAGCAATTATTAGTGTTTATTTGACAAAATCATTATTGAGGCAATTAACGAGTATGCACCAACCTGGCATTACTATACATTTTGCTTAAACATTTGGAAGAATAATAACCAGTTTCTTAGCTGGGTTCGAACTCTACCCTATAGTACTAATCAAGCCTCGTTAGGAGGAAAATTTTCTTTTTTTCATAAAAGGAAGTGATGTAACGGCTCAAATTAATTTGCCGACATATTGTCAAAATTAAATTCAAAATATAATACGCTGGACTAATGATAAAACGTAAACTACCGTTGACCAATTACAAGCGACTACGCATCTATATTAACGCGATGCAATTACCATGCGACACCTTCTGCTCTTCTCGCTGCCTGTAATTACTTTTGCCTTTTCCTGCTACACTGACTATCTAAGCTGTGCCACTAATCCGAATAGACTTCATTTACGCCAATCTACTTTTTGCTGCACATCCGTAATTAATAATCTAATAATCGGATTTCTACTTGTGCTAACCGTCTTGGTGTTGCCACAGACATTCAGGGAGACTTATCAAGGATTTCGAGTAGCAACTAACAAATTGTTTCGTCAATTCTACTCATTCAAGTGTTTCTGGTCAAAGGATCACCACCCAATGAACAGTGAAGAGGATTCAGTCTTATTAGTTGATGAGAGTTCCATAGACGCCAAGTCAGATTCAGTCTTAGAAAGCCTATAGGAGTATGATAAAATTGTTTTCTCATCCACATATATTAAATTCATGCCTAAGACTCCCTGCACTATGCTATCAATGTCTTCAAATTTAAGATTTGTCTCCATGTTAACCACACCTAATTATATAATGAATAAATCAAGAAATAGGTTAAATACTGTGTATTTCTTACGCAAAATTGCACCAGAATATTTAACCAAGAAATTAAATTGCCTCTAACTGAACGATCCTAATATGCACAAATGAAAACGCAATCACGTTTGTATATGCTTATAATGAAAAGATCAAAATTTGAAAAACTGAACTCAAAAATGAAATTGTAAATGAGGCTTCCTATAGAAAATCCCGCCAAACAGGCACAGAATACAGAAAAACTTGAATTACGCACAATTCAAATGAATATATACTAAAAAGGATTTAAGCAAAGAATTATCTAGAAATTAAACAAATATTTTCTCTTTTGAAGGTATGCGATCCATTCAGCCACGGTAGTTTAAATTTATCAATAATATATACTTTCATTTTGTCTGATGATATATCTTCCTTGACAACATCACAAAAAGAGCTAGTGTCTAGAAGGACTTAAGGACATCCACACGCCGCACACCCACAAACTCTTTCCTCATTTGCGAATAAATGTTTTCCTGGTCCTATTAATGGCCACAAAATGTAACTGCTTTTTCATAATCCTTTGTAAAACGCTCCAGGTTCAAGTAAATGCCGTACAATGTTTACAAACTTCCGATATGCCAAGACGGCTGAGATTAGTATTGTTTGTGGTTCTTATTAGGGCCGGCATTGCGTTCTCCGATAAATACCAAGAAAGCTAGTTAATGTAGCAATATCTAGAAATACTCCTAGACACTTGAGATTGTCTCCGGTTGACTGATTGGTGTTCCTTCTAATGTGACGTTGACATCAGCTGCGAGTAACTGTGTGAATGCTGAGTATTGTCTCCTTGAAGATCTGCGACAACACCGTGGTGACTGGCAAACGTAAAGGTCCAATAAATAGATGTTGCTCCGACTCTCTAGTTGTGCAGCGACAAGATTGATGTGACTAAATGACTCTGCGTGTGAAGCAAGTCCAGAAGTCAGCGTAGGTCAAAAGTCAGTACCAGACGTAGTGCACAACAGAAATCAAAGGTGAATTCTGACTAGCATCTTAAATGCACCGTGCTTAAATAGTTCTGAAAACGAAAGCTTGCACGCCATTGGTTAACGCAAATTTTGCTTGTTTTAATTGGTGCCACGTAAATTGAATTTGAATTACATTTACACAATATGTCGGCGAATTGTTCTTGAGCCGTTACATCACTTTCCTCTCTGAAAAAAAGAAAAACATTCCTCTCGGCGAGGCTTGATAAGAAATGCATGGCAGAGTTCGAACCAAGTTAAGCAACTGGTTATTATTCTGCCCATAGCTGTAAAAATGTACCGTAATTGCTGGACTGAAGTATGCTTGTTGGGTGCTTCAACGATAATATGATGCTAAATAACCACTAGGATTTGCTACACAAATTGTTAGATGTAGTGGCCGGTCATACCGCATGAGGAAAAATAGAGCAGTGTAAAGTTTGGAAACCGCAGCGTGAAGATATTAATTTAGATTGCCACTGAAGTTGACAGGTTTAAGTTGAAACCTTGGCAAGCTGGATCGCCGTCAATTTGTTTGAATACGATCAAAGGAGCTAATGTGTGCTGGACGTTGTGGTCATGATATTCGTAGAGTTGTCACTGTGCAATTGATGAGGTTAGGATATGCATTGAAAGTGGCCTGTATCATTATATGAAGCCGAAAACTACTTAGTGTTGCTATACAAGTCTTTAGCTCTAAATAGCTGGTCATAAAAAAATATGCCTTGTGTGCTCAGGTGTGGGCCATACGTTACAATGTAAAAATGTTTACATGAAAATCAAAGGTTAACGACAAAAAGTGTATTCAAAAATGGCCGCAGAGTTTGCCAAAGATTCCAGTTTCGAATCCTAGCGCGGTGGTCAATTTTTAAAACGCTCCAACTTCAAGTAAATGCCGTACGACTTTGAACAAGTATTGATGTGCAAAGACGGCTGAGTGTTACTACTGTTGGTTGTCCTTATAGGGCTGAAATTGCCGTGCCCCGGCTAATACCAATAAAGTTAGTGTAACAGTGTGTAGAAATACTCCTAGACACTTGAGACGGATTCTGCTTGACTGAATTTTGTTCCTTCGGTTGTGGCATAAACATCAACGGCGAGTAACTGTGTGAAAACTGAGTATTGTCTCGTTGAAGATCTGTGACAACACCGTGGTGACTGGCACACGTAAAGGTCCAATAAATAGATGTTGTTCCGACTCTCTAGTTGTGCAGCGACAAGATTGACGTGACTAAATGACTCTGCATGTGAAGCAAGTCCAGAAGTCAGCGTAGGTGAAAAGTCAGTACCAGACGTAGTGCACAACAGAAATCAAACGTGAATTCTGGCTAGCATCGTAAATGCACCGTGCTTAAATAGTTCTGAAAACGAAAGCTCGCACGCCATTGGTTAACGGCACATTTCGCTTGTTTTAATTGGTGTCGCGTTAATTGAATTTGAATTTCATTTACGCAACATGTCGGCGAATTGTTGCACCTTATTTTGTTTTTTTTGTAATTTCGCACAGCATAACTATTCAGGAGCGTTATATTGCCTTACACGCCGTCTGGAAGGAAGTGCCATGCGACATTACTAGGAAGACGAATAAGGAAACAGAGAAAGTAAGTATTGTGTGTGGCCTTTAATAGGGCCAGTATATCGTTTAGCCGAAAATACCGTAAACGTTATTGCATGTTTCGAGCATAAGGGCGTTTAGAAACCCTTCTAAACAATTGCTCTATCTTTCTGTTCGTTTGCTGGTGATCCTATGTGTAGATGCACATGAATAAGTAGAATTGTCGAAGCAGGATATGTTTGTTGTTGTTGGAAGGACAAGACTGCCCTTGTTGAAGATCTGTGGCAACACGGAGGTGGCTGACACACTTAGATATCCAATTAATAGACTATCGATTTCGTATGACTGGATACGCAGCAGAACAAAGATTGCCGTGACTGTTGACATCTGACGAGATGACAGAGCATGGTAAAAGTAAGTCCAGTAGTCGGCACATATAGTCAGTGAAGCTGAAAAAGCAACAGCAATCACTCTATCGATCAGAGCAAAAAGTGTGTTACGTGGTAATTGCTTCGTTAAAAGTTAACATTCCTCGTGGCGAGGCTTGATTCGTAAGTTAGGGCAGAGTTCGAACCCAGTGAAGAAACTGATTATTATTCTGGCCATAGATAACAAAAACGAGTATAGAAATGCTCGTTTCGTGCATACATGTTAATTCGTTTAACAATGGTATGATGCAAAATAACCATTAATAATTGCTACACAATTTGTTAGCTGTAATGTCCGATCATACCGCGTGAAGCGAAAGAGTTGCATAATAGGTTTTGAGAGCCGCAGCGTGAAAATTGCAAAGTGGATTGCAACTGAATTGCCAGGTCAATGTTGTAAACTTGGCAGGTTGAATCGTCGTCAATAAGAATGCGATATGACCAAAGGAGCTAGTGTGTGCTCGACGTTTTGTTCATGACATTGGTAGAGATTTTTTACTGTGTAACTGATGAATTTACGATATTCATGATAGTGGCTTATACCATGATATCAAACCTGTGACTACTTTGCGCTGCTGCACAAGACTTTAGCTCTAAATCGTTGGTCATATCAAAATAAAGAATGCAAGCTCAGGTGTTAGTCATACAATGCAACTGTAGGATGTAAAAAAATACATTTAAATCCAATGATAAGAATGAAATTGTACTCAAACATTGCCGAAAAAATGGAATAATTCCGAAGAACTTTTTTAAATGCTAAGAACAGCTGGTTATACCACGTGAGACAAGTAAGTGTGAGAAAAGTAATTATTCATGTGGATCCATGAAAATAACGTCACGTGAAATAGGGAACACGTGGTGCGCAAAACGTTAACATTTTATAAGTATGATAAAAAAATTAATGTGGAAAAAATCTGTTACACGTAATGCAAATCAAATTGTTACGATGATGAAATTGTTGGCATGTAAAGCCTGAAACACGTAGAATATGGTATGTCACCTGGATCAGGCTGTTTGATAGAAGGTTTCAATCTGTCTATGCATTCAAATATAGATGTCGCCCCTTGCATAATAAAGAATATTTTTAGCTGTCTGAACAAAATTGGGTAAAGATCGCGATACATGGGTTGCAATAATGCAATTGCAGCGTCGTTACAAACGAATACTTTTTTATAGCTGTGGAGCTGCGGGTAAGCAAAGACTGGCCGAGGAGTATGTCTTGGCAGCTGGGCAGACATATTAACGAAATGAAGTCGAAGACGAGAAGCTTCGGCTTGTGAGTCATTCTCTGCGAGTAGTAAACGTGGGAGCTAACTAGACAGACATGAGTCCATGTCATGCAAGAGTTGAGACACAGACGTTCTAATAGATTCATGTATACGCGAACACAAAGCAAGTAGGACAAGAGGTAATGCATCAACTCAGATGTCATTAATGGATTAGGATTTTAAATCTGCTTTAAATTCCCTATGCATTATTTCTACCATACCGTTTGATTGAGGGTCGTTAGCGTAAAGTGCATCCCATGACCAGAAAGATAGTTTTAAATCGATCGGATGAGAAACAAGTACCTCTATCAGTAATGACTTTGTGATAATACCATAATGGGCTACACGTGCACAGATAAAACCATTAGTGACTTCGTCTGCAGTAAATGTGCCAAGAGCTAAAACCACGTGATACCGAGAAAATCTATCAAACATATTTAGTAAGTAGCCAAAACCATGAACCTGTGTCAGATAAATTATGGCGATGCGAACGGTGGCTAGGCGTGAAGCAGTTTGAAAATGTTTCAAATTAGAATGGGTGCACCAGGGTATCTTGTTTTTTTCTGGTAAATAACACACACGGAGACCCATTGTTTAACGTTCCGCCTCAGTGGGTGACCCCAGAAACAATCGGTGAGCAGTTTGCCATTCGCTTTGAAACCTGCGTTAGAAATAGAGTGGATGAAGGCTGATCGGCAGTACTAGCTTGTGGGTTTGCGTACCCGTGAAGTAAACAATGAGTAAACATTCTCAGAATCGACATACGAACTTGATGGGGTGATGAGCTACTGATCTTTGAATATGACTGTCACCGAGCTGTTCTGTTCGTAGGAGAGATAGCGTTAGCGCAGGTTAATTGAGAGTCATGGAGTTAGCTGAGAATAGCAAAGACAAAGGTCGTTGTAGCGAGAGGTCTTGCCTGCAAAGTGCGTCTGCAATAAAGTTTTGTTCTCCATTAACATAGAGACGTCGAATTGTCAATCGCTCAGACGTGACAGATGTTTTTCTACTCTGGCAGAATACTTTGCGACGGTCTGATTCTCATTTAGTTGTATGTTAACTAAAGGTGCATGCTCTGTAAAAATGACAAATCTGCTGCTGATAATTATGCTGATGAAGTGGCGCACTGCGTCATGAATGGCGAGGAGTTCTTCACCAATATTGTCATAACTAATTTCTTTTGGTTGCAGAGTATGCAAGTAAAAACTGATAGGCTTCGGAAATCCGTCAATTGTTTGTTCTAAAGTAGCCGTAATAGCAAATTTAGTAGCTTAAATTGTGAGTAGAAATAGTCATTGGAATTTTGGATGGGTTAGCATTGGGACATTTGCTAAAGAGTTGTTGGCAAGACTGAGTAATTCCTCGTCTCTAGATGACCGAGAAATGGTGGAATTTCTGCTGTCTTTTTTTATTTAGCAGGTGCCTATATAACAGATAAAGTTGTTTAAATAGGCCGGGAGGAACTTGTGATTGTAGTTAAGGAAACGCATTTTTTTCTGTAATTCATTTAAAGTCTTTGGTGACTAAATATTCTTGATGGAATTTGTCTTTGACGGCAAAGGCTGTATACCTTGCGGTGTAATACAATGCCCTAGAAAATCCGCTTATGTAGTTGCAATCTACGTCATCTCACAATCGAACTTGAGTCCATGTTTTGATACGTGTGATAAAACATTTCGTAGATGCTTTGCATGAGAGTCTAGGTCTGGTTAAATAGCCATCATGTCATTAAGGTATGACATACAGGAATCGTCACTGTTGCGAAGTATGCTGTCTATGAAACTCTGAAATATCTGAGTGATACACTTGAGACCAAAAGATGTAAATGTATTCAAAATAGCCAAAAGGAGTAATGACCACAGGTTATTCAACATCTTCTTGGGCTCCGGAATGTGATGGTAGGCTTGTCTGAGGTCAATCAATAAGAAGTAATTGCTACAGCTGACTTTTTTAAGCATGGTATTAACATTTGGAACGGTGTGTGCGTCGGGTTTAGTCACAGAGTTGAGATTGTTATAATCTTCAAAGGTTCTGTATGATCCGTTTTATTTAGTGACCATGAACTTTACGATGGTCTGATGATACTCTCGTCCAATAGTCATGAAAACTCTTCTTGGACACCTTTCAGTTTAACAGTGGGTAGTGGTCTCTTATTAAGTGCGGTAGGTTGTCTTTTTGTGACGAGATGATCCATCGTATTGGAGACTCGTAGCACTGACTTTTTGAGATCGCACAACGATTTGTGTTCTCGAAGATCTTTATATATCTCTGTCGAATGATGCACTTGGGATGGCTGTATTACCTGTAACTCCAAACGTTCGGTGGCAAGTGCCAAAAACCTTTTCTCAAGTTCTTTAGAGGGGTCAATGATCATTTGATTAGCTAGATCAACGATTGGCCGATATTTCAACAGGAAATCAGGGCCTATTATGTTGTGTGAGACCTTAGCGATGATGAACTTGTGAGAAAATTGAAGTCGTAAACCTATATTGAGAGTTCGATGCCGGAAACCAAAAGTAAGAATGGGCACTCCTATAGCTATTGCGAGTAGAACACCTAGAGATATCTCGGTCATGAAATCGCCCTCGAAAACAGAAATTGCTGCATCTCTGTCTATGAGGAATTCTTTTCTGCCTTTGAAAGCGAGAAGATGAATAATTTCATTGTATTGCTTGGCCGGGTCATCTAGGCAAAATAGCTGGTCATTGCAAATAAAATTATCGGTCTTGCTGTATATTTGGCATATCCTGCGTTAACGAAAGTACCCAACATAAAGTGAAGCAATAGACGTTTAAAAGTTGATCACTTTTGTGCGTGAAGAATAGAAACTGTTGCGGTGTTGATTATCGTTATATAAGGAAGGAAAATCGCATCTGTTTGGTAAACTCTTCAAGCGATACAGACAAGTTCGACAATTACAAGAAAATTTTCGGTGAGTATAGCACAATTTTTTGACGAATATCGACTGAATAATCGAGGAAGTCTCGATTATCATTTGTAGAGGCGCTTTGGTCACTACCATAAAAGGAACTCTTGGATGCCAGGCCCGGAAAATCCATATATGCGGAATGATCATCTATCTTGGAACATTTAAGTTCCTCTGAACTATCTCTTAAGCTACAATCCTTAAGTCCACTAGCCAACTGCTCTGTATCCTCAGTATTTAATAAACCAGACATAATATTATTAAATTACTTGCAATTGATATATTATATTAAATAAGTAAGCTTACCAGGATACGCTGATATCCACAGATTACTGAAACGGAATGATTGAGACCTTTAAACAAATATACACTTTAAATACCCAAAGCAAATTTGTGGTTCTTTACGCTGATAATCAAAAAGAACAGGGGACAAGAAGATTATAATGTTTTATTCACAAAGAGTCGGAGATGGAACCACGCAGTGTCCCGCTTGTGCAATTCAGCAACTCAGATCAAAACTCTCTCATTTTCCTTCGACAAGACAAGTCCAAAACTTCGACAATATGAACAAAAGAACTTCCAAAAAAAATTACAATATTTTTCAAAAATTACAATATTGTTTTACGAAACCAGCGATAACATAAAATTTCCAAAAATAAAATTGATTTATTTTTATATGAGAGGTTAATTGGTGTCCAATAATTTGTAGGGGTGTTTCGCGGGTTGCTATCTTGTTCGTTAATTTTATACCCATCCTACATATCAATGGTGGCTATTATTACTACCCGTGCGGCTTATCAGTCTCTGATCTTTTTCGGATGGTTGATGTGAGAAGGCAAAAACATCTGGTCATACATATATTCTACACAATGTTGCAACTAGAAAACTAATTCACAGATAGTCCAATTTGACCACGTGTTGGTCGGCAATAAAAAAACAGATCTTAACATAAAATTATATCTTAAACACCATTCACAGTTAAACTAAATTGTCCGTCTTCTAATTAATTAATTAAAATGATTTATGTTTATAAAGTAACATGTTTCGCACACAAGCAGTTATTCTTACACAAATGTCTAGATCGTAATGAGAATAGGCAAATGCTTGAAAATACATGATAATATGAACATAGTAAAATGATTTATGTTTATTAAGAAAAATGTTTTACACACAAGTGGTTATTCTTACACAAATGTCTGGATTGTAATGAGTAGTCAAACGATTAAAGATACATGATAATATGAGCCTAGTAAAATTCTTTATGTTTATAAAGGAATATGTTTTGTGTAATCCGATTAAAGACTTTTTTGACAAAAACTCAAAGAATACATGATGATGTTAATGGAGTTAACATTGAAAATAATCACTAAAATTGAACATGGAAACCGTTTAAAGATTTAAATGACAAACAACTCACAAATGTTTAATTCCTTGCTTTCTATAGTAAACAATCAATCATTTTAATAGTAACGAATAATCCGATTAAGCGAGATAAATTCAGTGACACAATAGTCCACCGCGTGATCCTCTCGGATCGCGCGCGGTTCTGTCTATTTTATAAAAACCCTCTTAATTACAAATAAAATTGCAGTTCAAGAAATATCGATTAAAACTGCTTGAGACTAAAAGAGATTGTTTCTAAAATCACAGTTAAGAGAAATATTGTTTAAGGACAGAGTTAGAATATTTGACCTTAAAGTGCACAGAGTTTGTAAAAATGGACCTTCGTTGCGTTGTAACACGGAGCCGCGTGTTAAACCTCTACAGAATGTTTATGAATGTTTTCATTGTTTATTCTTGTTAATTGGTTCAATTATTAGCTTGAAAAATTTATAGTGCACCTGTATTTTAAAATTTGATCCATACATTTTAACACCTTTATACATTTAACGTTCTGTAAGTCACTTCTATGTTTTCCCAGTGTCCATTCATCGATCTCCCATCTAATGATGTTAGGCTATCCACTTAAGAGAGATTTATTTTCAGTTTAATTAAAGTTCTAGAAAGATTCGTTATAGACACGACAAATGATAATAAAACCGCGGATCAACACCGTTTAATTCATTATCAATGTGTAGAGGTTAATTGAATTTTTGGAAATCAATTAAATCCTCATAAAAAATTAAATCAATTTTATTTTTGGACATTTGATGTTATCGCTGGTTTTGTAAAACAATATTGTAATTTTTGAAAATATTGTAATTTTTTTTGGAAGTTCTTTTGTTCATATTGTCGAAGTTTTTTACTTGTCTTGTAGAAGGAAATGTGAGAGTTTTGATCTGAGTTGCTGAATTGCACAAGCGGGACACTGCGTGGTTCCATCTCCGACTCTTTGTGAATAAAACATTATAATCTTCTTGTCCATTGTTCTTTTTGATTATCAGCGTAAAGAACCACAAATTTGCTTTGGGTATTTAAAGTGTATATTTGTTTTAAGGTCTCAATCATTCCGGTTCAGTAACCTGTGGATATCAGCGTGTCCTGGTAAGATTACTTATTGAATATAATATATAAAATGTAAGTAAATTGAATATATTATGTCTGGTTTATTAAATACTGAGGATACAGAGCAGTTGGCTAGTGGACTTTAGGATTGTAGCTTAAGAGATAGTTCAGAGGAACTTAAATGTTCCAAGATAGATGATCATTCCGCATATATGGATTTTCCGGGCCTGGCATCCAAGAAACCCCCTTATGGTAGTGACCAAAGGGCCTCTACAAATAATGGCGACCGCACCAGGATCCTTTATGCGGGAAGATATGATGTAGATGATCGTTTTTGCCCCAATTCTATGGATAGCAATGTTAAGCTCACCATGTACAGACCAGACAACCGTTCTGAATGTGTCGAAGAAGCAAAATTTTATTTTAAACTAAAACGGATGACCGACCCTATAGAAAGGTTTGCCTCGGCCTGGTGGTGCTTACCTGACCCATTAAAAAAGAACCTATTTAGACTCAGGAATTTTGTTATTGAGAATGAACCAGAAAATGCATTTGAGCTTCTAGTAGAAGAACTCCATGGATGATATCAACCCGAGAGGATTGAACGGATGACTGACTTTTTACGTCAGGAAAAGATGGGAAATCTACTTCCATCTAAATTTCATGACAGACTTATTTCAAAATCCATCGGGCTTGATATATCTGAGGAAGTTATAAATAGTATATGTGTAGCAGAATTGCCTGCTAAACTAAGAGCCACCTTCGATGTACATGATACATTGGAACTAGAGTGGCCAAAGCAGCTCAAAGGGTTGGACAAAGTGTATCGTCAGAAGGAACCTAAGGTGTATGCAGTAACCGCAGATTCACACCTGGAGCAGCAACTCAGACATCTCTCAGGGAGACTCCTGACCATAGAGAATGAATTAAGTACCCTCCGCAGGGATGTGGGTTGGATAAAAAACAATAAGGAAAGTTCCAACAGAAGTAGGGTAAATTCTCGGAGTCAACGTTCAAATTTCAAGCATTGGAGAGGCGAATCGCGTGAGAGTGTACAAGGACCACGCGAGTGGTGCATATCGCATCGCAAATACGCCGAGTTTGGAAAATGTCAGGAGGGGGGATGCACATTTCCAAAGTTGGGTGGTCCCCGATGGAAAGGAAGTAGTCTTCCTGTAGCCTGGTCGAAGCTGCCGGAAAACTAATGAAGCCCCCGCTAATAGGAGCCATAGGGGGGTTGCGCATGCAAGGCTCCAAGGTATGCATATTCGTGGCATACTAAAATCATCGAAGTTAGGTTCGGAAGCTTCGATGGAAGAAATGCGCGGTAAAACAGTCCGTAAATCTGTTAGATTTCGGCTGGCAGGTAATCGTAAATAGGTTGCTGGTTATAGCAACAATAAGTTCGTTATAACTGATGAACTTAGCGGTTTGAATTTCCTAATAGACACAGGTGCAGAGGTGAGCATATCCCGATCTGATGTGGTGTAAATTGATAGCCCCACATTCGATTACCAACTATAAGCTGCTAATGGAAGTCCAATTGAGGTTAATGGAGTTAAAGAATTGTCAGTGACATTGGGGCAGAAATCTCCCATTACGTGGAATTTTCTCGTCGCTGATATAAAGGAAAACATCATTGGGATGGACTTTTTTATCCATTTTAATCTCGCTTTAGATCCCAAATCTAGGACCATTGGACAAAGCACTGGGATAGTGACTTATGCTGAGACTGGGACCTCAATATTTAGGTCAGTGAGAATACCCAGACCCGTCGTCGCCGATGACTTGGCGGATGTCATCGAGAAACACCTGGCCGTATTTCTGCTATTCAATGCCAAACGCAAGGGTTTAAAGACAGGCATAGAACACCAAATCAAGTTGGTGGAACCATTACCTTGTTTGCCGAAAGATCAACCGTTAGCACAACATAAGCAGCAGGTTGCTATTGAAGAATTTAAGCGGTTGAGAGAAGAAGGAATTTGTAGGCGTTCAAATTCCAACGTTGCATCTCCAATAGTGGTTGTTCCCAAACCTAAACCAGATCAATGGAGGGTTTGTGGTAACTATCGTCTATTGAATTCGGTAACGAAAGGCGATTCGTATCCTCTACCGAACCAGAGTTCTTTGCTCAGGGATATAATGGGGTATGAGGTATATACAACGTTAGATCTGCAGAAGGCGTACTATCAAGTACCTATGGAGGCAGAATCTATACCACTCACAGCAGTGCGATTCCCTGGAGGAGGATCGCATGAATTCGTATGTATGCCTTTTGGGTTGAAGAATGCAAGTCAGACATTCCAGCGTCTGACAGAGGAAGTTCTTCAAGACTGTTCATTTGCTAGAGTGTATATAGATGACATCATTATATATAGTCAATCTAGGGAGGAACACCGGGAGCATTTGGACATCGTTTTGTCTAAGCTGGAACATTAAGGATTGGTAGTGAAACCAGATAAGAGCAAGATTGGTTGCTCTACCGTAAAATATCTTGGACACACCATTTCCAAGGATGGAATCAAGCCCTTGGAAGACAAGGTACAAACAATCAAGGATGTGCCAGAACCTTGAACTGTACGCCAGTTGCGTAGATTTTTGGGCGTGATTAGCTACTATCGTCGGTTCATACCAGGTTTAGCTGGAATTTTGGGGTCGCTAACTCGACATTTAGTTCGTGAACGGAGCTTGATCAAGAAGTCCTGGCCTATTAATTTTAGCCAAGACGACAATGAAAAATTCCAGAGGGCCAAAGATCTGTTAAGCCAAATAACCACATTAGCACCTGTGGATTGGACTAATCCGTTTGAGCTGGTCACAGATGCTTCTGATGTAGCCATAGGAGCAGTGTTACATCAACGGGATAATGGTATAGTCAAGACGATTGGATTCTATAGTCGGAAACTCCAAGATCGCGAGAAGCGATATGACACGCTTGAGAAGGAGTTAATAGCAGTTTATTCTGCAGTGTTGCATTTTGAGCACTACCTAGATCGACATCAGTTTATGATATTAACTGATCATAAACCGTTTTTGAGTATCCTTGGGAAAGCAAACAGGCTAAATTATTCTCGGCGGGTAAATTCACAAATAACCCGACTCGCAGAATTTGATTTTACCATAAGTCATATCTCAGGAAAAGATAATGTGGTGGCAGACACTCTCAGTAGACCAGACGTATCAGATGAAGATATGATTCGTTCAGAGTCACTCGTATGCTCTATTGTATCTTCTAATTATTTTGTCCAGCAATTGATGGAAGCACAAGGTTCTGATCCTTTAGTAGCTGTGTTGGGAAAGAATCCTGTATATACACGCAGGAAGATTGGAGATAAGTGGTTATTATGTGAAATCTCCAGGAGCCAACCTAGACCTTATATACCGCTAGAATTAAGGTATAAGGTAATTCAGCAGCTACATTAATTCAGTCATCCTTCCATTAAGGCAACTATCAGGATGGTCACTGATAGATATGTATGGCCAAAGATGTCGAAAGACATAAGAGCCTGGATAAGGACATGTGCCCGGTGTCAAACTTGTAAAGTTTGGCGTCATACCAAAACTGAAATTAAAACAATTGGTATACCAGCGGGTCGTTTCATGCATGTTCATATTGATATAGTAGAAATGCCTGAGATTTCCGGCCGAAAGTATTTACTCACGATGGTCGATCGGTTCAGTCGTCAGTTTGAGGTAGCAATCCTGAAGGACATGACAGCTCAAGAGGTCTTACTTATGTTCTTGCATAATTGGGTGTCGCGATATGGTTTATCGGTAAGGGTAACTACTGATCGTGGTAGTCAGTTTATGTCTGAACTGTTTATCAGATCATTGAATACAATAGGGATAGAAGTAAGACACACATGTGCTTATAATCCCAGAGCTAATGCGATGGTTGAGAGACTGCACAGGGAACTGAAGGCTACATTACGCTGCACCGGCAATGCGAAACAGATACAGAGTTCAGTTAGGAACATCCATAGCAGAACTTGTTTATGGAGAGCCATTGAGGTTACCTGGAGATCTTCTAATAGAAGCTCCAAGTTGTCTCGATTGGGCCTCTAGTTCAGTAGATTGGTATGTTGGAGCATTGAGAGATAAAATGAGTCGTTTAGCTCCAACCAAAACTAGAGGTCCAAAGTCGAAATGCTATGTATCTTCAGATTTAAAGCTGGCATCGCATGTATACATAACTAACGAAAACAGACAGAATTGTCTGACTCCATTCTATAAGGGGCCATTTAAAGTCAATCATATGACTGAGAAAAATGCATTTATAGAAGTAAATGGCACTGTAGAATGTGTAAAACTGAATCGCTGTATTCCAGTTTATTTGGGCAGAGGAGGAGACTGAGGAACAGTATTCACCGAAGTATCCAGAAGCTGAGGCGAGATGTGACTCAGAAATTGGTGAGAAAATCGAAGAGTCGAATAAATATGGTAAAGAAGTAAAGATTAAAACCAAGACAACTGAGAATAAAGAACAATGCGATATGAATATGAAATCTGGTGAAGTACCAGCACAACTTGTTGAAACTCGGTCTGGAAGAATCATCAAGAAACCGAAGAATGAAGACTACATCATGTATGGTTAATCATCTTAAGCATGAGGGTGTATGTAGAGGTTAAATTAATTATTGGACAGCAATTAACCTCTCATATAAAAATAAATCAATTTTTATTTTTGGACATTTAATGTTATCGCTGGTTTCGTATAACAATATTGTAATTTTTGAAAAATATTGTGATTTTTTTTGGAAGTTCTTTTGTTCATATTGTCGAAGTTTTGGACTTGCCTTGTCGACGAAAAATGAGAGAGTTTTGATCTGAGTTTCTGAATTACACTAGAGCGACACTGCGTGGTTGCATTTCCGATTCTTTGTGAATAAAACTTTGTAATCTTCTTGTCGATTTTGTTCTTAATTATCAGCGAAAAGAACCACAAATTTGCTTTGGGTATTTAACGTAAATATTTGTTTTAAGGTCTCAATCTTTCTGATTCAGTATCCTGTGAATATCAGCGTACTCGGGTAAGATTACTTATTTAATATAATATAAAAATTGCAAGTAATTTAATAATATCATGTCTGGTTTATTAAATACTGAGGATGCATATCAGTTGGCTAGTGGACTTAAGGATTGTAGCTTAAGAGATAGTTCAGAGGAACTTAAGTGTTCCAAGATAGATTATCATTCCGCATACATGGATTTTCCGGGCCTGGCGTCCAAGAGATCCCCTTATGGTAGTGACCAAAGGGCCTCTACAATTCGCGACCATGGGCGGTGATTAATGTACTGGCTCTATTAAAAGCCATCCACAGTACTTGCTTTTTTATACCTTTTTCTTAATCACTGCTATCCGAGGCGTTATACAATTATTTCTTAATTTTAAATGTTTACTAATTAACTTGAACAATATCGAGTTCTGTGATGTTTCCTACAGGTTCTACTAATTAGAAAATTAGTGCCGTTTTCATGCTCTTTTAAACTTTTTGAAAGATTATTATTAGTTTTATTTTCTTGTATTATTTTTTAATCTTTTATGTTTGCATCTGTGCTATTCAAGAAAACCAAAATAATTTAGTTTTTATTTATTTTTAAATATTTTTTGTATTAGATGTTACAGTTGTTGCCGATAATATCCTCGAGATATGTGCGAGTGCTGGCTAACAAGGCTAAAGTATGCAGATTTTCTAGTTGTACCTCAATGTTGTCGAAGAAGTAATCACTTGTAGTACTATTCATTAGCCTTAAAATAAAATTTGTTTGGGAGGATGGTTCCAGTGTTTCTGTTCCTGTAAAAGTTGGTGACACAATACTTGATGCTGTCATTGATAATAATGTTGACGTAGACGGATTTGGTATTATTAAGTATTTTATTTGAAGGTGCATGTGAAGGAACCTGTGCATGTTCAACATGCCATGTGGTATTAGAAAAAGACATTTTTGATAAAGTATTGAAATCTAATCCAATGACAGAGGATGAAATGGACATGCTTGACATGGCGTATGGACTATGTGAAACGTAATTCATTATGCAAAATTAATATTAATGCAAATTTAAAAAAAATAATATTTGTCTTATACATTTTAGGTCAAGACTTGGATGTCAAGTTAAGGTTTTTGACGATATGGATAATTTAAAAATTAAATTCCCGGCTGGTATACTTGACGCACGCACTTAGAGGCAAGTTTACCGCATAGTAAATCATGTTTAGAATTTTCTTTGCTCCGTTTTCGAAAATATCGAAATATTTCTAGCATAGTGGTCACAATAATAATTTTTACATAGCAAACGAAGCTACGTGGCCTAAAAATTGAAATGATAAGTTATATCAAATTGAGGGAAACTGGCTTTCATTTGTTTATCGTTAATGATTTTACTACGGTTCGTTCAGAATGAGTAACGATTTACTGCCTCCATGTTGTAGCAGAACTCCATTTAGACACCACAAATGAAGGTATCCGTGACTCGGATAATCTAGGCTAAAATGGATTTTTGAGAAATTATGGAATCTCGCTTCTCTGTAGAACAATAGAACTTCTGTTTATTGTAGCATGTGCGCGTCATTTGTGTAGCTTTGCAATTGAGAAACTTTTGAGACTAATATCGGAAAGAAACATTAGAATTTAAAATGTTTAACAACATGATTTTATGAATGAGTGGATGATTCGGATCCATGTTCGACCATCACTAGCGCCGTGACTTTAGTGTCCCGCGTTACGCCCTGGTGTACTACAGGTATGAAAAGAACATATTTCGTTTCCAATTCCAATTTTTTTAAAATAAACGCAGATTAATTGATCTTTAATTCATCGTATGTTATTGCGCTTATCTCCGCGAGTAATGTGTGTAAACGCGTATATTGTGTATATAGCTGAATTATGTTGGGGATTTAAAGCTACTCGTTACATATAGATAACCAGGCTATATTATAAACGGAAGGCTTGTAGAAACGTGTGAGATGTAGATTACTTGTATATGACGACATCATAAGGCTAAAAGAAAAGTCAATTAATCCAGTACACCGGGTTCGCCTTTATTGGGAACACATCACGCTCTGTCTAGAATTTGCCGCGAACAGATTCCGAACCTTGGCAAATCTTCTGTTCTAACCACTGAGCCAATGCCGTACGGTTACTTATTGACTAATGTTTCTGGGTTAGCCTTTCTTGTAGTCGGAACTTAACATGACATACCTTTCGACCTAAATTTACAACTAACCACCAAAAACCTAGGCTAGAACAGACGCCAAGCTTCCTGAGGACGTGGCTTGAATTGAACATTTATATAATTTAATATTGGTTGCGTGGGCATTGATAGCAATAATTTAAATCAAGGTTGTGTACATACATTTGTCTACATATACTAAGCAATGTATAATGTAGGACAGTCCATTCGTTCGGTTGTCCGGTTTCGCCCTTATTGGGAACTTACCACTTGCTGTCCAGAATTTGCAGCGGCAGGCTTGCTTAGTGGTTGGAGCAGAAGTTTTCGAAATAGGTGTGGCAAATGCTAAAAAGTACGTGATGAGTTCCCAATAAGGACGAAACCGGTCTGTAGATCGAATTGATCATTCTACATTATACCATGCTGAGTTTATACCCAGTTAATGGTACGACTAATTGTTTAATAACTTCCTCTTTGTAGAAGGAAGTGTTCGAACTGACGTGTCGAAATTTCAGCAAAAAGCCGCCGTAGTTGATGGTTTTTTAGGCTTGCTTATTTCAGTTGATATTAGGAGGTTAAGGTCACCCATTGCAATATATACTTATCAGACGGTTGTGTAAACAAGATGGATAAACGTTTGTTTCTGTGACTGTCATCGATACTAGAAATATTACTAGACTATGAAATATAATTAGCTAGGAGGTAAAATACAAGTTATAACGAAATAGAGAAAGCTAGATGATTCGGCATGAATGAGGACCGGATATATGCCATTTACTTACCTCCACACCCAACAATCGTATCAATTCGAAAGTAGGGATTACCGTTAATGAGGTATATATCCTCACTGCACGATCGTAGATAGCCAAGCTTCAACCAGTAAGAAGCGAATTCCCTCAAATTATTTAATGTTGATGGGAGAGATCTGCAGTTAATGAAAATTCCTCAGTACTAATCAATAGTAAAATTATTAGGTAGGTGAGATGAAGCGGGCTGAGCTCTTGCACTCACGGCCCGAGAGCGAACATTATCTGACAAGAGTGATGAATCTTGTTTATAAGGAACGAATGCTGCGCGATTCTTGTCTTGGTCTTAGGTTGTTACACGGTTTTAAAGCTATTCGGAGGTTCGAGGCTTGAAAGGATTGGCATAAGGATTTGTGCATATGCAGAGTTGGTGTCGCCGCATAGGCATTTACAGTCATATAGAGATGTTTCCGCCGTCAAGAAAGACAGTAGCAAGGTTAGGGTAGAGGGTGGCAATATAAGATATGCCTGAGACTCGAAAACTCCGACTCAACATTGCTGTTATTGTGAGTGTTGTTAGAATTAAAGCGCGTTGTTTATTCATCGAAATATGTTTTAGATGATGAATAGTATCATCCCAAAAAGGCAAGCATACCTTTATCCAGCTCATCCTTTTAGATTGTGAGCGCGGAGAGCAAATAAATTGCGCTTACTTTGTTTTTGTAGAGCAACCGGTCTCGCCTTCATTTTCAAGATTTCGCCAGGTTGGTGCAATAAACCTGGCCGCAATGTTAAGGGAAGTGATTCACTTGCAGGACCGTTAATAGGCTGAAAATTTCAACCGATTATTGTTGAGTGGCTGTTTGACAAATTCGCTAGATTTTTTGTTTTGATTGAGGTTGCAGCTGATAATTGTGGTTTAAGATTCATATTAATGGATATCGAAACCTGAAATTACAAATAAAAATTGTCGTATTGCTGTTTAAACATTACAGTGATGAACGCACACAGTAAATGTGTATTACAAGTGATCAAAAGCAATTGAATGTTTGGACTTTAAAAAATCCAACACCAGTAATAAATACAGCACCAGTTTAAAAGATAGCAGATAAAATTTCGCATATATGTTAGCAAGAATAATTTCAGATTGCATTGTTTTCATATTCATGTGCAAACTAAATTTCCTAATTACTCTAAAGCAGTGGAACATGCATACATTCAATTTATAAGGATACCATTATTCTTATGATCATGTTTTGCTTATATTACAGCATTACAGCATATGAAAAAAATTATTTTAAATTTGAATACATACTCAGATTTCTTGCGTTATACAGAATTTCCGTTTTAATTATATACCTCGTTTACTAAGCCTAACATCCGTAAATTTTTAACTACCGCGCTGAGCTACTTACTTTGTATAAAGATGCGCTTAATGATTTATTGTTCAAAACTTGTTTGGATTAATCTGTTTTCTTTTACAAACAGCATTATGCTAACCCATCTAGGACTACCTGTATTTGCATCAAATTCGGGGACTTCATACCGTGTTTATTTTCGGACCTTCAGAGAAGACCGGCTGTAGTTACCACATGGGCAGTTTTTTAAACTGATGCAATCGTGCAGTTTATGTTCATTCGTTATCATCCGAATACATTGATAAGGAGCTAAATTTATGAACATTTTTTTGTTAACCGCTGGTTGGCGAAATCAGGATTTATTGTAGATACGTATTTAGTTCCTTCATATTTGTACGAACACATCTAGCAAATATAGTGTGGACAAATCATCGTTAGCAGCAGAATTTCAACGAGAATCGAAGTTACATAAGACTGGGTATATCGTCTCCAGGAAGAAGGCGGTTCTTGTGCTGTTCGCTGGTCGTAAATTACCGGTTAGTATGCAAGGCAAGTATCCAATAGGTGCACAATTATAGCTTAAGCGGTACAAAATCAAAATAAGTGGTGTTAGAAGATACATACTTGCATATATATATATATATTAGTTTTCCGCAACAAACAGTATTTAACTGTTATATATTAAATTGAAGATGTAATGCTTACCGCGAAATGTGATAACTGATATTGATCAAGGCCAGAGTGTATGGATTTACTGGAGTAACAGGTGTTCATAAATTGTTGTAATTCTCAATTTCGGTGAACTATAGCATAAATTGATATCCATCATGCTGGTACCATGTACCGATTCGGAAACCATAGTGTTAGTACCATGTACCTTTTCGGTACAATAATGTTGGTATCGATTACTAACACAATAGCCATAGTGTTAGTATCCTTTACAGACTCGGTATATATATTATATAGTGTGAGTTAGCGTTGAAGTCGCATTGCCGTAGACTATATGATGTTAGCATCACTATTGCATGTTTACACATTCGTCTCGGAGATTGTACCGTCCTATTATACCACATTCTTCACCCAAATATATAGTGGTTGAAGGGTGTAATACCGGCTCCTACTGATGAGTCGCCAGTAAGCACGAAACGAATGTGCATGAGATTATACTTTCCTTTCATGCTGCCTTTGGTTTATCCTTCTGGTCACAACTGAACTAATTTGTTACTAGGTACGCAACATCTAATACATACTTGCATATATATTAGTTCTCCGCAACAAATAGTATTTAAGTGTTTTAAGATTGTTTGTTAAGTTACGCGTTTTTTCTTCAGCACCATTCATATAATAGTAGTTTGAGCATTGAAGTCAAATACTTCTGCGAATTACCCAATTTTTTAAAAATTGTGTTGTCAGATTGCCAACCATATATTCCAATGCCGCGTTTTGCGTACACGGGTAGTAGCTTCTTGCCGGACAGTTTCTCGAAGATCCGATTGATCACAATTTCAATTTTGTTTCCGTCTTTCGATCGGGTTCAGTTTGTATTCGTCCCAATGGAAATGCGGTTCCATCACATCTTTGTTTACTGGCGACGTTTCGGAAGTTGGAATTGCCGCTTCCGTCTTCAGGCCAATGGTCGTCTCGCTTGTATTCACAGCACACTACTCACAATGGCAGATTTAAGCCGATGTGGTAACCTCGTTCCAAAACCATGCTATTTATATTTTTTTGACGTCAACACTGGTTTCTCATACATAGCATGATGTCTCAGTAACAATACTCAATGTACAAGCATATTATGTAATTTGCCAATGACCGATCCTTACCTCGGCTCTCTCAGAACTACGTATGCTATAATCTCATCTCGTGTGCAGACTGTTTAAAGGGAGAGAGAAAGTATCGAACCTTTCTTAGTTGTTATAACTGTACTGCTACTATATGTCACGGTAATCAAAATTCAAAACTGATAAAACCAAAAACCTTGACTGTCAAATACTGTATTTTATTTAAAGCCGGAAACTCCAATGTATACAATGGTGTATGAGATATTGCGCACATAGTAACAAATAAGTTCAAATATGGAGCAGCAAGTTACTTAGATGGAAGGAGAGTGTATGTCATAGCGACGCTTAGGTCAAAGATTAAAGAGAGAAAGGTAGAGAGAGTATGGCCAAACTAACGGTTTTCAAAACTAATCGTAATAAAAAGCGAAATTCATCAACTCTTAGAAATAATTGCATAAGAATATATGCTCATATGACTAAAATAATTCATTACACCTATATATATATGTAGAAAAATCATTGGGCCCAATATTTAATGAAGCATTTTCTACGGTCAGAAAACGTGAGGCTGCGGAACCTGAATTAGTGGGAACCTAAGTAAATAACCTCCCTTATACAAAACTGATTGCGAATAACCTATACCAATATCAATTCCTATATAATTTTCTTTCTCAATAAAATGTTCCAGAAGATGATGTACACAGAGATTTAATAAGGGTTAGTAGGATAGATATAGATTAGAGACACAGTTGACTCACACTGTTGCTTATATTTTATATGTTTATGTAAAGTGTAAATATCTTAATAAATGAATAATAA
The DNA here is from genome assembly GCA_029291075.1 of Eudiplozoon nipponicum. Taxonomy (NCBI): domain Eukaryota; kingdom Metazoa; phylum Platyhelminthes; class Monogenea; order Mazocraeidea; family Diplozoidae; genus Eudiplozoon; species Eudiplozoon nipponicum. The sequence continues at coordinate 150,743 of JAQBSW010000007.1, forward strand.
GTTGGTCCTAGAGAAGATACTCATGGTTAACAGCTGTCAAGTGTCCCTTTAAGAGAAACTCGATATGTGTTAGATAGACCTATCTGTAGATAGAGATGATTTATCTCTATATATATATATATATATATATATATATATATATATATATATATATATATCTTGATGTGGCGATGTCTAGCAGAATCATCTTCGTAACTTTCTTTTCTTTGAGAAGCAAAGAATATGAGGTTTGGTTTATTTATGACGTGATACAGGGAAATCTGCAAGGAAGCTGTATTGCTGATGTCGCCTTGACTGAATGCTAACTTGGCCATAATGGTGTTGTAGAGGTTTAATTTGCGTCATTTCTGTGAGTTATCCTGATAAATTTACTCATAGTAGCAAGGTATTCTTTCTCTCTTACTACTCCTTTCTCTCTCGTAAATCTCAATTATAATTTGTCTAAATTCACTTATATACTTTTTTTCACTTCTTATGGTTATATGGCAGTGAAACATTAGTCACTTGACTTTTGTGTGTCTGGACATGATGATGATGATGATTATTTATACCTATATATATATATATATATATATATATATATATATATATATATATATATATATTTAAGATGGTAAAAATATTGGAATAATATATATATATATATATATATTTATAATTAGGAAGAAAGAACACATTAATAACAAAGTGGATAAAGGCCATTTATTTCGTGAATACTAATCATCTCTTATACAATCATACATATTTATACATTTTGGGTTTTCAATTGATTATGCTAGAAGTAACAAATCTGACTAATTTTTAATTCTGTTTCTTGTTTTGGCTAGTTGGTAAGTGTGTATGTGTTTGTGCTTGTGTGTATTCGTGTTTGCATGTAAAGGTCATTCTCGCAGTATTGCAAAGGGATGTCTGAGATCTGGTCATTATTGTTTTGATGGCTTGAGAATTAATCATTTATAAAACAACAAGCACCTAACCTTAATATTCAAAAGTTTCATCAACATGATATTCTTATCGACTGGCCAAGAATAACAAAATTCAACAACAATCTACTAGTATCCAGTCAAGAACAAACAGGCCCTCGACTAGAATCAACAAACATACAATCGGATTGGCAACAAACTGAAGTGGAAATAACAGAGGCGCATACGGTGACAGAAGTTTCCAAACAATATGAGCGTTTAACACTGCAATCCACACTGGCGCTGTTACCATGTGGAAATTATAAATTTGCGCAACAAGGTGAAACGATCAACTACACTGGGAAAAATAGCACTCGTATATGTAACAGTGAACAATGCGCACAAATGGTTAATTCTCAAGCCATCAAAACAATAATGACCAGATCTCAGACATCACTTTGCAATACTGCGAGAATGACCTTTACATGCAAACACGCATACACACAAACACAAACGCATACACACTTACCAACTAGCCAAAACAAGAAACAGAAGTAAAAACGAGTCAGATTTGTTACCACTAGCATAATCAATTGAAAACCCAAAATGTATAAATATGTATGATTGTATAAGAGATGATTAGTATTCACGAAATAAATGGCCTTTATCCACTTTGTTATTAATGTGTTCTTTCTTCCTAATTATAAATATACTGTGTAAAATTAAAAGGCATGGACATTATAAAGAATATATATATATATATATATATATATATGTTTTTATACATATTTATGTATTTTATATATTTATATAAGGTGTGAATAAATAAATATAGAATTTAATCAAATGGTCAAAGAAGCTGGAAGAAAAGAGGAAAAAATAATAATTTATTAGAAATATACATATTGATATGTATTTTATATATTGATATAAGGTGTGACTAACGTAATAAATAAATAATAAGAATAGAAAATATTCATGGTTAACAGCTACCAATGGTCCTCCTTTATATATATATATATATATCTAAAGGTGCTACGATATTATATTTAGATGTATATGTATATAGGTGTAATGAATTATTTTAGTCATATGAGCATATATTCTTATGCAATTATTTCTAAGAGTTGATGAACTTCGCATTGTGCTAACGATTAGTTTTGAAAACCGTTAATTTTGCCATACTCTCTCTACCTTTCTCTCTTTAATCTTTGACCTAAGCGTCGCTATGACATTCACTCTCCTTCCATCTAAGTAACTTGCTGCTCCATATTTGAACTTATTTGTTACTATGTGCGCAATATCTCATACACCATTGTATACATTGAGTTTAGTTACTGAGACAAATTCTATGTTTAAAACCAGTGTTGAGTCAAAAAATATAAATAGAATGGTTTTGGAACGAGGTTACCACATTTGCTTAAATCTGCCATTGTGAGTAGTGTGCTGTGAATATAAGGAGACTAATTGGCCTGAAGATGGAAGTGGAATTCAACTTCCGAAACGTAGCCAGTAAACAAAGATGTGATGGAACCGCATTTCCATTGGGACGAATACAAACTGAACCCGATCAAAGACAAAACAAAATTGGAAATTGTGATCAATCGGATCTTCGAGAAACTGTCCGTGCAAAGCTACTACCCGCGTACGCAAAACGCGGCATTGGAATATATGAAGCTGGCACTCCGACAAAACAATTTAAAAAATTGGGTAATTCGCAGAAGTATTTGACTTCAATGCTCAAACTACTATTATATGAATGGTGCTGAAGAAAAAACGCGTAACTTTACAAACAGTGTTCAAACACTTAAATACTGTTTTTTGCTGAGAACTAATATATATGCAAGTATGTATTAGGTGTTGCGAACCTAGTAACTAATTAATTCAGTTGTGACCAGAAGGATAATCCAAAGGCAGCATGAAAGGAAAGTATAATTTCATGCACATTCGTTTCGTGCTTACTGGCGACTCATCAATCACTGGCTATGTCAATATTGCTGGCGTCAGTACGCAGGTACCTTAGTATTTTTAGCAACTTCCGCAGTAAATGTGTTGCGCTTGTTATTGTATGATCGTTCTCATTTGTGTTTTGTTTGAAAAAAATATTTATCAATTTATTTTATAAATGAAATTGCTGCACTATAGTCTATTTATAATATATCAATAATGTAGTCGTAGTCTCTCACGAGCGAGTTTATCAATTCTCTCTTAACTATGATACTACTTAAAAGTAGACTGAAGGAGTTGACTTTATATTTTTTTTCATTTTAGGCCTGTTTCCGTGAATTGTTCTCGCATGTATGTAAAGTCGGTCTTCAAATAAAATCTTGTTTTTAGCATACAGTCTTTTCGTTGCAACGCATAATTTCTCGTGTAAAATACAATAATTGTGCAATTTAAATGTCGTAGATTGAAATGGTGCTTCAGAGTAATGATTCCTGTGATAATGATGGTCGTTCGCAGCGAGTCTTAGCCGAATCTATTAACAAAGGATTGCAAGTTAATGACGTCGGTGAAGCCAAAGATAAGCCGGTGAGTAAGCCTAAGCCAATTCTTAAGAAGACTAGTGAGAAAGTTATGAAGAAAAAGCCTAAAAATCTGCGCAGTTTCCTTACTTACAAGAAGAGAAAGCGCATGCGTGAAACCACAAAGAAAGAGAAAGTTAAAATAAAGGCATCTCGAAAGCGTAAGTTAATTTTAAATATTAAAAATTCCGCTTTTAATTGAATTGCTCATCATTAGTATATATGAGCATGTGTAACTCATCATAATTTCCGAAACACACTGTTAATAATTAATTGTACCTTTATATAATTAAACGAACATTGGTTGCCCGAGCGTTGATACAATTTACTTTAACCAAGTTTACGATCTCCCTCTAAGCACCTGACCCATTATGTCAAGACAATTCATACAGTAAATGAATTGAAATTTGCGAAACTGGATTAATTGAAATTACCTGATCTGGGTTTTGACTAACGCAGTTTTTGTTCCGGTAGTTTTCATTTCCTTAAAAAATATTTCGGCAGCCTTCTTCAGTTTGTCCATCCTCACTAGTTTAAAAAATTAAACTACTGAAGAGAGCGCGATATTTTCTCCGGCCATATTATGTATGCTTCAGGATGATCTTTCACTAGATATTTACGTGTAACTGAGATTGTCCTCACATTTTCTGGTGAGTGGAGACCAATAATTAAGAAACATTTGTCATAAACACGCCATTATGGGTGATAAAATTAGTATTCTGAATGATCTAGGCACGTGCTAAATTTCAATTCAAACTACTTACGTTTTACTAATAATAGATTTGTTAATAAGATATTTTTATATCATTAAATAGGCGCACGTCACACATGTGCATGTGTATGCGTAAACAAAATTTAAAATATTCAGTTAAATATAATTGATACATATGTTCTTACAGCTAATTAAAAATAACGTCAATAGACATTAATTTACTCTTTGCACGCGTCAGACTAATTATTTATTCTAAAAATTTCAAATGTATTATTTGATTGATCTAATTAGGTGTGGTGGGGTTGAATGAAAGAAAACTACGTGTTAAAATCACCAAGAGTTTTAAAATCAAACGAGAAGTTAGAGGTGAAATCTAGACTATATTCTTAATATTTGATTAGCTAATACTTCAATAAGACAATCCTAATCCGACGTTCTTAATCTTTTACTGGGTCTATTTTCAGTTTCCTGCTATTAGCTAATGCGGAATTACAAATCGAACCTAACGATTCTTCATCAGCTGTTTCATTCACAATATTATCTCTAGATTTAATTTCAATAGATTCTCTAATCAATCTCGTCACCCTATTACGACTATATATTACTTTGCGTTTGCAATCACCCCAATTAATATAGTGTATAGTCTCTACTTAAGGCCGAGCTAGATCAGATTTAGCAATATGCCCATACTTACATGCAGTTTTATATTCGCCTCTTCTAAACTTGATTTGGCGACGGTCTCACCAACATACATGAGACTACAATCATTGCATGGGAATTCATACACTCCTGATCTTTCCAAGGATTCTTTTACTTTTTGTTAGGAAATATAGTGCTTAGTGTAAGGAACTGTTTTAAAACGGTCCTTATATTGTATTTTAAAGCCAATAATTTCACTTTCCTACTTAATATGGAGTCCGGTAATACCATGACTTTACGCTCTTCCTACTCCTTGCCCGCTTTTGTGTACCTCAAATTAGGATTAAATTTTATCATGATATCCATCATTGTTGAATCTATTGAATTAGTCTTAAATATATCGCACAGGCTACCTTATTCTAACATTCGATGATTTGCATATGTTAATCTAAGGCTTCTTAATGTTAATGACATTAGGGTATCGATTTTCATCCGATACGGGTGATTGGACTTGAAATTAAGAAGGATTCTGGTATAAGTATTCTTCCTATAAATATGTCATTCTAATATTAATTTGACATCCAAAAATGGTAATTAACTTGATGATTACCTTTTCAGAGTAAATTGGAGTTCACTTATTCGATTAGCTAAATTTACCACTACATTATCACAATTGTTCCAGATCATAAATATGTCATCAAAGAAACGTAGGTAATATTCTGGTTTCCGTGGGGTCTTATCCAAAAGATTATTTCCTAAATAAGGCATTAAGATATTTGCTATTGTGACCGACAAAGGTTGTCCCATTGGAACACCTCGAAAATGTTTATAAAGTTATTTACGAAATTTAAAATAAGTAGGGGACACATATACAAATCATTATCCATGACGTGTCCAGTCGTAATTTTGCTTCCCTATAATATTAAGGGGTGATCAACTAGAAAACGTCGAAATCAATCCAGGGCCTCATGTACCGGTATATTTGTGTACATAGATACTACATCTAAGTTAATTAAACTATCCTCTTCAACTAGTACACATTTATCAACAATTTCAGCCAACTGATATGAGTTTAACAAGGTATTTTCTTATAAATATTAATTTCATCTGCGTGGAAAAGGACGTCAATATCGATTTTAATTTAGTTTTCTCCTTAATGAGGATAACTCTACGTTTAACTACATCACAAATCATAACATGCCATACGCATTTAATTTAAAACGAAAACATTTCTGAATATCATTTTTTTTTAAATATTTAAAAAGGTAATTTTTGACATACCGCACGAGATGCTTCATCCAAATATTGTGTACTTATTGTACCATTTAACGGTGTTGCAGCTATAAATCCATGCTAAATGTTTCTAAAATGAAATTTTTGCTAAACTTCATTTATTGAAATTACCTGATCTATGTTTTGACTAACGCGGTTTTTCTTCCAGTAGTTTGCTTTCTTTAATAAAATATTTCGGCTGCTTTCCTCGACAGCCTTCTTCAGTTGATCCGTCCTCACTAGTTTTACAAAAAATAATAAATCAAGCGCGATATATCCTCGAACCATATTATTTATACTTCAGACTGATCTTTCACTACATATTTGCGTGTCACTTGTGTGTGCGTGTGTTCCCATACTTACATGCAGTTTTATGTTTATTGTTAAAGCTTATCTTGCTCGTCATGTTGTGGATACTGGACAATATTAAAAGGAATGATTGCAAACGCATCGCAATATGTAGTTGTAATAGGATCACGAGATTGATTAGAGAATCTATCGAAATTAAATCGAGATAATTTAATAAATGAGTTGGTTTAAAATCGTTAGATTCGATTTTGAATACCGCATTAGCTAATGGCAGTAAAAGACGATTGCGTGAATTGGAAACAAGCTAGCTCCAGTAAAATATTACGAACATCGGATTAAGATTGACTTACTAGTGGGCTTATTTTTTTATTAGTGGCTAATCAATGATTGGGAATATAGTCTTCCTAAATTTCACTTCTAACTACTCGTTTGATTTTAAATTTTTTAGTGATTTGAACACTTATTTTTGTTTTTTCCAACCCCGCCCTACCTAATGAGATCTGTCTTATAATGCAGCATTTGAAAGTTTTGAATTAACAATTAGTCTGGCGCGTGAAAACGTAAAGTAAATTTCTATTGAATGCAGTTTCCATTAGCTGTAAGAACATTTGTACCAATTTTATTTAACTGAATAGTTTTAGGTTTACGAATACACATGCACATGTGTAGCGTGCGCCTATTTAGTGTTATAAAATAACTTATTAACCCGTCCTTTCATTGTACAACTTGAGTAAAAGAAACATGTTGCACGACAGGGAGGCGTTTGCGTCCCCTTCTTACCTATTTTTTCTGGATAATTTGACTTCCATTTTCTGATGGATTTTTCAATGGAATGTACATGAGAAAACAATTTACAATCAAGTGGAAAATTTAGTTTATACTGTCTCATTTATACTTATTTTGTCTCCATGTGTACACTCATCGAAATGAAATTAGATTTATTTAATAACATACTGACGATTCACTAGATAAGAGTACGTTGTGTCTGTTAGTATGTGTTTTCGTTTATTTTCGAATGAGGAGTAATCAATTAATGCACGTGTACACTCATCCCAGTGATATTACTGCGATTTATCAACATCTGACGATACACTTGATAAGCGTATACCCGGTCGTGTGTTTGGGGGGCGTTTGTTTAAGACCGAAGTAATCTTTTAGCGGCACATGTATCAGTTAATTAAATGAAACTAAAATGGTAAATATTATTTCCTATTTGCACAAATCAGACCTATTTTTACACCTACTTTCCTGAATGAAGTAATTACGAGTGGCATCCTGGTTAGGAGGGGGCAAGATACACTGAACTCCGGGGGTGCAAAATGTTCATAGTAAATAATTGAGTTAACAAAATTAAATTAGACAAGGATACAGTGTTTCCATAGCATAGCAAGTTAAAATAAAAATTAATAAATGTGCCATAAAAGAAATTTTAAAATTTCCTGATATGAAAAGATAATAAAAACGGTACAGAGAAAGCTGTCATATTCCCCCTCATACAAACTAAATTTGCCACTTGACATATTGATTTTAAAATTGTTTTGTGACGTGCTTACCATTGAAAAAGACGTCAGGAAATAGAAGTCGAAGTATCTGGAATAATACTGTAGATAGTGGATTCAGACACCTAGCGCTACGACCTGAGTGATTTGAATTGAAATTTATCACGTGAATTGGTCATTCGGAATTCTAATTTTATCACTCATAATGCCATGTGTTAATGACGTGTGTTTCTGAGTTATTGGTCTCCCCCCACCAGAAAATATGAGGACAAACTCAGTTACGTAACTTTACATGTAGTTTATAAAAAAAATAGTTAACGCATGCAAAAAGTAAATTCTTATCCAGTCATCTAGGCTCACTTAGTCAGATGAACATTACAGTTACGGAAATGTACACACACACACATGTGACACGCAAATATGTAATGAAAAATCAGTCTGAAGCACAAATAATATAATCAGAGGAAATGTCGTGCTTGCTTCATTAGTTTTTTTGTAAAACTCGTGAGGATGGTCCAACTAAAGAAGGCTGCCGAAATATTTTGTTAAAGAAAGAAAACTACTGGAACAAAAAGGGCGTCGGTCCTTATTGGGAGCACATCGCGTACTGTCCAGAATTTGCAGCAGTCAGGGCTCGAACGTGGGCACCTCTGCTTCAGAATCTGGTGTTCTAACACATTGTTATTTAATGGATATAAGAATACTATTTATTAATATTTAAAACTGAAAATGTCTTATTTTACATATCAAAATATATAACTATATTTGATACTTGTTATTTTATGCTCATAAAATATTCCAAATTTAATAATTATTTCATATGTAATAAAATTGATCATCTAACATTTTAGTTTTGCTTTATATGACATACATTTCATAAATGAGTTTTCCATTAACATTTCAGAGTATGCGCAGACTAGAACACGAAAATATTGTTCAAATCGATGCTGTGAGCTTGAAGTAAACACCAATCCTATTGTATTTAACCAGTCGTCTAACAACATGGCAAAACTACCGTCAGGCACACGTACTGACGTTTTTCGACCTTCCATGATCACCAGTGTATGACGGCAAACTGAATAGCGAGGATCAAACCGAAATGCATATATATGGAAAGCAATATTAGATATACGGCCCTCACCTCTAGTAATCTCGCATACATAGTACTTGAATGGAAATGTAGGCTGCACGATTTCTGTGTAGTCACGAACATTAACTTGTTGCAGCTTTCGCCACATATTTATAAGTAATATAATTACATAATCAGTGATTGCGCGGGCGAAAGTTACCGTTCTTTAAATCAAGATTGTGAGCTTGAAGTAAACACCGATGTCATTGTATTTAGCCAGTTTATAACGCGACATTTAAATAGTTTAAAATATTATTATTTTAGATAAAAAAATTAGTATGACTGGTATTTTCACCTGCGTGCAAAACTAGGTTTGTGGTCCTACTTTAACATGTGCAACAGAAAATCTTGTAAGCTCTTGACTATTATACACATTTACTAATACTTGTCGTATAAGTGCTTTTGTCATCTCTTGAATCTTCCATATCATTTTAATGTTTATATTTAATCGTTTTCAGTTGAGACATCGACCTCTTCGTTGTCACCAACAATTTCTATAGTTATCGCTATTTGGTGCTCGAGTTTTCTTCGTAGAATAGACTGGCTTAATTAACACTAGTGCGGAATTCGTTTTGAACAGATAGAAAGCGTAGACTTAAATACAGTCTTGGAAATACATGTGCTAATACTCCTATTAATGTTTTTAACTTTAGAGATTGTATTTTAAACGATGTTTAGAATAGAATAGAATAGAATATCTTTATTTGGATTCAAACCACACATGTTCCATTAAATAATAAAATTAGAAAATGTACAATATAAAAAGATATCACATCACATATATGTGCAATTAAGTGTACTGTACAGTTTATCGGCATCTGAAAGATCAGCTGTAAACAGTGATAGATTCTTAATCAAAATTGAAAATTTAAGTTATAACTCGAATATTACATTTGTTGCTGAAACAATTAATCTTGGCTTTTATTTAACCATGAGAAAGTATTATCATAATCGAAATTAAAAATATCATCAGGATTAAACACTTTTTCTAGTTCGGTAGATAAAAATTTAAAAGACATTTTAGTTGGAGGCGGCATATTCTAGTATCGGTCTAATCCATATTTGAATTTTATTTCATGTGATATAATATTTCTATTTATCAATGCCCATCTGTTCTTGGCATTGCCTACTATCCTTTCAATATGTCTCTCAGCAGAAGCCGTACAATGAATAGTTATGCCTAAATCCTTAATATGTTACACCATATTGGCAATACAATCTATTGTAATAATATTGCATATTACGAGCTTTATCTACAAATTTAATATTCAACATTCGCGCTCAACTATAAATTTGTTAAGTTTAAAAATTAAATTATAAATGCAGATTTAGCAGATTTAGAGTTAAAATGTATATAGCTTTTACAAACCTAAAAAACGAAGAGTTAACTATGTGAATTCTTGAGTATTTTAGGTTACTGATAGGTATGATTGATTTCTATTAATAAGTGGGAGGGAGACGTCGTAAACTTTCATTTCGTTCTATTTTGTGTGCCTATCTGTGTCGTCTATCAAACTGTAGTCATTTTTTCGAGGTGTTAGCGCAAGTCTGCAAACCAATATGTAATTTTCGTGATCTGAATATTTAAAATAATCAGCCTTCAAGTTATTAGTTTTATCTACACAATAAAATCCAATTTTAAACATACATTATAACTGTGTGTCAGCGATAATCTAAAGTTTATATTTTCTAACGACGTGCATATATGTATATTTGGCGTAAAGAGTTTCTTTTTTTGCTTTAGAAGTTCATGGTATTTATACATACGTTTTTTTAGGTAGCTCTCATTTTGTTTGTGTATCATTGTCGATTAGACTGTGGCGGTAGATAATTTCGGCCCCACATTTAGCAGATAGTCTTATCGACAGAAATATATTTCGCCGCGCCGGTACTAAAACATTTAAATTAGTTCGCTTTTGAATACATATTATATCCTGTTCGATTTTTCCTCTTCTGCAGTCATTAATTGCGAGTTTGATTATTGTGACTACGAAGGTCGTTACCTCTGTAGTGTGGATATGTACATCTCACCTTTGCACGTGTAATGTTCTGTTTGTGCTGCTGGATGTCTTGATATCAACTAAAAAAGACTTAGATTTACTGTTTTATATATCATTTTGTGTATTACTGGCATATGGTTATCTATGTAAATATAAACATGAAATAATTATTTAAAACAAGAAGACGTACCAATTGCGTGATTTGAATGCTAAAGGAGTTTTTGTGGGCGCCGACGCAACTCATTATCGGTTGCCTAACCAAGAAAGAAACTGTTGTCGCTACCAAAAAGTGTAGGATTAAAATTAATTTCATGTCCATTATCCCGTACTTTGATTATAAATACATATTCTACAAATCTATGTTGTTCGGTATTGTTGCATCATTCTTCTTCATAGCCTTCTGCCAGATGCCTGCATCCGCATCTATTTTTTGACACACGTTTTCTTTTATCAATAATAATTTTATTCGACTGATTAGATAATTCAATTTATTTCCGATCCGTTTTTGAAAGCAACCATGCCAAAAAATCTAGACGATTTGAACAATAAAGCGCTTCTCTATTTGACGACCTGGTCAACAGATCGAAATAATTGGAAGTTTTCAAAACTAATACAGCTGTGGATTTTCAGAAATATTTTCGATAAACGAAAGGTAGGTATGTCGTCTTAATTATAAATTCTGTTGAAATTTAAAGCATATTACTAATTTCGCTCGGTCTGTTTGCTCATTCAGAAATTGTCGTCGATGTTTATTTACAAAAAATTTCGTAAATGGCCTTGGCAATAAATAACCTTAAACAATCAATATCCATTGTCTCGCTCACATATTTTTAACCTTCTTTTAATAAAAGCTGTGACGGCATTTCCTGGTGCATTTAAAAGCAGTTATTCAAAGTTCAATTATATATTATAGTATATATTTGGTACTATAGTGTTGGTAGCGTGTAATGAAGCAATAGCCATAGTGTTCGTATTATTTAAAGAATCAATATATTAATATATATGCAGTTATATATGAGGTGTTGCGACACTAGTAACAAATTAGTTCAGTGAGGACCAGAAGGATAAACCAAAGACAACACGAACGAAAAGTATAATTCCATGCACATTAGTTTCGTGCTTATTGGCGACTCATCAGCAGGAGCCGGTATTACGCCCTTTAACCACTATATATTTGGGTGAGGACAGTGGGATAATATGACGGTGCAATCTCCAACACGAATGTGAAAACCTGTAGTAGTGAAGCTAACATCATATAAAGTCTCGAAAATGCAACTCCCACGCCAACTCACTCTAGCGTGGAAGTAATACCGGCTCCTACTGATCTTCTGCACGCCGTCACTCTTGAGATTAGCCGCGGGTAGCAACGGATCTTCGACTTCGTTTATTCTGCACCTTATGGCCGCTTTTGATTCTGTCTCGGAAAGAAATTATTGTGAATTGTTTGTAATTATGAAATAACATGGCAGTGAAGCATCCGTTTTAAGGTTTTTTGTATAGCTATCGGTGATGTGATGAAGATGATCACGATGACATAGGACATATCTACCGCGCTTTCTTTATTCAATTCCGTTGTTACACTATTCTCATGGATCTTTGGTATGAAATCATGGAAGACGGACAATAAAGGTGGTCGCTTAGCTAATCGCTATTACGCTGTAGATTCCGCTACGAAATATTAAGACATGCACCGGAAAGCCATTGAATTTGATACGGAGTATTTTATTTGATGAAAGCCTACAATATTTACAGGTCAATTATTTTTAATACAAAATTAGTGCTGAACGGCGCACTGCTACCTCGCGGAAATGTGCAAAGCACTGAAATGTCCGATAACATAATTAACCAACAAGTCATAGATTGTCAATTATACTGCCCTCCTACTTTTTGCTGCTATCATACAATATTCTATTATGGACCTATTATCACAACCAGCATTGTTATAATCGTTCTATTAGATATTCCTTAGTTATAAAAATCGTAACCCTGAATCATGGTGAAAATAACTTTATAAGTGCTAATGATATCTTTCTCTGCTATTTTGATTTTAATTAAACCTCATTTATTATTTGTTTTTATTTATAAACTTCAATTGGAGCACAAATATTTGCGTATTTTTCACCACATGTCTATTTATTTCCTTATTTTTTCGCGTATTATTAATAAGTTGTAGATATATATATATATATATATATATATATATATATATATATATGTGTGTGTATGGCTTATAAATTTTTACAAACTAATAAACAGACGATGATGTTGAATCTCCAATGAATGGATGTCATAACAACAATCTATTCATATTTGAAACGACACAACAGCTAACAGTTCAAAAAAGTGCTAGATTACGCTTTACTTATTAAGTGCTTAAAAATTTTTTTTAAATTAATAGATAAATCACTAAATTCAATGATGGTTCAAGTAGACCAACAATAATTCAGCTTTGTTAGCCTAAGATAATTGTTGTCGTGAATATCATAAGATTGACTCTTAAATATATCTCTATTTTGTGATATTTTTTCTGTTTCTGTAATTAATTACTTATACTTCGTGAGTTGTCTTCAGCAATCATAGAAAAAGCAACGTAGCGTAAATTATGGAAAACGGTATTTGCTTAGTAATAAAAAATATATCCCTCGCCCCCTGTTGGTGATCAGCAAATATTTTGAATCTTTGTAGGATTTTTCGTCTCATGTTCTGTCGTCTGAGGAACATCTGTTGTACAATTAAGCTAAGGCATTGCGTTCCGGGGGCTCATTAGTTTTAAAAGTGAACCAGAAAAACGTAGCTGTCATTAATGCACGTGTCGGTTAAAAATTCATTTTCGGCGCATAGGAATTTTGATCGGATTTCGTCGACGATAGCATCATGCTAAGATTCTTTGATTGGGAGTGTAGATCACGCGTTCTTCCTTGCACAGGATTAATCAATGCGCGAGCCTTGTCTGTTTATCAATATATTGGATTTTTCTCAGTCGGGTGACAGGTACCTATTTCGTCTGACTCTCTCTTCCTTCTGCTAACGTTTATTTTACGCAGTAAATATGCCTAATTATGAATAAGGAAAAGATTTACTAGCCTGACGCTATCGACTCATTTAATATTAGCTTGAAGCAATCATTATAGAACTACAATTTTTGCTACTTCTGTCTTAGTGTTATAATCACCAGTATTTGTTAGGATTTATTTACTAGGCATAGCGTACCTCATAATTTAAATTCAGAATTAAATTGTGTATTGAAAAATAACTCATGAAGCAGTTCTATACAACTCGGCTAAATAGGACATTTTTTCAACAGAATACATTTTGATTGCTATGTCAAGTATTTTAGATAGTGAAGTGAAATAGGCGTATTTTGTATTTAGTTAATAAGGTATACAACACACAGGTAGAATTAAAGTTGAACGTTACCAGAGATACATGGCAGAGCCCGTATAAAAATAGCATATACTTGTGTGCTGCATTTTATACTCACTGAAAATGATCAGTATGAACCGGCAATACACCTAAAGGAAAACTAGTTTTGTATTATCAGTAAACTGCTTGACACTCACAATTACAGATTATTTTGTATTACTTTTCATATTTTGTCCCTTAAATTTGTTAGATTCCGAAGGCATACTTTAGGATATTTATAGATTACATTTCACTTCTGCAAGGAGCTTCCGCATCCAGGCTATTTCAACTTAGCCGCTTTGTCCTAGAAAGCAACGGTGACCTAGCAACGGTTAGCAAGCAGATAACATCGCAGACTAATTTGTCTACTTTAAGGTGCATAACCCCGTTCATAACAGAACATGATGACATTTCGATGAAAGGTCGGTTTTAACATTTTCATACTAACTTATCTGTTATCATATCACTGTTTTATTTCAGGTGCAATAATTCATATTTTTACATTGAATGTTTTTTGTTTATGATGACCGGTTTACTCTGTGAATGCGTACATACACATTAAAATCGTTCCGCTATATGCATTCCATGCCAAAAAACTGCACATTTAAAGCTATATATATATATATATATATATATATATATATATATATATATATATATATGCTGGCTACTACTGATGAGTGATAAATAAGAAACTGGTTTAGTAGATAAATCATAAAAACTGCAACACGAGATATCACAGTTTCTAAACTGTTAGACCCACAGATTAATTCTGAGAATTTTCAATTACACTTAGCGAATTAACTGCGCGGCAGGTTATTTTTTCACAAAGAGACCAACATATTTTTACCTTGTGACGAGTCAGAATTTTCCTTTGAATAAATAATTTGTCGATGTAACAAAGCAGTGAATGTTACTAATTCAGCCGGAATGCGCACGTCACCCATAAAGAAGACTATATTTAAACTGGCGGGCTTTCCTTTATCTGCAGCGTGTAAACGGGGTTGTTTGTGACTGCATTTAAGCGCACAACGAAAGTAGTTTTCTCGTCGTACCCCGGATTTCGGTTACGGATGCGCACACCTGAGGTCTGTCAGTTTTCGGGGCGCAAATTTTAGCGTGCTCTGTTGCTCAATAATAATTCAGTCTATAATCGTCCTACATGTTTACTTATTAATTTCATTTTAGATCAAGAAGCAACAATGAAGAGAGCTCGGAAGATACTCTCCGTTTTGGAGAACAGTTGACGTGGAGAATTATTTTCACTAACTATATAATAAGTAAAGATCTTGTTGATCAATTTGTTTCGTTGTAAATCTAGGGAAAACTTGACATGATTTTACAATGTGGGACACAACCTGAATTTATCAATTGAAGATGGGTATGTCGATACGGTTACTCATGCTACCGTAGGATCGAATATATTTCAACGCCTGTCGCGATTTCATCGTTGGTTACATCGGATTTCGTCACGGATTGAACAGTCATCGCGCATTAAATACTTTCTTTCGCTTGTCCAAGAATTGACCCAATGGAAAATTTGCTGAAACTAAAACCTTGGTCTTATATCTGTTAACCTCAATGATCTTCCACGTACACACATGTAGGGTAGACTAAGGTGCCCATAAATGGAGTAGGTTTGGGCAAGCTACTCTATCTTCCGTGATGAAAAGTTAGCCAAAGTATTCATTGGTACTGCTACTGAGATTAGTACTCACCTAGACGCAGCATAGTCAGCACGTGACGAATGACCATAAAACTAGGACATTCAAAATATCAATTTCTTATCAAAGACGATAACTGGCGGATAATAATATCACAATATCGTCCGAATAGTCCAACTTGACGCCTCCGCCCTAATTATGTAGACGATTATAAGTTAGTGGCATCAATTACTAAGTTAAATAAAACCGAAATTGTGCATTATCAACGAAAACTATTGCCGTCCTTATGCAGTCAAGCTCGCGATATGTATTCGAAAAGTGTCATTGATTAATTCGAGGATTCTACTGATTCATGTCAACGCTTAGTGTTGAATTAACGTAGATCGTGAAATGAGTAGACAAGCTCTTCCTAGGCGAAACACGTGACGATTTAACGCAAGCTATAAAGACAATTGAATATCCCAACATTAGGCGTGCAGATTTTGCACAGGATTAAACACTTCAACACCTCAATGAATTATAATAGGTGTTTAAGTGTTTAATCCTGTGCAAAATCTGCACGCCTAATGTTGGGATATTCAATTGTCTTTATAGCTTGCGTTAAAAAAATATCACGGGTTGGGACACGTCAAATACTCAATGAATTATAATAGAGTATTTGACGTGTCCCAACCCGTGATATTTTTTTTCAATACAGGCCCACAATTGTTGTAAAGCGAATTTTAGGAGCACGGATAAAGTAGCGAGTAATCGGTGTGCTCTATTACATTATGTACAGAGATGAGCCAAATGCAAATAAAAATAAATGGACACAAAACGATGTAAGAATAAATAAATAGTTTTCCATGATCTTTACGCAAAAACGGCATTACCACGTCTAAGTGATCTCAATGTGGACTTACTTGGCGCATGTTAGAAACCCCCAGTCTCAGATAACAAATTATCAATCGCTAGGTATCGGTCGAATGGACAAACTATATACGACATATTTCACATAGAAGAATCCACAACAAGGTTCCGGGCTTAAATCTGAGCCGCGCACATTGCAATAGAACATAATAAACAGCTCAGCAACACGGACACGAAAAAGAATATTGATTTTCTTAATCTGGTAGAGATCAGGAATTTGTCTGTACGCCATATTTTAATATTAATATGAAGTTATCCAAAAAAACTATTCATCTATTGCATATTGTCCTATTTACCACGTTCAAAATTTAGTCAAAAATAACTAAATAGTTGTCATAATATAGTATATTTTAACGATTCAGCACAACTCTATCAAATTGGCATACAATATAAGGAAGAATAAAGATATTAAATATTTAATCCACGTGTATAGAAACAAACAAAATTCCAAGTAAAGCAATCCAAGCAAATAGATACCGCAGAAACTATAATTCTTAGTTCGCACTACGGATATGCACGAAAATTTTCGCTCTGTGAATGAAATTGATAATGAAGACTGAATCCGGCGGAAAAGAAAAAGGCTTAGAAGGAAATGGTTACATATTCGTCAATAACAAACAATAACACGTTCAAAAGTAACACGAAAAGGAACAATTTTGCGTATCATAGATACCTGAATGAAGTTTGAACGGAGTTTAGAAAAAGGCCCGATGAATTTGATCCTCTACTTTAATTCGGGGAAGTCCTCTTCGTTGTCTATTTGTGGCACCTGACGTCCAACAGCAAGATAAACTCCTATATTTGTAGGCCCTCCACCAGAAGGCCCACCGAATCTCCCACGACCGCCTCTGTTATTCGAAGATTCTACATCACCGGATACATTAACAGAGTCCACACCATCTCCCTCAAATTGGCGCTGGGATCCACCGCGGTTTCCGCCACGCCCAGATCCTCTACCCCGCACAAAACCGCCATCACCTGGACCACCACCACGGGACCCTCCTCTACCACCACCGCCTCTGAATCCTCTTTGAGGATGATCTCCACCATTATTGTGTTCCTGTTGCGTCTCATTGTTAAATCCGCCACGTCCACGCCCTCTGCCACTTCATATGCGTTCAGCATTAAGTCAAATAATAAGCAAAAATCAAACTTACTTTCAAATAGCCTATTTAAACCATACAACAATTCAATTATCGAGAAATTTTAAATAGTATAAATCATTTGTTGACGCAATTAAATGGATATTGCTACACAATAGGCTAGTGCAAAGTTTTTAACAACGAGAAACAATCAAAGTAACCTGTCTTTCAATTTAGAAATTAAATTTGTCTAACCAAAAAAGATTTCTCAACTAAAATCCGCGTTGGTCTAACTTAAAGGCAACTCACATTATCATTGTCTTAAAATCAATTTGCAATATCAGAGTACTGAGGCAAATCTCATACTCTGAATTGAGTATACCTTAATTCATATATTTATGATAAATCGACGAAGCGTCTCAGATCTAGCAACATAGTGGGCGGAGTGAGACACCGAAAGTTAACTCGTCCCATGAGGCAATTTCATAGGAAAATATGATACATCACGCAACGGTGCCAAAGTATATTATTGATCAATTTACTAATGAGAACACATAATTTTAAATTTCCATTAAACGAAATTTAAACTCTTACAACATTTTACCAGTAAATAAAACTGGAAACCCGTCTGTCAAACTAGTTATTGAAATTGGGACCTACCGGAAATTACGACGTTCCCCATTACCATCTTCTTCCTCAAAACCGGCACCCCCGCCCCTGCCACGACGATAACCTCCAGCGGGTCCTCTGTATTGTTGCGCTTCACCATCTACTTCACCGGATTCCTCTCTAAAGTTTCGGCCTCCGCTACCGCGAAAACCTCCACGCCCTCCACGCCTTTCCCCACCGGGACCGCCTCGTCGTGGGCGTCCAAACTCAAACACTATGAAGCTCTTGACTTCCTAAAAATAGTTAATTCAACTAATACCTTTTCAACAACCGGTGCTACCTCAACTTCATCATTATCATCAGATTCATGAACAATTTTCTGATGAGCCTTCATATTCTTAAAAACGTC
Source organism: Eudiplozoon nipponicum (assembly GCA_029291075.1). Classification (NCBI taxonomy): domain Eukaryota; kingdom Metazoa; phylum Platyhelminthes; class Monogenea; order Mazocraeidea; family Diplozoidae; genus Eudiplozoon; species Eudiplozoon nipponicum. The sequence goes on from JAQBSW010000007.1 coordinate 169,805, forward strand.
CTTTCCGTCATTTGGTTTCCTCACTGAAGGCTTACTTGCAAGTTGAACATGCGATTTATTGGCTTTTTGAAAGGCCTTAAACTCATCGAGTGTCATCTTTTTTGACGGTTCTACTACTTCGACTGGAATTGACTCCTCCGTTTCAACATTTTCGGCAGATGTATCGGAGACCTTCAACTCTTCTTCGGGTACAGGTTCCATTTGCGCTTCAAGATCATCTTCAACAGTGCCCCAGTTGCCCGCACCATGCCCATCTTTCTTCATTATAGGCTTTATTCCACTTAATACATATAAAATCAAAAACTTACGTCCTGTCAGAACCGGAATGTCTATCGAAATCCCGGTGGTCACCATAAGGGCGACCACGGCCTCCACGACGACCCCTATTTTCACTCCGCATATTATCTTCCCGATGCTCACTAAAATATACAAAGTAAAACTTACACATTTTCTTGATCCATAGAGTAATTTTGGTTAAAGTTACCGCGTCCTCGACCACGTTCACCTCTAAAAGGCCTTCGTGGACCTCGAGCGTTACCTTGACCACGCGAATAATCTGTCTTCTGAACCAAATTTTCTTCTTGTTGTTTATGCTCAACAGGTTTTGTTGTACTACCGCGGGAATTCTGAACGGCAACAGGCGGCGCCACCTCTTTATCATGCCGCTCCTTTGGTGTCTCCCGTTTATTTTTTTGTTCATCCCGTCTTGCTACGGGTGGTGGTACAATGGGCTCAACATCAGGAACGCCCATTAAGACGCTGAATCTACTCTTAACATCGATATTGTACGTATATGCATTATCAACGTCTGCCATTTATAAATTCAGCCTAAATCAAATTCCACACATGGGCATGAAACACGAATCAAAACGGAAATGGAGCAAAGCCGCTCAATAAGATTTATATAAACAAAACAATTAATATATAATAATTTCAAAAATTTATATTAATAAAAAATAAAATATTTACGCAAGAAACAATTGGCATACAAAGATAAAATGCTTCATAATAAGTCCAAATAATAAAACAACGACCTTGAAAAGAACCAGCTTAAAAAAGTTGAGGAATATATTTCCTCCAACAAAAATTAATACTGTTTACCTTTCTTTCTGGATAATATTTTGAATTTTTTTACTACTGAACATAGTACTGAGCGAGGGCATTATTTTAAAGAAAATGTTATCAAGTTATTTGCAGTAAACAAATAGCTAAGAAGTTAAAGTAACCTGTGAAAAAATTGCAAGTATGCATTAGGTGTTGCGAACCCAGTAACAAATTAGTTCAGTTGTGACCAAAAGGATAAACCAAAGGCAGCATGAACGGAAAGTATAATCTCATGCACATTCGTTTCGTGCTTACTGGCGACTCATCAGTAGGAGCCGGTATTAAGACCTTTAATCAGTACATATTTTGGTCAAGATTGTTTTGATTTTATAATATTATCTGAAACTTGGCTTAACAAGGATATTGAAAACTATGAATCTGATATTCCTCACTATTGTTTATTCAGAAAAAGACAGATCGCTGGATAAAAGAGGTGGAGGAGTACTCATTTATTGTAAATCTGTATTAAATGCGAAAATTTTACATACTAGTGAAGAAAATGCTATCATTGATTTCTTATCTATACAAATTGATAATCTGATCTTAACCGCGGTTTACAGACCGCCGTATGCTACTTTATTTGATGATCAAACATTTACCAATTCTTTTCAATCTATCTTTGACTGTCATGGCTATAATGTAGTGGTAGGTGACTTTAATAAGTTACATGACTGTGAAATAATCAATTTTTTTCTAATCATGATCTCAAGCAGATTATAAATGAATCAACTAGAGGTTCGCAATGCTTAGATCATGTATACTTAGAAATTGAAACTGTGAAATCACACAGTTATGATGTTGTTAACTATTTCAAAGAATTGGATCACAAACAAATTATTTTACAATGGAACAGTTGAGTTGCAAGACAGAAATTTAAATTTGAAAATGCATACGTGCAATCTTCCAGAATTAGCTAGAATCTTTTTAGAGAATTAAGCATACTGATTGATTATGAATTTTTTTATATCTTGAACACTGACGAATTTGTTTCTTCTGTTTCATCGTTATTATCTATTTTATTTCAGGGATCTACGTTTACGGACGTTATACCGAAACAAATCAATAGGAAATTATGTAAACTAAGAATTAAACGAGATAATATAATAAAGTGTAGTCTTATCAATAGTATTAAACAAATGAGGTTAGATTTGATTGATAACGAAATTAATTCATCACTGCTGATAATTCGTCAAAGATCAGAACGAATTATTTTGGCCAAAATGAAGAGTAATCCTAGACTAAAATATAAACTCCTCACAGATTACAGTAAATATAAGGATAGTTAAAGCTTATATTACCTGTGGATAAAAGTGAGTATGTATTTCTCTGTGAATTGGATGAAGTATTTGGCAATTTGATATGCAATCCACAGAATAAAAGAAATTTCATGGAACTACCTGATCCTTTGGGAGACCAGGAACCAGGACTTGTTATTGACAGTGATGAATTAATAAAATTAATGTTAAAAATCAAATTAAAAAAAACAAAAAGATCACCTTGGTATCTCGATTTATAACCTGCTTCAATTACCCTTAACTTTTATGAATGCGCTCTGCAACTTTATATATAGAATTTTGAAGAATGGTAAATTACCAATCGATATACTAACGATAGTAGCTAAACCGTTGCCAAAAGTAAGTAAGCCAACGTATGCCAGTGATTATAGATTAATCTCTATTATACCTTCGTTTTTGAAGATAATAGAACGATTGATACTAGATCATTTAGAACGTATGTTGCCGGCTGATTTCGATATGTGCCAACACGGCTTTACAAAAGACAGGTCGACAACTACTAATATTCTCTCTATGTGGAAACATGTAATTACATTAGATGAGAAAAAGTTAGATTCATTAATTGTATTTATAGATATCTCAAAAGCTTTTGACTCTATATCATTTGATGCTATTTTGAATGCGATTAATTTATTGAATATTGATCCGAATATTTTTAGATTACTTAGATACTATTTATATAATTGAAGAATGAACATTCAAGAAAACGATTTGATATCTAAATCGAAAAGGGTAACAAGTGGAGTTCCACAGGGATAAAGTTTGGGGCCAATTTTATTTAAAATTGTATTTGCACATTTGGAAACTAAGATCCTTAACGGTCGAGTTTGCAAATTCGCTGATGATTTAAAAATAATCTTTCCAATTGATCCAAAAAATGTCGAATTCTCCAAAAATAATGTGACATTAGATTTGTATGATTTGAGTAGATATTTGATTACACTAGTGCTGAGAATGAACAATAAAAAGACGAGAGCTTTAAAAATAGGTAACACAACAAACTTTCCTTATGTTTATTTTCATGATTCTGTGATTAATGATGTGTTTGAGATTAAACTTATGCAAGAAATAAAGGATTTAGGCATAACTATTCAATTTACAGCTTCTTCTGAGAGACATATTGAAAGTATAGTAGGCAGTGCCAAAAATAGATCGGCACTAATAAATCGAAATATCTTATCGAATGAAATTAAACTTAAAATGTATATAATATGGATTAGACCGATACTAGAATATGCTGTCGCTACATGGAATCCATTAAAAAAGGGTTTGTCCAATAAGGTAAAAGCTGTACAAAGAAAAGTTGTGAAACAAATTAGTCCTATCTCCTGCACTATATACGCCTCTAGATTACAGTTTGTATCACTGCAAACTTTGTGGTTTCGGAGGATGTGCTATTGCATAAAAGTTTTCCATTTGAACCAGTGGACTGGTGCCTATATGAATCCGATAAGAAAGAGTCATGAAGTTGGAACTAGATCTGGACATTTGGCAATATCTCCTCCTTTGGTGGGGAATGTTGCGAGCAAGTTATTCTCTTTTTCGAAAATCTACAAAATTTATAACCAATTGCCAAAGGGACTTAGAGAAATGCCTCCATCTAAGATGTCTTTTAAATTTTTATCTACTGAACTAGAAAAAGTCTACAATCCTGCTGATATTTTTTATTTTGATTATGATAATATTTTCTCATGGTTGAATAAAAGACAAGGATAATTGTTATCGGAATTTCTTGAGATTTTTATTTTCAAGTTTTGTATTATTAAAATTGAAATGTTATGCGTTATATCATCATGTTAGTCAACAATACATACAATCAATTGCTAGTCATGGTTCTCATTTTTTTCCATAATGTTACACTCGAATTATACCTTAATTTTTCATATTTAGTTGATGTATCTATTATTCCTTACAGCCGAACTTTCTGATATTGATATATTGTACAGTAAAACTAGTGAGACATACTTATCTACATGAGATTAATTGCACATTTTTATGTGATGTGATAACTTGAAAACCGATAACCCAATGAATTTACCTATGAACAATTTGATATCCATGCTGATATATCAATAAGAACACTAATTTGTGGCCAATTTAATATTTAATTATCAAAATTCAACTAAAATATACGTCTGTACCAAAACAAAAGAAGCGCATAACTAACAAAACAAACTTTTCACAAAAACCAACAAAGTAAAATCATAAACTTCGATAGTCTAAGCAGAGAAAGTTCCAAAAATTATAGTATTTCTTAAAACATAATTTTAATTGAGAAATCAGCGGAAAATTCAAATGTCAAAAATAATAAAAATTGATTAAAGTTTATATGTAGGTTACTGACCTAATTGACAAAATTTAAACTTAGAATAAAATAATAAAATAGAGTAAAATTTCATCGATTGGATTCAGACTACATATGTTTTATCAAATAGTTTGAAATATCAGGACGTGGATATAAATAAGAGACATCACATTATATAAATATCTACACTAAAAGATAATGTGAGGCTTCGTAATATTAATAACAGTTTAAATAATTAGCAATAATTTTATTTGCTATAGTAAAAAAATAAACACTGGAATATTATTGTTACGTGTGCCAAATCAAATCATTATTCTTTTCAGCCGAACTTTCTGATATTGATGTATTGTATAGTACAACTAGTAAGATATACTTATCTACATGAGACTAATTGAACAATTTTATGTGATGTGATAACTTTTTTATATATTGTACATTTTCCAATTTTATTATTTGATGGAATATGTGTGGTTTGAATCCAAATAATGATATTCTATTCTATTCTATTATAGAGTTATTACAATAAAAGCAAACTACAATAGCTTTCACGTAATAGTCCTTATATAAATTATGCTACAAAATCTGTTAACGCGAGATTTTGCATAACTATGAAAAAGAATTATCGAAATAAAAACTCACCATATCATCCTGTTCACATATCTTTCCTATTTCCGAACAGAACAATTAATAATTTTTTTTAGTGGGATGTAATTCTTTCGGCTTTGTTGGTAACGTGTTTTATACTGTTTATATTTTAGGAAAAGAAAAATGTATATCAGCAAGCTTCCATACCGTTGGTGGTATGATCGCTGACAGTCCGGATCTTGTCCCTACTCTGTGTATCATTTTCATTGGGTAAATTCATATATATATATATATATATATATATATATATAATGTGAAATATTTTTTTAAAGTGGCATGAGCTTATAGACCACAATGATTGTAATGAAACGTGCCGTAGTCTACAGGAATATATGCTGTATGAGGCCTGACTCAATAAAGGAATAATATTGTTAAATAAAACGAACATTGGTTGCGCGGGTGGTGATAACAATTATTATAATCAAGGTTGCGGTCTTGATATAAACACCTGACCCATTAATTACTTACATATGTCAGTATAAACTAAGAATTTTATAGTGTAGAAAAGGCAATTCATCCAGTATCACAACTTGAAAGTAACCAAAAATCGTGCTATAAACTTTTGAATAATTATTATAAATATAAGGCAATTGGAAAGCTAGTGTTACCGTTGGATATAACAAAAAGTAGTTTTCTAGACGCATTTTCTAAATTGAAAAATTTATACCATTTTTATCAGATCCTTTGTTTAACAGGGAGCAACGACTAGAATTTGATTATGAAACGTTAATTATCCTGATGATATAAATTAAAGATATATAGAAAAATGTCCATTTAGGAATAACTGTAGTTAATAATCTTCAGCGATTAGAAAACAATCTCCATCTAAGATGTTATTTAAATATTTATGCAATAAATAAGAAATAAATCGCTTCTATTGATCTTTTGAATTTTGATTATTTGATTAATTTCTCATAGTTAAAGGAAGGATCAGTATAATTGTGGTATGTGACATATCTCAGAGAAAGTTTTGTCTCTGTTATCTTTCTTATTGCATTAGAAAAAATATGCAATATACCATTTTATTTTCTATTGTTACAAATATACAATTGCTAATTAATTTTTCTTACTCATTTGTGCATAATACTACCTTCGAATTGTACCTTGGTCTTTCCAATTATTGGGAGATATGGTCTTGTAAACAAATCAAATATAATTTATACCAGTGTTTGTTATATAACATCTATTCATTAAAAAGTGTAATTTGTCATTACTCTAATAAGAATATTGAGATATGAATGAGCGCATGCAGTTATAACACTGCAGAATGTAAATATTTTGATAAAACGTAAAACGAAATCATCGATATTTATATTTTATTCTTAATATTCGAGTCTGGCCTTATTAATTAATGCATATATTTATGTTATGTGACTGTTTTGTCTATAAAACATTTGCTGATATTGTGACCTATTTCACTGAAAATTTCTGGTCTGAATCCAAACAAATATATTCTATTCTATTCTATTCTATTATATTCTATTCTATTCTACTCTATTCTGCTCAATTCTATTCTAACCTATTCTATTCATTCTATTCTAATCTATTATTTTCTATTCTATTCTATTCTATTCTATTCTATTCTATTCTATTCTATTCTATTCTGTTCTATTCTATTCTATTCTATTCTATTCTATTCTATTCTGTTCTATTCTATTCTATTCTATTCTATTCTGTTCTATTCTATTCTGTTCTGTTCTGTTCTGTTCTATTCTATTCTATTCTATTCTATTCTATTCTATTCTATTCTATTCTATTCTATTCTGTTCTATTCTATTCTGTTCTATTCTATTCTATTCTATTCTATTCTATTCTGTTCTATTCTATTCTATTCTATTCTGTTCTATTCTATTCTATTCTATTCTATTCTATTCTGTTCTATTCTATTCTATTCTATTCCATTGTATTCCATTCTATTCTATTCTATTCCATTCTATTCTATTGTATTCCATTCTATTCTATTGTATTCCATTCTATTCTATTCCATTCTATTCCTTTCTATTCTAATCAATTCCATTCTATTCTATTCTATTCTATTCTATTCTATTCTATTCTTTTCTCTTCTTTTCTATTCTATTCCATTCTATTCTATTCTATTCTATTCTATTCTATTCTATTCTATTCTACTCTATTCTCTTCTATTATTTTCAATTTTATTCTATTCTTTTTATTCTATTCTATTCTATTCTATTCTTATCTATTCTATTCTATTCTATTCTACTCTATTCAATTCTAGTTTATTCTACTCTATTCTACTCTATTTTTATTTTATTCTAAAATCTAGGATACCTTCTCACTTGAAGGTAATATTGGGATTATTATTAGGAAATCTTGATTCAATTTTACCTGATGAATTTGACGAATGTCAGCATGGATTCACATAGGCAATTCAACCACAATGAATATTTTGTCTTTGTGGAATTATATCATAATATTAAATGAAATGATCATTGATGCATTTTTAATATTCGTAGATTTCTCAGAATAGGTTGATTTAATTACGTTTGTAGCTATTAAGAATGTTGTAAGTCAACTGAAGTTGAGCCCATATATTTGAGTGTATTGAATTTTTAACTATATAATAGGTGTACGATTATTTAAGATAATAATTAATAATCTAGACTGCTATTAAAAATAAATTTTGCTGGTGGTGGTAACAATTCTTAAAATCTAGTTTGCGAGCTTAAAATAAACACCAGTCACATTTAATCAGGCGTCGAACAACATAGCAAAACTACCGTCAGTCGCACGCACTGACGCGTTTCGACCTTCAATGATTAGCATCAGAGTACGACGGAAAGTTGACTAGCGAAGATCGATCCGCAATGCATACATATGGAAAGCAAAATTGTGCTGCAGACATTTCCAATGAAGTAAAATGTCTGCGAAACTACTAGATTTGAGAGCTGCATATCTAACATTGATGCAATGCGGTTTGATCCTCCCTAGTCAGTTTGTCGTCGTACTCTGATGATGATCATGAAAGGTTGAAAAGCGTCGGTAAGTGCGAATTGTAGTTTTATTGCTATGTTGTTTGACGACTGGTTAAATAAAATGGGATTAGTGTTAACTTCAAGCTCGCAAACTTGATTTAAAGAATTGTTACCATCGCACGCGCAATCAATACTTTTCCTTTATATTGTGAGGCGGAGTCTGCAAACAATTCATGTTCGTGACTGCTTAGAAATTCTGCAGCCGACATTTCCAGTCAAGTACAATTTATGCGAAACTACTAGAGGTGAGAGCCGGATGTCTAATTTTGCTTTCCATATCTATTTGTTGGGCGTAGATCTTTGCTAGTCAGTTTTACGTCGTACTATGATGTTAACCATGGAATGTCAAAACGTGTCAGTGCGTGCAACCGTCGGAAGTTATTCTGTTTTTGACGACTGGATAAATAAAATGGGAGTTGTGTTTGCTTCATGCTCGCAAACTTAATTTAAGAAATTGTTACCACTACCCGCGCTATCTATTATTTTTTAATTACATTGTTGCATGTTTCATCTGGAATATCACGAGGCTCAAGCTTATGCCAAATGTTATTCAAAACTATTATTGTGTCCATACAATATTTGATGCAATGTTGTCAGGTAAGGTAAGTTTTATATTGATTTGAAAATTGTATTCTTCATAGATCCATATAATAATGAATATTCGATAATAAAATATAATTTGAATATTTTAAACGCCCCGGCTGCAAGTAAATGCCGTGCGACGTTACAATATAGTTAACAGACCGTAGATAATGAGAGATAGATTCCGCGGGTGGCCCTTATTTGGTGGCTTTAATTGTGTTCTCTAGCAAATATCGAGAAAGTTTTGTAGTTTTGCTGTGTCTAGAAGTGCTTCTAGACACTTGAGGCGGTCTCTTGTTTATAGACTAGTGTTCTTTCGTGTGGATGCCCCGGGATAAGTAGAGTTGTCGAAACCATAGAGGTGAGTTGCTGCTTGAAGGCTCAGAATTGTCTTTTTGAAGATCTGCGGCAACATTGTGATGGCTGGCACACGTACATTTCCGATTATTAGATAATCGGTCATGTATGACTAGTTGTGTAGCAAAAAGATGATTGGACTGACTGAAATCCAACTGACTAGGTGATACAGCGTGATAAACGCAAGTCCAGAAGTCTGTGTAGAAAAAAACCAAGTAGTGAGAGCGATAGCAATCACGCGTAACGCACGGGTCGGTAATATCAAGTGTGTGTGATGATGCATGCACCGTGCTTATATACTTGTGCAAGCGCAAGGTTGCACGCCATTCGTTAACGGCAAATTTTGCTGGCATTATGTCGAAGAATTTATCTGAGCCATTGCATCACTTTCCTCTCTGAAAAAAGGAAAGAAATTCCTCTCGGCTAGGCTTGATAGGTAATATAGGGCAGAGTTCGAACCCAGTTAAGCAACTGGTTGATATTCTGCCCATAGCTAATACAAACATGTACAGTAAATTCTGGCTTAATGCATGCTTGTTGGTTGCTTCAACAATGATATGATTCCAAATAACCACTAGGAATTGCTACACACATTGTAAGCTGTTGTGACCGGTCATACCGCGTGGTAGGTTTTGAGAGCCGCAGCTTGAAAATCGCAAAGTAGATGTTTATATCACTTGCTACAAGTTAGTGTGAGAAAGGTAATGAATCATGTGGATTCATAGAGATCAGGTCGCGTGAAATGGGGCACAAATGGTTTGCAAAAATATAAAAATTTGATACGTAGATTAAAAAAATGTAAAAAATTATCAGTTATGCGTTAATGGAAAGAAATCTATTGTTTGATTGGGATTGTTGGCAGGTAGAGCCCGAGACGCATATAAAAGGTTATATGTCACCGTGATCAGGCGGTTCGATAAACGGTTTCAGCCTGTCTATGCTTACCGATGAAGGAGTCGCACCTTGCATGATAATGCAGTATTTCGGCTGTCTTAGAATAATCAGGTAGGTATCTCGGTACTCTGGTTTTAGTGGTGCGACAATAGCGGCGTTACGAACGAGTAATCTCTTGCAGCTGTAGAGCTGCGGTTGAATGAAGACTGGACGAGGCGTATGTATTGACTGCTGTTCAGACATCTTATCGAAATGAAGTCGGAGGGAGAAGCTGCGACTTGTGGGTAATACTTTGCGGGTACTAGACGTGGAAGTTGACTAGACAGGCGAAGATCCATGCCATACAAGAGTTGTGACGCAGATGTTTTAATAGATTCAAGAGTACGGGATCACATGGCAAGTAGGACTAAAGGTAATACATCGACCCAGTTGCTATTAATGGACGAGGATGCTGAAACAGCTTAGAGTTCCATATGCATTCTTACTACTATACCGTTCGATTGGGGATGGCAGACAGTCGTCTGGCGTAAGGTGCATCCCATGTAACGCAAGGTAGTTTTGAAACGATCCGATGAGAAGCAAGTGCCTCTATTTGTGATGACATCATTGGGAACGCCATAATGGGCTATCCATGCGGAGATAAATCCGTTAGTGATTTCGTCTTCAGAAATGGTGCCCAGAGGTAAAGCCGCAGGCTATTGTGTAAATCTATCAATCCTGGTTAAAATGTAGCTGAAACCTTGAACCGTTGTCAAATGAACTATGTCGATCTGGACGATGGCTAGGTGTGAAGAAGTTATGAAATATTTAGGCTTAGAACGAATGTGCTGTGTGATCTTGTTTTTCTGGCAAATAGCACAAACGAATAGCAATCGTTTAGTATTCTGCCTGAGCTTGTGACCCCATAAACGATCTGTAAGTAGCTTGACAGTCGCCTTGCTTCCTGGATGAGAAATGGACTGAATTGAGTCAAAACGTTTCTCTGATGGCTGGTATGCAGAACTGATTTGTTGGGTTGCGTACTCGTGAAGTAAACAATGGGTAAGCCTTCCCAGAGATGAAATACGAACTTGGTAGGGTGACGGGCTACTGATCTTGAATATGAGTGCCACCGCGCTGTTCTTTTCGCAGGAGAGATGGCGTTAGTGTAAGTCACCTGAGAGTTACGTAGTTGAGTATGCATGGCGAAGGCGATGGTGGTTGTAACGAGACGCCTGGCCTAGAAATTGCGTCTGCATTGAAGTTATTTTGCCCTTGATATGAAAGATGTTGAATTGATTTTTGCTCGGACGGAGAGCTGTCTTTCTATTCTGGCAGGGTTTTTTGCGACAGTCGAAGTCGTTTTTCGTAGTACGCAAACTAATGGTGTATGATCTATTAAAACAACAAGTCTGCTGCTGCAATGGTGCTGATGAAGTGGCGAACTGAGTCGTAGATGACGAGGTGTTCTCGACCGAATGCATCGTATCTGGTTTATACTGGTTGGATAATACGCGAGTAAAAACTGATAGGCTTCCAAACTCCGTCGACCTCTTGTTCCGAAGTGGCTCCAATAGCAAACTGAGAGGCATCTGTTGTGAGTAGAAATGGTCGTTGAATATCTGGTTGCGTTAACATTGTAGCATTTGGCGTGATGGAGTAATTCCTCGTCTTTGGGTGACGACGAAATAATGGAGTTCTTGTCAAGTCCTTTTCGATTCCGCATTTGCCTTCACAACTGATAAAGTTGTTCTGATAGGCCGGGAAAGAACTTGCGATATTAATTAATTACACCCAAAATTTTCTACAGTTCACTTACAGTCTTTGGTGACTTGTTATTCTTGATAGAATTTGCCTTCGACGGCAAAGGTTGAATACCCTGTGACGTAATACGATGCCCTAAGAAATCCACGGATGTTGTTACAATCTGCGTCTTGTCACAGGTAATTTTAAGCCCGTGGTTGGTTAAGTGTGGGAGGAAATTTGGTAAATTCTTGGCATAATATTCTCGGCCTGGACTGAAAACCATTATGACATCGAGATTTGACATGCAGAAGGCGGTGTCGTCGCGGAGTATGTTGTCCATGAATCTTTGAAATGTCTGAGTAACACACTTGAGACCAAAAGGCATTTAGAGGTATTCGAGAAAGCCAGATGGAGTGATAACTGCTGTCTTTTCAATATCCTCTGGCGCTACCGTAATGTGGTGGTAGGCTTGTCTGTAGTCTTGAAAATTCCTCTTGGGCCGATTTTGGATTAGCAGGGGCTAATGGTTGTTTTTTGAATGCAAAGGATTTTCCTTCTGTGACGATATGGTGCATCGTGTTGGAGACTCGTAGCTCTGATTTGTTGAGATCGAATAGCTACTTGTATTTTTGAAAAGCCGCTGATATTTCTGCTGAATGACGCACTGGGGTTGGCTGAATGACCTGTAACTACAACCGCTCGGAGGCAAATGTCCAAATTAAAAAAATACTTTTGGTGATTAAAGCACCAATTTTTCTGAGAATATCGACTGAATGACCGAAGTGGACTCGATAATCGTTTATTCTGATTTAGACGGAGTTGATCCGTGGTTCTATTAGCATGTGTCCTGTCCATGACGATTCTTTCAAGAATTGTACTTATATCTGAAATATACATCTCAAATCTGGATAGCCTAGCGTCATCAGATGTGAGACCCGCGGATAGACACTGAGCTAACTTAGAGCTCAAGGTATTATTATTTGGAAGTGAATTAAATGACATACAAATGCATAAAGGGACTTATATATATTTTAATATATATATATATATATATATATATAAATATATATATATATATATATATATATATATATACATATATATATATATATATATAAACAAATAAAAACATACGTGCTCTGTAAAAATAACAAACTATTAACTAAGCTCTTACCAAAATCTGCTTCGAAAAGAGGTGTGTAATCAATAAAAAGGGACGAAATCTACTTCCACAATATCAGAATCAAAATCTGCTTCTACAGTTTGACGCGAAGGTAAACAGTTTTAAGTGATTTAACCGCAAAAACTGACGATATCTGCTTTCACAAATTCAGAAATAGATCTGATTCCACAGTTTGGCACAATTGTACATAAGAGAGAAAAGATTTTAATGACTAAACCCCCCTAAAAATCTGCTTTCCAGGTTAAACACAACAAGGAGAAACCCAAAAGAAATATTCACAAACAGGGTGAAGAACAGGATGGTTCGGTGTGCTACCGTCGATTTTAATGTAATTCCCCAGGATTATAGTAAAAAAGGAAAGTCAACTTTATTTATAATTTTGACAAAAGATTTGTGATATCAAAACAAGTTAAAAACAGTACTGTTCTCAGTATCCTGGCGCGGTCGCCAATTTGTAAACGCCCCGGCTGCAAGTAAATGCCGTGCGACGTTACAAAATAGTAAACAAGCCGTAGATAATGAGAGACAGTTACTGTGGGTGGCCCTTATCAGGGCCGGAATTGCGTTCTCCGGCAAATGCCGAGAAAGTTTGGTAGTGTTGCAGTGTCTAGAAGTACTCCTAGACACTTGAGGCCGGCTCTGGTTGATTGGCTGGTGTTCCTTCGTGTGGATGCACCGGGATAAGTAGAGTTGTCGAAACCAGAGAGGTGAGTTGCTGTGTGAAGGCTCAGAATTGTCTTGTTGAAGATCTGCGGCAACACCGTGGTGGCTGGCACACGTAGAAGTCCGATTAATAGATAATCGATCACGTATGACTAGTTGTGCAGCAACAAGAAGATTGGCGTGACTGAAGTCCAAGTGACTAGGTGACACAGCGTGATAAACGCAAGTCCAGAAGTCAGTGTAGGTAAACAGTCAAGTAGAGAGAGCGACAGCAATCACGCGTGGTGCACAAGACGGAAATGTGAACCGAGTGATGATGCATGGTAAACGCACCGTGCTTTCATAATTGTGCAAGCGTGTAGCGGCTGTAACCCTTTTAGTTAATGAGAACTCCTTAGATGCCAAGTCGGTTTCAGTTTTAATACACCAATTTGAGTCTGATAAGCTAGTTTTCTCGTCCACACTTATAAAGTTCATGTCTACAATATCTTGAGCTAATTTGTCGGTGTTCTGGAACTTAAGATTAGCTTACGTGTTAACCGATCTTAAATATATACTTGATTACATTTTACTAAGCAACTGACAATGTACTTCTTATGTAACAACACACCAGAATGTGGAAAGAAATAAGACGCGAAAACAGAACTATTAAATTACCTGTTCCTGAACGTTCCCAATATGCACGCTTCAAAACACAAATATGACAGCAGATTTATATTGTGAAGATCAAGATTTGTAAACACCAAAATATAAAATAATACAAAAATGCAGCTTGCTAAAGAAAATCACGCCAGAACGGCTACTGAATAATAAACCCAAATTACGCACAATTCAAAAGTATATATACTGCAAAGTATTCAAACAAAGAATGTTCTAGAAAATAAGCGAATAATTTCTTTTTAAATAATATTCGATTCAATTATCCACGGTGGTTTAAATTTATCAATAAATATCACTTTAATTTTGTCGGAGGAAATACCTTCCTCTACAAACAACATCTTCTCAAAAAAACAGCTAATAATAGACGTAATCGTTGTTCTTCTGCTGACGATGCACCCTTCCTGAACGAGTTGTGCATACTGGTACTTATGTCGTCGACGTTGTGCTCTGTTCATTTGTCAATGGTACTGCTAGTATGTATTACGTTTTGCAAACCTAGTAACAATTTAGTTCAGTTGTGACCAGAAGGATAAACCAAAGGCAGCATGAACGGAAAGTATAATCTCATGCACATTCGTTTCGTGCTTACTGGCGACTCATCAGTAGGAGCCGGTATTGCGCCCTTTAACCACTATATATTTGGTAGAAGAATGTGGAATAATAGGACGGTACAATCTCCTAGACGTATGTGTAAACCTGTAATAGTGAAGCTAACATAATCTAAAGTCAACGACAATACGACTTCAATGCTAACTCACACTATATAATATATATACCGAGTCTGTAAAGGATACTAACACTATGGCTATTGTGTTAGTAACTGATACCTTTTTTGAAATCGATGAGTACCGGATACTAACACTATGGTTTCCGAGTCGGTACATGATACCAACCTGATGGATATAAATTTATGCTAAAGTTCACCCAAATTGAGAATTACAACAATTTCCGAACACCTGTTACTCCAGTTAAACCATACACTCTGGCCTTCATCGATATCAGTTATCACATTTTGCGGTAAGCATGACATCATTCAATTCAATATATTACAGTTAAATACTGTTTGTTGCGAAGAACTAATATATATGCAAGTATGTATTAGGTTTTGCGAACCTAGTAACAAATTAGTTCAGTTGTGACCAGAAGGATAAACCAAAGGCAGCATGAACGGAAAGTATAATCTCATGCACATTCGTTTCGTGCTTAGGAGATTGTACCGTCCTATTATTCCACATTCTTCTACCAAATATATAGTGGTTAAAGGGCGTAATACCGGCTCCTACTGATGAGTCGCTAGTAAGCACGAAACAAATGTGCATGAGATTATACTTTCCGTTCATGCTGCCTTTGGTTGATCCTTCTGGTCACAATTGAACTAATTTGTTACTAGGTTCGCAAAACCGAATACATACTTGCATATATATTAGTTCTTCGCAATAAACAGTATTTAACTGTAATATAATGGTACTGCTAGTTCGTCTGACGTTGACGGAAGTTTATGATATTGTAACTCGGTAGGACATGATATCGACGTGTTCAACAACGCGTCTTGTAAAAGTTGCTGCTTTGAATTTTGTGCCTGTGTGATCGGATTGCACACATAAGATTCGTCCATGGAACGATGTTTATTCAAATTATCTGGTAATTCAGTCTTATCGTCAATCCAGATAATCTGGGGAATACAACGATCCAAAGTAACAAAATCATCAATGCTATTTACCTCTATGACGACATAATCAACCGAAGCCTATCTAAGATCAGAGGATACATAGAATTTGGTTTTTACCTTTCTAGTCTTAGTCGGAGCTAAACGACACATTTTATCTCTAAGTGCTCCTACAAACCAATCTTCATAGCTAGAAGCCCAATCAAACCTACTTGGAGTGTCTACTAGAAGATCTCCAGGAAAACGTAATAGTTCTCTATATACTAATTTTGAATTTGAATTTACTAAATGTGCTCTACATCTGTTGTGAATGGCAAGAAATACTAGAGGAAGATCGTTTATCCAGATTTTTTTACTTGTACGCCTTAACGCAGCTTTCAGTTCACAATGCAGCCTTTCGACCATCCCATTCGCTCGTGGATTGTATGCGCAAGTATGCAATACAGTTGTTCCCATGATATTAAGAGACCTTACGAAAAGCTCTGACATAAATTGACTACGGCGATCACTAGTGACTCTTTCCGGAACACCATAACGCGATATCTAATTATGTAGGAAAGCGAACAAGACTTCTTGCGCTGTCATATCTTTCAAAATCACTACTTCAAATTGGCGTCTAAAACGATCTACCATTGTTAGCAATTATTTGTGGCCATTGACTTCAGGAATTTCGACAATGTCTATGTGTACGCGTCTGAACCGTCCAATTGGTATCCCAATATTCTGTATCTCGGTTCTGGTATGTCTCCACACCTTACACGTTTGACACTTGGCACAGGCTCTTAATCATGTCTGTTTTTCTTTAGACATATGCGGCCATACGTATCTATCGTTAATTAATCAAATGTTAGCTTTAATGGATGGATGCTCCATATCGTGTAATTAAGGGATAATTTTTGCTCGTAACTCCAACAACAAATGTGGTTGTGGTTGATCTCTGGACGTCTCGCATAACAACCACTTGCCACTTAGGAGCTTGCGAACATATCCTTGTCTCTTGAACAAAACTAGCGTAAAGGGATCTAATCTTTGCGCGTTTTGATTTGATTGTCTAAATTGTTTGTAGATTTACCTAGATTTTTCAATGGACATTGACGTACCAGCTCGACATCTGCTTCATTCGGTCTGCTAAGTGCATCTTCTACCACATTTTCTTTACCAGCAATATAAAAGACAGTGAACTCGAAGTCTGCTAATCGGGTAATTTGGAAATTCACCCTGCAAGAGTAATTACGCCTCGAGGTTTTACCAAGTATGCTTATCAACGGCTTGCGATCTGTCAATAATTTGAACTGATGACCGTCTAAATAATGCTCAAAATGTAGCACTGCAGCATAAACAACAAGAAGCTCTTTACTAAAATTATCATACCGTTTTTTTCGATCATAAAGCTTTCGGTTACAAAACCCAATCAGTCTTACTATATAACGTTTTCGCTGTTAGAATACTGCCCCTATTGCAATATCTGAGGCATCTGTGATTATCTCGAATGGCTTCTCCCAAACTTCAGTGGCTAGTGTGGTTATGTCACATAGCATTTCCTTGGCCCTCTGGAATTTTTGCGGTTTCCTGAGTCAAGTTGATAGGCCAATACTTCTTGATTGCGCTCTTTTTACATGTGAGGTGGCGTGTTAGTGATCCTAAATTTCTGGCTAGACCTGGTAATAACTGATCATGCCCAAAAACCTTCAAAACTAGCGCGCAGTTTTGGGCTCCGTTACGTCCTTGATGGCTTGGGTTTAATCTTCCAAAGGTTTATTTCCATCTATGTAAAGTACATGTCCAAGATATTTAACTGAAGAACATCCAATGTTGCTCTGATTGGATTTGACCGCTAATCCAATTTGTTCCAGCCTGGTCAAAACCGTTTCCAAATACTTGTTCATCAACAAATCGACTAAAAATAATTATATCGTCTGTTTCCACCTTTGCAAATGGATAATTATAAAGGACTTCTTCGTCCAAACGCTGGAATTTCTGACTGACATTCTTCAAACCACAAGGCCTATGAAAAAATTCATGCAAACCCCCTCCTGGAAATCTGACAGCGGTGAGTGGTATAGAACTTTACTCCATTGGTATCTAATAGTACGCTTTCTGGAGATCTGAAATTGTATAAACCTCATATCTTATTATTTCTCGGAGAAGAGAATTCTGGTTAGGGAGAGCACAAGAATCACCCTTAGTCACTGAATTTGATAGACGATCATTCCCACAAACCCTCCATTGTCCCGGTTCAGGTTTGTGAACTACCACTATTGATGAATCAAAATTGGAATTTGACCTTCTTCAAATTCCGTCCTTGCGTAATTGGTGAAATTTAGATCCATCAACTTGTTGATTGTATTGTGCCAACGGTTGAGCCTTTGGTAAACAAGGCAATGGAGCCGGCAATTTTATTTGGTGTTCTACTCCTATATTTAATCCATTTCTCTTGACACTGAAAGGTTGAAACACTGCTAGGTGTTTCGCGATTATATTGGTAAAGTCACTTGCGACTGTGGGACTGAGTACAAGGACTGTTATAACTGCCGAAAAGTTAGACTCAGTTTGTGTTAGCACCCCTACGCCTTCGATAGTACTAGTTTTGGGATCTAGTTTGAAGTGAGTCAAGAAATCCATCCTAATGATGTGGTGCTTCAAATCGGCTACCAGAAAGTTAGATGTAAAAGAAGATTTCTGTTCTAAGATACAATTAGTGGCCCATAGTTGATAATGGAATGTGGGGAAATCAGTTTAAACCCTAACTGACCTAACTATGCTTACTTCTGCACCTGCGTCGATGAGAAACTCCAGTCCCATTAATTCATCTCTAATAATGAATTTATTGCTGAATAATCAGGCAATGTTTTCAAGGTCTCCGCTTAAGAAGAATCTAACCCTCTTGCCGTCTGTTTCGGTACTCTTTGATATTGTCGCATCTTTTTCTTTCGACTTAAATAAGCAATTTAACGGCATATCAGGGAGCTTTTGCAATGGAACCCCTCTTACGGCTCCTACTAGTGAGGGTTCTATACTTTTTCCGGTGAAGAATTTCTATCTACCGGTTTGGTGCTTTCTCTTAATTTGGGTCCACCTAAAAGCGGGTATATGCAATTCTCTCCTTGGCACTTGGCACTTTGTTCTTATTCACAATGCGCTTTACACATCCGCGCGGTCCATCGATGCGTTCACGCGAGTGACTCCCTCGAAGTCTTGTATTTTTATCCTAACTTTGAAGTTGCGAAACAGCTCTCGGCATATCATCCATTTTTCCATGTATATTTGCAACCTCTGTGCATAATTATCACACACTTACTTGTAGTGTCAGGATGGTTTCAGTATCTGCCCTGCCCGGCTGCACCATGACAGAATCTGCTGTTACAGCATGTAACTGCGGTTTCTGCAGTTTATAAACCCCGTCTAGCTCTCTGAGTTTACTAGGCCAATCAAAATTCATTGTATCAAATACCTCTAATGTGGCTGTACGCCTGAATGATATGCTCATCTGTTAAAATAGTATTCACTACACCTCTAGATCTATTCAACACGGAAGCTTTTGCACAAAAGCGTTCATTAAACTATGATAGTAGTAACTAGGCGTAATAATTCGCTAATTTGTGCAGACCTTCCAGGCTGATATCTCTGTTGAATTTCGGCCATTAGCAACTTAAATGCATTATAAGTTTCTTCGTCCACAGTTCTGATTCTATAGTTATCCAAGGTGCTTCTGAAGTTCTCTGGGAATGCCATTTATGCTGCAGCAAATTTCTCCATAGATTTTACAAACTGGTAAGCTTTGAATAGCATTTGGGCATCCCCAACCAAAATTGAATGCTTTTAAAATTTATAGAATAGAATAGAATAGTATAGAAACATGTTTCGTCAAATATATGTACAATATAAAAAAAGATATCACATCACATACATATGTGCAATTAGTCTCATATAGATAAGTAGTTCTCTCGAGTTATACTGTACAATATATCAATATAAAAAATTTGGCTGTAATATTTCTACATACGTCATATCAATTTTGATTTAATTATTATGATAAAGGAAAAAAGAACGGTTTTATTAATTAATCGCATTTGTACAATAATCAATTATATGAATAGTTATAGATTCATCATCGAAATAGGAAAAATTAAGGTACAATTCGAGTGTAACATGATTCAAAAAATGATAACCATGACCAGCAATTGATTATATGTATTGTTGACTAACATGATGATATACTGCATGACAATTGAATTTTAATAATACAGTACGTGAAAATAAAAACCTAAAGAAGGTATCTTGCTGATCACAATTATCCTTGTCTTTCATTCAGCCACGAGAAAGTATTGTCATAATAAAAATTAAAATGATCAGCAGGATTGTAGATATTTTCTAGTTCAGTACCTAAAAATTTAAAAGACATCTTAGATGGAGGCGTTTCTCTAAGCCCCTTTGGCAATTGATTACAAATTCGGTACATTATCGTAAAAGAGAATAACTTCCCCGCAACATTATCCACCAAAGGGGGAGATATCGCCAAATGTAAAGATCTAGTTCCAACTTAATGAATCTCTCTTATTGGACTCATATAGACTCCAGTCCACTGGTTCAAAAGGAAAACATTTTTTTCAATAGCACATCCTCCGAAACCATAAAGTTTGCAGTGATACAAACTGAAATCTTGTGGCGTATAAAGTGCAGGAGGTAGGGCTAATTTTTTCACAACTTCTCTTTGTACAGCTACTATTTTGTTTGAAAAACCCTTTTAATGGATTCCAGTATCAGTTTAATCCAAATAATATAAATTTTAAATTTTTTATCCTTCGATAAGATAATTCTATTTATTAGTACCTGTCTGTTCTTGGCACTGCCTACTATCCTTTCAATATGTCTCTCAGCAGAAGCTGTATAATGAATAGTAATGCCTTAATTCTTAATTTATTGCTGATGTTTAATCTCAAAAGCATTATTAATCACAGCACCACGAAAATAAACATAATTAAATTTTGTTCTATTACCTATGTTTAAAGCTCTCATGTTTTTACTGTTTTTTTCTCAACAATAGTGTTATGAAATATCTACTTAAATCATACAAATATAGTGTCACATTATTTTTGGAGATGTTGACAGTTTTTAATCAATTGGAAAGATTATTTTTACATCATCAGCAAATTTGCAAACTCGATCGTTAAGAATCTTAGTTTCCAAATGTGCAAATACAATTTTTTTAAATGGGATACTTGTGGAATTCCACTTGTCACTCTTTTCGATTTTGATTTCAAATCATTCACTGAAATACTCATTTTTCGATTATGTAGTATCATCAATCTAAAATATTCGGATCAACATTTGATTTGTCATAAAGAAAACTTTTCAGATATATATATATATATATATATATATATATATATATATATATATATATATATATATATATATATATATATATATATATATATAAAGAAAATTAATGCATCTAACTTTTTCTCATCTAGTGTAATTACATATTTCCACATAGAAGGCATATTAATAATTGTCGATCTATCATTCGTAAAGCCATGTTGACTTGCATAAAAATCAACCGGCAACATACTTTCTAAATGATCTAGTATCAGTCGTTCTATTATATTAAAAATGAAGAGGTAATATAGATTAGTCTATAATCACTGGCGCATATTGGCTTATTTACTTTTGGCAACGGTTTAGCTACTATCGTTAGAATATCGATTGGTAATTTACTATTCTTGAAAATTCTATTTATAATATTGCAGAATGCATTCATAGAAAATAAAGGTAATTGAAGTAGGTTATCAATCGGTATACCAAGGTGACCTTTTTGGTTTTTATTACATTTTTAACATTAATTTTTATCAATGCAACACTGCCAATATCAAATCCTGGTTCCTGGTCACCCGAAAGATTAGTTAGATCCATGAAATTGCTTTCATTCTGTGGATTACATATCAAATTGCCAAATATTCATCCAATTTACAGAGAAATTCATACTCAGTTTTATCCACAGGTAACATGAGCTTTAATTTCTCCTCATATTTTCTGTAATCTGTGAGGAGTTTGTATCCTAGTCTACGACTACTCTTCAGTTTGCCCAAAATAATTCTTTCTGATCTTTGACGGATTATCATCAGCGATGAATAAATTTCATTATCAATCAAATATAACCTCATTTTTTAAATATTATTGATAAGGCTACACTTCAATATATTATCTCGTTTATATCTTAGTTTACGTAATTTCCTATTGATTCGCTTCGGTATACTATCTGTATACGTAGATACCTGAAATATATATGAGCATAATAACGTTAAAACAGAAGAAACAAATTCATCAGTTTTCATGATATAAAAACTTTCATAATCAATCATTATGCTTAACTCTCTGAAAAGATTCTAGTTGATTCTGAAACATTGCACGTGTCCATTCTCAAAATTAAGTTGCCGTGTTTTGCTAGCGAAGATGTTCCATTGTAAAATAATTTGTTTGTGATCCAATTCTTTGAAATAATTTACAACATCATAACTGTGTGAGTTCACCGCTTCAATTTCTAAATATACCTCTAATATACCTCTAGTTGATTCCTTTATAATTTGCTTGAGATCATGATTAGAAAAAATTGATTATTTCAGAGTCATGCATATTATTAAAACAGCCTACCAACATATTATAACAATGGCAGTTCCAAATAGATTGGAAAAAATTAGTAAATATTTGATCATCATATAAATTAGCATAAGGCGGTCTGTAAATCGCGGTTAGGATAAGATTATGGATTTGTATAGATATAGAGTCAAGGACAGTACAATATTCTCTAGTATGTAACATTTTCGCATTTAACATAGATTTACTATAAATAAGTACTCCTCAACCTCTTTTATCCAGCGATCTGTTTTATCTAAATAAATAATAATCAGGAATGTCTAAGTCCTCGTTGAGCCACGTTTCAGATAATATTATAAAATCAAATTCGTTACTTATTACAAAATTACACAGTGTAAACGCCTCAGCTTCAAGTAGATGCCGTACGAAGTTACAAAGTCAGATAGGTGCCAAGGATGGCTGAGTTAGTACTGTTGGGGGCCCTTATTAGGGCCGGTATTGAGTTCTCAGGCAAATGCCTAGAAGGTCAGTTAGTGTAGCAGTGTCTAGAAGTACTATTAGACACTTGAGACCAGCTCTGGTTAACTTGAGTTTTTGTTCCTTCTTTTGTGGCGTTGACATCCGTGGCGAGTGAGTAGCTGAGTAATCTCGATGAAGTTCTGCAGTAACTGGTTCACTGAAAGGATCAATTGTAGATATGCTCCGTCTCACTAGTTGTAAAGTAACAAGATTGGCGTGACTGAAATTGCCAATGTGTGTGAAGCAAGCCCAAATATCAGCGTAGATGACAATGACAGACATCACGCGTATTTAACGTACAGAAGACGGCAAACGCGACAACTGACTTGCATGGTAAATTCACCGTGCTTAAATAGCCTTGAAAACGAAAGCTCGCACGTCATTGGTTAACGGCAAATTTCGCTTTTTTCTCATTGAATTGAACTTAATTTACGAAATATGTCGGCGAGTTGTTTTGTGTCGTTACAACAGCAAAAAGTTTTAGTTTTTAACAATTCTAAAATTGGCATAAAATAAAGCCTATGTAGTATACGACTTATCTAAACAGTTATCGGTTCTTAATGGTTCAACTTTCTTGGTTTCTTTTTTGTTCTTTTGCTGGGTTTTGAGATTATACGATATTAGACTGATTATTTTTTGACTGGCGCGTCACCATATATTGTAGAGGTTCTAACCCTATTAGTTAATGAGAACCCCATAGATACCAAGTCAGTTTCATTCTTAATACACCTATGTGAGTCTGATAAGCTAGCATTCTCGTCAAGATTTATTAAATTCCATTTTGATCGAACTTATGTATATATTTAATAACCTTTTATTCTGCAATGGACTGTGTACTTCTTCTGTAACAGTACACACAAATCAAATAATCTCGAAAGAATTAAGACACGAAATAAGACAGAATTATTAAATTACCTGTTCCAGAACGTCCCCGATCTGTACGTTTCAAAACACAAAAGTGATAGAAGATGTATATTTCGAAAATAAAAATTTGTAAGCCCTGTAACGACACAAAGCAATTCGCCGACATATTGCGTAAATTAAATTCAATTCATTTTACGCTGCACCAATGAGAAAAAAAGCGAAACTTGCCGTTAACCAGTAGTGTGCAAGTAGACAATCAAGGCTATTTAAGCACGGCGAATTTACCATGCAAGTCAGTTGTCGCGTTTGTCTTCTGCTGTGCGTTTCTCCGACGTGCTGTCTGATACCTTCACATACGCTGATTTTTGGGCTTGCTTCACATATATTGGCAATTTCAGTCACGCCAATCTTGTTGCTGTACAACTAGAGAGACGAGCCAGTTACAGCAGAACTTCAACGAGTTTACTCAGCGGGATTTCAACGCTACAACAGAAGGAACCACAACTCAAGTCAACCAGAGCTGGTCTCAAGTATCTAGGAGTACTTCTGGACACTGCTACACTAACTGATCTTCTCGGCATTTGCCAGGGAACGCAAGACCGGCCCTTTTAAGGGTCACCAAAACAGTACTAACCCAGTCATTCTTGGCCCCTAACTGACTTTGTAACGTCGTACGTCATTTACTTGAAGCTGGGGCGTTTAAAAATTGGCGACCGCGCCAGGATATTTAGTACTGTACTGTTTTTTAGTCATCAGAAAACATTTGGTATAAATAAAATCGACTGTTTCTTTTTCATTCTATGGTGATCAAATAAATTAAAATTTGCGTATACGTTTTTACTCTGGTTGTTTATCTCTCTAAAGTCGTGTTTTTCTGGGGAATTTTGCTGAGTACATATTTTTAGAAGGAAGGTTTTCTATTTAATTTTCCTACATACAAAACTGTATATTTTGGTGATCTGTGAACTAACATTGACTGTACGAAAGAGTATAAATGACGAGCTTGACAGATTCAATGCGGAAGAATCTGTTTCAACCGCGGAAGCTGTTAGTAGGTAAGCGTTTCGTTTAAAGTTTTATACATTTTCATCTCGCTTACAAATTTATGCTTTTAAGATCCCGTATGATAATTAGAATGTGAGGTCCACAATTAGATAGTGTTCCTGTTTGGGATGGAGATAGAGAACTATTATTTATGCGCGTAGTCATCAAAAACTGTCAAAGGTTTTTGCTAAACTACCTTCTGAATTGCAGCAACGGATTTATTCGAAGCTTGAGGCCATTAGGAAGCTACCAAATCCCATTTTGGACCTACAAAATAAAGTAGAATCCTTGTTGGGTCCCACAGAATCCGAACAGATAACAAATATATATGGGCGGTTAGACATGTCAAACCTTCGCCCCATCGAAATTTTAAGGAATTACAAAAACGTTGGTATAAAACCAATACTTCTGACCATGGGGCTAAGGTTGTTTTTATTAAAAACCATCCACAATCATATTAACTATTCGCCAGAGAGCTCTCCAACACACTCTCTATAGAGGACTTGTCTGAGAGATGTGAGTTATAATTTAGGGATTTGCAACCTAAGTCGAATTCGTCATCCTTTTGTCGGCCCCCGCCGGATGATAGACTCTCCTCTTTATATAGGGCAGTAGCGAACATGGCTAAAGTTCTAGAAGGATTAGCCATATCGAAACCCGAGCTAAATCAGGCGATCGGGATCCCCGCAATCCTTTAACAGATATGCCCCCAAAGAACTGGTGCTATAATCACCAGAAGGTTTTTTTTCATGTCAAGTCTGTTTCTGTCGTTCCGAAGAATTTTCGAATGAATGTCAATTTCCACAGTTGACGGGAAAGATAACAGAAAACAGGCACTGTGGTGCATCAGGATCGGGAAACGTATAGCGCAGAAAGTAGAAGACCGTACTTTCTGCGCATCAACGGCATCAACGGCGCCACAAGAAAGAAATCACTTAAAATCCGATATTCCTGTCGACTATTTTCGTCCATGCTGAATTTGCCACATAGATAGCCAAACGGTCAATACCAGTCGCAATCACCAACCTACTTGTTAGCATGACTCGGCCAAAAAGCCCAACAAACTTCTGCATCTTCTTGATTTCAGAACTGCCGAAGAATTCATCGTAGACATAGGAGCAGCAGTCTCAGTTCTCAAGGTTGATTCAATGGCCGAGATGTCACTAGGCGTTCTTCTAGCAACAACTAAAGGCGAGCCCATACCTACTTATGGCTGTCGGTATCGCATACTCAACATAAGTTTACGGCGTGATTTATTCGCAACTTCATAATTGCCAAGTCTCACACAATATAATAGGCCTTGATTTCCATTTGAAATTTCGGCTGTTGGAAAAGGGAATCATCAGACCATCGAAAAGTTCATGGGTGTCACCACTGCGGATCGTACAGAGCCTGCGGAGATTACCGCAAGTTAATTCAGTGACAAAATAGAGCATCGACTTCTCCACCGGACTTGAGCAAAGATTTTGGACACTTGCCTCCGAGCGTTTGGAGTTACAGGTCACTCAGAAAACCCTAATATATCATTCAGCAGAGATATCAACAGCCCTTTGAGAACACATGTCTCTTTTCGATCTCAGCAAGTCAGAGCTACGAGTTTCCAAGGCAATGTACCATATCGTTACAGAAGAACAACCTATTACATTCAAGAAGCAAACACTGGCCCCTGCTAACATGAAAGCTGCCAATAAGGAATTTTCAAGGCTGTTGGAAGAGGGAAACATTAGACCATCGAAAAGTTCATGGGTGTCACCACTACATTTAGTCTCCAAATAAAACGGATCGTACAGATCCTGCAGAGATTACCGCAAGCTAAATTCAGTGACAAATCTGATGCACATCATATTCTAAATATTAACAAGTTACTTGAAAAACTCAAAGGCAGCAATTTCTTCTCAGTGATTGACCTCAGACAAGCCTACCATCACATCCCGGTAGCACCAGAAGATATTGAAAAGACTGCAGTCATCACTCCATTTGGCCTTTTCGAATATCTTTACATGCCTTTTGGACTTAAGTGTGCTACACAGACATTTCAAAGATTCATGGACAACATACTTCGTGACGACGCCGCTTATTGTATGTCATATCTCGATGACATAATGGTATTCAGTCCAGACTTAGAATCTCATGCCAAGCATCTACGAAATGTCCTCTCACGCTTATCCAACCACGGACTCAAGATCAACTGTGACAAGACGCAGATTGCAACTACATCCGTGGACTTCTTAGGGCATCGTATCACGCCACAAGGTATTCAACCTTTGCCGTCAAAGGCGAATTCAATCAGGAATATCAAGTCACCGAAGACTGTTAGCGAGTTGCAGAAAATTTTGGGAGTACTAAACTACTATCGCAAGTTCCTTCCGGGCCTTTCAAGACAACTTTATCCTTTGTGCAGGCACCTGCGGAATCGAAAAGGACTTAGCAAGAATTCCATCATTACTTGGTCATCCGAAGACGAGGAATTACTTCGACTCGCCATCAACTCGTTAGCAAATGCCACAATGCTAACGCATCCAGATTTTCAACGACCATTTCTACTCACGACAGATGCTTCTGAATTCGCTATTGGAGCCACTTTGGAACAAGAGATCGACGGAGTTCGGAAGCCTATCAGTTTCTACTCGCGTACTCTCCAACCAGTAGAAACGAGATACGACACTTTCGGTCGAGAACTCCTCGCCATCCACGACGCAGTGCGCCATTTTATCAGCATCATTGGCAGTAGCAGATTTGTTGTTTTCACAGATCATGCACCATTAGTTAGCGCACTTCGAAACGCAACTTCAACTATCGCCAAGTACCCTGCCAGAGTGGAAAGACAGCTTTCACGTCTAAGCGAATGGCAATTTGACATCTTTCACGTCAAGGGCGAACAAAACTTCATTGCAGATGCCCTTTCCAGGCCAGACGTCTCGCTACAACCACCTTCGCCGTCGCCATTCACTGTCAACTCCGTGACACTCAGTGAACCTGCACTAACGCCATCTCTCCTGCGAACGGAACAGCGCGGTGACATTCACATTCAAAGATCAATAGCCCGTCACCCAACCAAGTTCATATGCCGTCTCTGGGAAGGCTTACCAATTGTTTACTTCACGGGTACGCAGCCCAACAAGCCAGTTCTGCCGACCAGCCTTCAGAGAAAAGTTTTCGACTCAATTCACTCAATTTCTCACCCAGGAAGCAAAGCGACTGTCCGACTTCTTACAGATCGTTTCTGGGGTCACAGGCTTAGGCAGAATGCTAAACGATGGGTCTCCGAGTGTGCCATTTGCCAGAAAAACAAGATCACACGGCACACTCGTTCTAAGTTGCAACATTTCCGAACTACTTCTCGCCTAGCCATCGTCCACATCGACATAGTTCATCTGACAAAGGTTCAAGGTTTCAGCTACCTTCTAACTATGATTGATAGATTTACACGGTGGCCTGCGGCATTACCTCTTGGCACCATTTCTGCAGACGAAGTAACTAACGGTTTTATCTCTGCATGGATATCCAATTATGGTGTTCCCAATGAGGTCATCACTGACAGAGGCACTTGCTTCTCATCGGATCGTTTCAAAACCACCTTGCGGTACATGGGATGCACCTTACGCCAGACGACTGCCTACCATCCCCAATCTAACGGTATGGTAGAGAGAATGCATAGGGAACTCAAAGCTGCTTTAGCATCCTCGTCCATTAATGGCAACTGGGTCGATGCACTACCTTTAGTTCTGCTTGCCATGCGTTCCCGTACTCGTGAATCCATTAAAACGTCTGCGTCACAACTCTTGTATGGCATGGATCTACGCCTGCCTAGTCAGCTCCCACGTCTACTACCCGCACAGGATGACCCACAAGACGAAGCTACCCGCCTCCGACTTCATTTCGGTAACATGTCTGAACAGCAGCCGAGACATACGCCTCGTCCAGTCTTCGTTCACCCGCAGCTCCACAGCTGCAAGAGAGTACTCGTTCGCAACGACACTGCTGTTGCACCACTACAACCAAAGTATCGCGGTCCTTACCCGATTTTGCTCAGACAACCCAAATACTTCATTATTATGCAAGGCGCGACACCGACATCAGTAAGCATAGACAGGTTGAAACCGTTTATCGAACCGCCTGATCCTGAGAGCATTCAACCTTCTACACACGTCTCAGGCTCCATCTGCCTACAATCTCAATAGCTTGCTTTGCATAACGCGTAATTGATATTTTTTAACATTAATTTTTCGTTATTCTACGTATCAAAATTTTTAACTTTACGCGCACCACTTGCGCCCTATGTCATGCAACGTGACCTATGAATCCACTTGATTCATGTTATTTTTCGCACTTATCTCACGTGGCATAACCAGCTGTTCTTAGCTAACAATTGTGTAGCATTTTTGAACAGTTCTTTGGTATTATGCCATCTCTGAGGCAATGTTCGTGTACATATATTTTTTATGCAGTTACCTTTGATTTTCATGTATATATTTTTACATTATAATGTATGGCTCACACCTGAGCTCACACTGCCTATTTTGGTATGACCAGCTACTTAGAGCTAACGCTTTCGTGTAGCAACACTAAGTAGTTATCAGCTTCATATCATGGTACAGGCCACTTTCAATGCATATCTCAACTTCATCAGTTGCACAGAGACCACTCTACAAATATCATGACCACAACGTCGAGCACACACTAGCTCCTTTGGTCGTATACAAACACATTGACGACGATCCAGCCTGCCTAGGTTTTAACTTAAACCTGGCAACTTCAGTGGCGATCTACCTCGAAATCCTCACGCTGCGGCTCCCAAATCTTACACTGCTCTATTTTGCCTCACGCGGTATGACCGGCCACTAGAGCTAACAATTTGTGTAGCAATTCCTAGTGGTTACTTGGCATCATATCATTGTTGAAGCAACCAACAAGCATACTTCAGCCCAGCATTTATGGTACATTATTTTTTGCTTAACTTGGTTCGAACTCTGCCATGCATTTCTTATCTAGCCTCGCCGAGAGGAATATTTTTTTCTTTTTTTCAGAGAGGAAAGTGATGTAACGACACAAAGCAATTCGCCGACATATTGCGTAAATTAAATTCAATTCAATTTACGCTGCACCAATGAGAAAAAAGCGAAACTTGCCGTTAACCAATAGTGTGCAAGTAGCCAATCAAGGCTATTTAAGCACGGTGAATTTACCATGCAAGTCAGTTGTCGCGTTTGCCTTCTGCTGTGCGTTTCTCCGACGTGCTGTCTGCTTCTTCACATACGCTGATTTTTGGGCTTGCTTCACACACATTGGCAATTTCAGTCACGCCAATCTTGTTGCTGTACAACTAGAGAGACGAGCCAGTTACTGCAGAACTTCAACGAGTTTGCTCAGCGGGATTTCAACGCCACAACAGAAGGAACCACAACCCAAGTCAACCAGAGCTGGTCTCAAGTGTCTAGGAGTACTTCTGGACACTGCTACACTAACTGACCTTCTCGGCATTTGCCAGAGAACGCAAGACCGGCCCTGTTAAGGGCCCCCAACAGTACTAACTTAGTATTTCTGGCACTCTAACTGACTTTGTAACGTCGTACGGCATTTACTTGAAGCTGGGGCGTTTACACACGCTTTGCTGTATAGTTTTTTAACGCCTCAAGAACAAATTACCGACATATTGCGTAAATGAAATTCAAATTCAATTTACGCGACACCTTTTAAACCAAGCGACATTTGCCGTTAGCCAGTGGCATGCGAACTTTAGATTTTAAGAGTATATAAGTACGGTGAATTTGCCATGCAAGTGAGTGAGCCAGTTCGCTTCTATTGTGCGCAACGCGTGCGTGCTGTGTCCTGTCATTCTGGCTTTTCACCTACGCTGACATTCGGACTTGCTTCACAGTGTCAATTTCAGTCACGCCAATTTTGTTGCCGCACAACTAGTGAGGCGGAGCAACATCTACTTATTGGACCTTCACGGGTGCCAGTCACCGCAGATCTTCAACGAGATTACTCGGCCACTCACTCGACACTGATGTGGACGCCACGACAGATGGAATAACAACCAGTCACCCGAGCTGGTCTCCAGTGTCTAGAAGTAATTCTATACACTGCTATACTAACTTTCTCGGCATTTGCCGGAGAACGCAATACCAGCCCTAATAAGGGTCCACAATAGTAGACAATCTCAGCCATCCCGTCTCCTAACTGACTTTATGATGTCTTACGGCATTTACTTGAAGCCGGGGCGTTTCACAAATTGGCGACCGCGCCAGGATACTGAGAACAGTACTGTTTTTTACATACTAGCAAGCCACAAATCATTTGGTATATATACAAGCGACTGTGTTTCTTTATCATTGTATTTTTATGGGAGTACAACAAATTTACATTAGCATATACCACGTTTTACACTGGTTGTGTATCTTTCTAAATTCGCGATTTGAGGGCAATTTTTTGGGGAATTTGTTTTGAGGGAGGGTATTATATTCAAAACTGTACAACTTGGTTACCTCATGTGCCAAACTGGAATATGTACGCAGAATATTTTTTTTGATTTTGTGAAACAACATTATTGACTATACGAAAGAGCATAACTGTGACTTGTGATTTTGTAAAAGAACTAATTTCGACTGTGTTCTGTGCTCATCACGACCGATTCAACTGCGGAAGATATTGTTTCAACTGTGGAAGCAGATTTTGGTAAGCGTTTCGATTAAAATCTTTTTATACATTTCATCTTGCATATAAATTTGTGCTTTTAAGATACCGTTACATTGTCAGATTGTCAAGTCTAATTTTAGATATTGATGTTCCTGGTTTGGATGGAGATAGCGTACTATTCTGTATGTGCGTAGACTCTGCTTTCTCCCAGTTTCTAGGCTATGACAGTCATCAAAACTGTCAAAAATTTCGCAAATTTATCCGAAACTTGAAGCCAAGACGAAACTACCCATACCCAGTTTAGGCCTTCAAATTGATTTAGAATTTTTGTTGGGTCCCACTGAAACTGAGCAGATAATAAATAAACAAATATGCGCATTTAGACATGCCAAACATTGGCCCCATTGAGATTTTAAGGGAATTGTGGAAACGTTGGTATAAAACCAATATTTCTAATCACAAGACTAAGGTTGGTTTTATTAGCAACCTTCCCCAATCATTAAAATTGATCGCCAGACAGCTCGCCAACTCTCTCTCTATATAGATGACTTATCAGAGAGGTGCGAGTTTGAATTTAGGGGCTTGGAACCTAAGTTAGCTTAGTCATTCTTTTGTCCTCCCCCGCAGGATGATAGAATCACCTCTTTAGAGAAGACAATAGCAAACATGGCTGAAGTTATAGAAGAATTAGTCATAGGGAAATCCAACTTTAATCAGGTGACAGCTCGACCAAATTTTACCCAAAACGGGAATTATAACGGTAGGCGGCGATCGAGTCCCCGCAATCCTTTAACAGATATGCCCCAAAGAACTGGTGCTATAATCATCAGAAGTCTTTTTTTATTAATGTCAAGTCTATCTCTGCCGTTCCGAAGAATTTCCGATTGAGTGTCAATTTCCACAGTTGAAGGGAAAGGCAACAGAACACAGGCGCAGTGGTTCATCAGGATCGAAAACGTCTGGCGCAGAAAGTCAAAGACCGTACTTTCTGCACATCAACAGCATCAACGGCACAACAAAGAAGCAATCACTTACAATCTGACATTCCTATTGACTCTTTTCGTCCACGCCGAATATGCCACATAGACAGCCAAACGGACAAGGCCGGTCGCAATCACCAGCCTACTTGTTTGCATGACCCGGCCAAACAGCCCAACGAACTTCTGCATCTTCTTGATTTCAGAACCGGCGAAGAATTCATCGTAGACACAGGTGCAGCAGTCTCAGTTCTCAAGGGTGATTCAATGGCCGAGATGTCGCTAGGCGTTCTTACTCGCAACAGCTACAGGGGAGCCCATACCATACTTATGGCTGCCGGTACCGCACACTCAACATAGGTTTACGGCGTGAATTTACTCCACAACTTCATCGTCGCCAAGGTCTCACACAATATAATAGGCCTTGATTTCCTGTTGAAATTTCGGCTCATTGTTGATCTTGCCAATCAAAAGATCATCGACCCCTCCACCGGACTTGAGCAAAGTTTTTGGACACTTGCCTCCGAGCGTTTGGAGTTACAGGTCATTCAGCCAACCCCAGTGCATCATTCAGCAGAGATATCAGCAGCTCTTCAGAATACAAGTCGCTTTTCGATCTAACAAGTCAGAGCTACGAGTCTCCAACACGATGCACCATATCGTCACAGAAGGACAACCTATTGCACTCAAGAAGCGACCACTGGCCCCTGCTAAGCTGAAAGCTGCCCAAGAGGAATTTTCAAGGCTTTTGGAAGAGGGAATCATCAGACCATCGAAAAGTTCATGGGCGTCACCACTGCACTTAGTCTCCAAATCAAACGGATCGTACAGAGCCTGTGGAGATTACCGTAAGCTAAATTCAGTGACAAAATCTGATGCATATCCTATTCCCAATATTAACACCTTACTTGAAAAACTCAGCGGCAGCAATTTCTTCTCAGTGATTGACCTCAGACAAGCCTACCATCACATCCCGGTAGCACCAGAGGATATTGAAAAGACTGCAGTCATCACTCCATTTGGCCTTTTTGAATATCTTTACATGCCTTTTGGACTTAAGTGTGCTACACAGACATTTCAAAGATTCATGGACAACATACTTCGCGACGACTCTGCTTATTGTATGTCATATCTCGATGACATTATGGTATTCAGTCCAGATCTAGAATCTCATGCGAAGCATCTACGAAATGTCCTCTCACGCTTATCCAACCACGGACTCAAGATCAACTGTGACAAGACGCAGATTGCAACTACATCCGTCGACTTCTTAGGGCATCGTATCACGGCCCAAGGTATTCAACCGTTGCCGTCAAAGACGAATTCAATCAAGAATATCAAGTCACCAAGGACTTTGAGCGATTTGCAGAAAATCCTGGGAGTACTAAACTATTATCGCAAGTTCCTTCCAGGCCTTTCAAAACAACTTTATCCTTTGTGCAGGCACCTGCGGAACCGAAAAGGACTTAGCAAGAATTCCATCATTGCTTGGTCATCCGAAGACGAGGAATTACTTCGACTTGCCATCAACTCGTTAGCAAATGCCACAATGCTAACGCATCCAGATTTCGAAAAGCCATTTCTACTCACGACAGATGCTTCTGAATTCGCTATTGGAGCCACTTTGGAACAAGAGATCGACGGAGTTCGGAAGCCTATCAGTTTCTACTCGCGTACTCTCCAACCAGTAGAAACGAGGTACGACACTTTCGGTCGAGAACTTCTCGCCATCCACGACGCAGTGCGCCATTTTATCAGCATCATTGGCAGTAGCAGATTTGTTGTTTTCACAGATCATGCACCATTAGTTAGCGCACTTCGAAACGCAACTTCATCTATCGCCAAGTACCCTGCCAGAGTGGAAAGACAGCTTTCACGTCTAAGCGAATGGCAATTTGACGTCTTTCACGTCAAGGGCAAACAGAACTTCATTGCAGATGCCCTGTCCAGGCCAGACGTCTCTCTACAACCACCTTCGCCGTCACCATTCACTGTCAACTCCGTGGCACTCAGTGAACCTGCACTAACGCCAACTCTCCTGCGAACTGAACAACGCGGTGACATTCACATTCAAAGATCAATAGCCCGTCACCCAACCAAGTTCATATGCCGTCTGTGGGAAGGCTTACCAATTGTTTACTTCACGGGTACGCAGCCCAACAAGCCAGTTCTGCCGACCAGCCTTCAGAGAAAAGTTTTCGATTCAATTCACTCAATTTCTCACCCAGGAAGCCAAGCGACTGTCCGACTTCTTACAGATCGTTTCTGGGGTCACAGACTTAGGCAGAACGTTAAACGATGGGTCTCCGAGTGTGCTATTTGTCAGAAAAACAAGATCACACGACACACTCGTTCTAAGTTGCAACATTTTCGAACTACTTCTCGCCTAGCCATCGTCCACATCGACATAGTTCATCTGACAAAGGTTCAAGGTTTCAGCTACCTTCTAACTATGATCGATAGATTTACACGGTGGCCTGCGGCATTACCTCTTGGCACCATTTCTGCAGACGAAGTAACTAACGGTTTTATCTCTGCATGGATATCCAATTATGGTGTTCCCAATGAGGTCATCACGGACAGAGGCACTTGCTTCTCATCTGATCGTTTCAAAACCACCTTGCGGTACATGGGATGCATCTTACGCCAGACGACTGCCTACCATCCCCAAGCTAACGGTATGGTAGAGAGAATGCATAGGGAACTCAAAGCTGCTTTAGCATCCTCGTCCATTAATGGCAACTGGGTCGATGCACTACCTTTAGTTCTGCTTGCCATGCGTTCCCGTACTCGTGAATCCATTAAAACGTCTGCGTCACAACTCTTGTATGGCATGGATCTACGCCTGCCTAGTCAGCTCCCACGTCTACTACCGGCACAAGATGACCCACAAGACGAAGCTACCCGCCTTCGACTTCATTTCGGTAACATGTCTGAACAGCAGCCGAGACATACGCCTCGTCCAGTCTTCGTTCACCCACAGCTCCACAGCTGCAAGAGAGTACTCGTTCGCAACGATAATGCTGTTGCACCACTACAACCAAAGTATCGCGGTCCTTACCCGATTTTGCTCAGACAACCAAAATACTTCATCATTATGCAAGGCGCTACACCGACATCAGTAAGCATAGACAGGTTGAAACCGTTTATCGAACCGCCTGATCCTGAGAGCGTTCAACCTTCTACACACGTCTCAGGCTCCGTCTGCCCACAATCTCAATAGCCTGCTTTGTATAACGCGTAATTGATATTTTTTAAACATTAACATTACGTATCAAAATTTTTTTAACCTTACGTTATTTTTCGCATTTATCTCACGTGGCATAACCAGCTGTTCTTAGCTAACAATTGTGTAGCATTTTTGAACAGTTCTTTGGTATTATGCCATCTCTGAGGCAATGTTCGTGTACATATTTTTATGCAGTTACCTTTGATTTTAATGTATATATTTTTACATTATAATGTATTTCTCACACATGACATCACACTGCCTATTTTGGTATGACCAGCTACTTGGAGCTAACGCTTTCGTGTAGCAACACTAAGTAGTTATCAGCTTCATATCATGGTACAGGCCACTTTCAATGCATATCTCAACTTCATCAATTGCACAAAGACCACTCTACAAATGTCATGACCACAACGTCGAGCACTCACTCTAGCTCCTTTGGTCGTATACAAACGCATTGACGACGATCCAGCCTGCCTAGGTTTTAACTTAAACCTGGCAAATTCAGAGGCGATTTACCTCGAAATCTTCACGCTGCGGCTCCCAAATCTTACACTGCTCTATTTTGCCTCACGCGGTATGACCGACCACTAGAGCTAACAATTTGTGTAGCATTTCCTAGTGGTTACCTGGCATCATATCATTGTTGAAGCAACCAACAAGCATACTTAAGCCCAGCATTTATGGTACATTATTTTTTTGCTTAACTTGGTTCGAACTCTGTCATGCATTTCTTATCTAGCCTCGCAGAGAGGAATTTTTTTCATTTTTACATTGTAAACGCCCCGGCTTCAAGTAAATGCCGTACGACGTTACAAACTCGGTTAAGGTGCTCTGAATATAGATATTGTTATGATAGGGGGGCCCTTAAAGGGCCTGGTCGTGCGTTCTCCTGAATTATTCAGAGTGTGAAGATGTCCTAGAGCCTTGGGTTGACTCTGGCTGTTGTTCCTTCTGTTGTCGCGTTGTAATCACGATGTGGAAAACTTCGTTCAAGTTCTGCAATTAATTGGCTCGTCTCGCTGGTTGTACCGCAACAAGATGAGTCACGGATGTGGCCAATTGTTGGTGAAACAAATCAAATCACCAGCGTAGGTATTGACAGCCGACAGAACGCACACGCGTAACGCAAAGCAGAATGCAAATGCGACAACTGACTTGCATGGTAAATTGCCGTGCTTAAATAGCATGCCATAGTAATATATGTCTACTTGCACACTATTGGTTAAACGGCAAGTTTCGCTTTTTTCTCATTGGTGCAACGTAAATAAAATTGAATTTAATTTACGCAATATGTCGGCAATTAATTTGTGTCGTTACAACACTTTCCTCTCTGGAAAAAAAGGAAAAAAATTCCTCTCTGCGAGGCTAGATAAGAAATGTATGACAGAGTTCGAACAGAGTTAAGCAAAAATATGATGAACCATAAATGCTGGGCTTAAATATGCTTGTTGGTTGCTTCAACAATGATATGATGCCAGGTAACCACTAGGAATTGCTACACAAATTGTTAGCTCTAGTGGTCGGTCATACCACGTGAGGCAAAATAGAGCAGTGTAAGTTTTGGGAGCCGCAGCGTGAAGATTTCGAGGTAAATCGCCTCTGAATTTGCCAGGTTTAAGTTAAAACCTAAGCAGGTTGGATCGTCGTCAATGTGTTTGTATACGACCAAAGGAGCTAGAGTGCTCGACGTTGTGGTCATGACATTTGTAGAGTGGTCTTTGTGCAATTGATGAAGTTGAGATATGCATTGAAAGTGGCCTGTACCATGATATGAAGCTGATCACTACTTAGTGTTGCTACACGAAAGCGTTAGCTCTAAGTAGCTGGTCATACCAAAATAGGCAGTGTAATGTCATGTGTGAGAAATACATTATAATGTAAAAATATATACATTAAAATCAAAGGTAACTGCATAAAAATATGTACACGAACATTGCCTCAGAGATGGCATAATACCAAAGAACTGTTCAAAAATGCTACACAATTGTTAGCTAAGAACAGCTGGTTATGCCACGTGAGACAAATGCGAAAAATAACGTAAGGTTAAAAAATTTTGATAGTTAATGTTAATGTTTAAAAAAATCAATTACGCGTTATACAAAGCAGGATATTGAGATTGTGGGCAGACGGAGCCTGAGACGTGTGTAGAAGGTTGAACGCTCTCAGGATCAGGTGGTTCGATAAACGGTTTCAACCTGTCTATGCTTACTGATGTCGGTGTAGCGCCTTGCATAATAATGAAGTATTTTGGTTGTCTGAGCAAAATCGGGTAAGGACCGCGATACTTTGGTTGTAGTGGTGCAACAGCATTGTCGTTGCGAACGAGTACTCTCTTGCAGCTGTGGAGCTGTGGGTGAACGAAGACTGGACGAGGCGTGTGTCTCGGCTGCTGTTCAGACATGTTACCGAAATGAAGTCGAAGGCGGGTAGCTTCGTCTTGTGGGTCATCTTGTGCCGGTAGTAGACGTGGGAGCTGACTAGGCAGGCGTAGATCCATGCCATACAAGAGTTGTGACGCAGACGTTTTAATGGATTCACGAGTACGGGAACGCATGGCAAGCAGAACTAAAGGTAG
Organism: Eudiplozoon nipponicum; assembly: GCA_029291075.1. Taxonomy (NCBI): domain Eukaryota; kingdom Metazoa; phylum Platyhelminthes; class Monogenea; order Mazocraeidea; family Diplozoidae; genus Eudiplozoon; species Eudiplozoon nipponicum. The sequence continues at coordinate 208,321 of JAQBSW010000007.1, forward strand.
TGCATCGACCCAGTTGCCATTAATGGACGAGGATGCTAAAGCAGCTTTGAGTTCCCTATGCATTCTCTCTACCATGCCATTAGCTTGGGGATGGTAGGCAGTCGTCTGGCGTAAGATGCATCCCATGTACCGCAAGGTGGTTTTGAAACGATCAGATGAGAAGCAAGTGCCTCTGTCCGTGATGACCTCATTGGGAACACCATAATTGGATATCCATGCAGAGATAAAACCGTTAGTTACTTCGTCTGCAGAAATGGTGCCAAGAGGTAATGCCGCAGGCCACCGTGTAAATCTATCGATCATAGTTAGAAGGTAGCTGAAACCTTGAACCTTTGTCAGATGAACTATGTCGATGTGGACGATGGCTAGGCGAGAAGTAGATCGAAAATGTTGCAACTTAGAACGAGTGTGTCGTGTGATCTTGTTTTTCTGACAAATAGCACACTCTGAGACCCATCGTTTAACATTCTGCCTAAGTCTGTGACCCCAGAAACGATCTGTAAGAAGTCGGACAGTCGCTTGGCTTCCTGGGTGAGAAATTGAGTGAATTGAATCGAAAACTTTTCTCTGAAGGCTGGTCGGCAGAACTGGCTTGTTGGGCTGCGTACCCGTGAAGTAAACAATTGGTAAGCCTTCCCACAGACGGCATATGAACTTGGTTGGGTGACGGGCTATTGATCTTTGAATGTGAATGTCACCGCGTTGTTCAGTTCGCAGGAGAGTTGGCGTTAGTGCAGGTTCACTGAGTGCCACGGAGTTGACAGTGAATGGTGACGGCGAAGGTGGTTGTAGAGAGACGTCTGGCCTGGACAGGGCATCTGCAATGAAGTTCTGTTTGCCCTTGACGTGAAAGACGTCAAATTGCCATTCGCTTAGACGTGAAAGCTGTCTTTCCACTCTGGCAGGGTACTTGGCGATAGATGAAGTTGCGTTTCGAAGTGCGCTAACTAGTGGTGCATGATCTGTGAAAACAACAAATCTGCTACTGCCAATGATGCTGATAAAATGGCGCACTGCGTCGTGGATGGCGAGAAGTTCTCGACCGAAAGTGTCGTACCTCGTTTCTACTGGTTGGAGAGTACGCGAGTAGAAACTGATAGGCTTCCGAACTCCGTCGATCTCTTGTTCCAACGTGGCTCCAATAGCGAATTCAGAAGCATCTGTCGTGAGTAGAAATGGCTTTTCAAAATCTGGATGTGTTAGCATTGTGGCATTTGCTAACGAGTTGATGGCAAGTCGAAGTAATTCCTCGTCTTCGGATGACCAAGCAATGATGGAATTCTTGCTAAGTCCTTTTCGGTTCCGCAGGTGCCTGCACAAAGGATAAAGTTGTTTTGAAAGGCCTGGAAGGAACTTGCGATAATAGTTTAGTACTCCCAGGATTTTCTGCAACTCGCTCACAGTCCTTGGTGACTTGATATTCTTGATTGAATTCGTCTTTGACGGCAACGGTTGAATACCTTGGGCCGTGATACGATGCCCTAAGAAGTCCACGGATGTAGTTGCAATCTGCGTCTTGTCACAGTTGATCTTGAGTCCGTGGTTGGATAAGCGTGAGAGGACATTTCGTAGATGCTTCGCCATGAGATTCTAGATCTGGACTGAATACCATAATGTCATCGAGATATGACATACAATAAGCAGAGTCGTCGCGAAGTATGTTGTCCATGAATCTTTGAAATGTCTGAGTAGCACACTTAAGTCCAAAAGGCATGTAAAGATATTCGAAAAGGCCAAATGGAGTGATGACTGCAGTTTTCTCGATATCCTCTGGTGCTACCGGGATGTGATGGTAGGCTTGTCTGAGGTCAATCACTGAGAAGAAATTGCTGCCGTTGAGTTTTTCAAGTAAAGTGTTAATATTTGGAATAGGATATGCATCAGATTTTGTCACTGAATTTAGCTTACGGTAGTCTCCGCAGGCTCTGTACGATCCGTTTGATTTAGAGACTAAGTGCAGTGGTGACGCCCATGAACTTTTCGATGGTCTGATGATTCCCTCTTCCAAAAGCCTTGAGAATTCTTCTTGGGCAGCTTTCAGCTTAGCAGGGGCCAGTGGTCGCTTCTTGAGTGCAATAGGTTGTCCTTCTGTGACGATATGGTGCATCGTGTTGGAGACTCGTAGCTCTGACTTGTTAAGATCGAAAAGCGACTTGTATTTTTGAAGAGCTGCTGATATCTCTGCTGAATGATGCACTGGGGTTGGCTGAATGACCTGTTACTCCAAACGCTCGGAGGCAAGTGTCCAAATACTTTGCTCAAGTCCGGTGGAAGGGTTGATGATCTTTTGATTGACAAGATCACCAATGAGCCAAAATTTCAGAAGGAAATCAAGGCCTATTATATTATGTGAGACCTTGGCAATGATGAAGTTGTGGGAAAATTCACGTCGTAGACCTATGTTGAGTGTGCGGTATTGGCAGCCATAAGTTGGTATGGGCTCGCCTGTAGCTGTTGCGAGAAGAACGCCTAGCGACATCTCGGCCATTGAATCACCCTTGAGAACTGAGACTGCTGCACCTGTGTCTACGATGAACTCTTCGCCAGTTTTGAAATCAAGAAGGTGCAGAAGCTCGTTGGGCTGTTTGGCCGGGTCATGCAAACAAGTAGGCTGGTGATTGCGACCGGCGTTGTCCGTTTGGTTCTCTATGTGAAAAATTCGGCGTGGACGAAAAGAGTCGACAGGGATGTCGGATTGTAGTTGGCTTCTTCCCTGTGGCGCCGTTGATGCCGTTGATGTGCAGAAAGTACCGTCTTCTACTTCCTGCGCCAGACGTTTCCCGATACTGATGCACCCTTGTGCCTGCGGTCTGTTGTCCTTTCCGTCAGCTGTGGAAATTGGCACTCATTCGGAAATTCTTCGGAACGACAAAGACAGACTTGGCATGAATAAAAAACTTCTGGTGGTTATAACACCAGTTCTTTGGGGCATATTTATTAAAGGATTGCGGGGATCTCGATCGCCGCCTACCGTTATAATTGGGCTTAGGAACGAATTTGGGTCGAGCATTCACTTGATTTAGCTCGGATTTGGTAATGGCCAATCCTTCTAGAACTTTAGCCATGTTCGCCACTGTCCTCTCTAAAGAGGAGAGTCTATCATCTTGCGGGGGTGAAGAAAAGGATGATGGATTCACTTTGGGTTCCAAAACCCTATATTCTAACTCACATCTCTCTGATAAGTCATCCATAGAGAGAGTGTTGGTAAGTTGTCTGGCAAAGAGTTTTAATGTTTGTGAAAGATTGTTAATAAAAACAACTTTAGCCTCATGGTCAGAAATGTTTGTTTTATACCAACGTTTCCGTAATTCCCTCAATATTTCGATGGGGCCAAGGTTTGGCATGTCTAACTGCGCATATTTGTTTATTATCTGCTCAGTTTCTGTGGGCTCAAGCAAGGATTCCACTTCGTTTTGTAGGCCCAAAATGGGATTTGGTAGCTTCCTAATGGCCACAAGGTTAGGATAAATCCGTAGCTGCAATTCAGAAGGTATTTTAACAAAACTTTCGACAGTTTTTGATGACTGTCATAATCAGGAAACGGGGAGAAAGCGGAGTCTACACGCATAAAGAATAGCTCACTATCTCCATCCCAAACAGGAACATCAATATCTAAAATTGGACCTGACATTCTAACAATCTTACGGGATCTTAAAAGCATAAATTTATAAGCAATATGAAAATTTATAAATATACTTTAACGAAACGCTTACTCACAAACAGCTTCCACAGTTGAATGAGCGCAGAAAACAGTTGAATTAGTTCCTTCACAAAACACGTCACAGTAACTGCTTCCAAAAATTGAAATTATCCGCAATTGAGCCTGTTGAGTACGTACGGTGCGGTTTTGTACGTAGGAAAGTTGAACAGAGGGCCCGTTGGCCTTTGATGCCAATGTATTATTATTATTATTATACCCCAAAAAAATTCACCAGAAACCCACGAATATATACCCAACAAAATTCTCAGAAGACCACGATCAGGGTAAAGAAAACGCAAATGTTAATCTATTTTTATCCCAAATAAATGAAAAAGAAAGTCAATTTTATTTATACCAAAAAAATCAGAACAATACTCAATATCCTGGCGCGGTCGCCAATTTTGTAAACGCCCCGGCTTCAAGTAAATGCCGTACGACGTTACAAACTCGGTTAAGGTGCTCTGAATATAGATATTGTTATGATAGGGGGCCCTTAACAGGGCCTGGTCGTGCGTTCTCCTGAATTATTCAGAGTGTGAAGATGTCCTAGAGCCTTGGGTTGACTCTGGCTGTGGTTCCTTCTGTTGTCGCGTTGTAATCACGATGTGGAAAACTTCGTTGAAGTTCTGCATTAATTGGCTCGTCTCGCTGGTTGTACCGCAACAAGATGAGTCACGGATGTTGCCAATTGCTGGTAAAACAAATCAAATCACCAGCGTAGGTATTGACAGACGACAGAACGCACACGGGTAACGCATAGAAGAATGCAATTGCGACAACTGACTTGCATGGTAATTTAAACGCCCCGGCTTCAAGTAAATGACGTACGACGTTACAAACTCGGTTAAGGTGCTCTGAATAGAGATCTGTTACTGATAGGAGGGCCTTAAGAGGGCCTGGTCGTGCGTTCTCCTGAATTATTCAGAGTGTGAAGATGTCCTAGAGCCTTGGGTGGACTCTGGTTGTTGTTGCTCCCGTGGTCGAGTTGTAATCATGATGTGGATAACGTCGTTCAGGTTCTGCAATTAATTGGATCGTCCCGCTGGTTGTACCGCAACAAGATGAGTCACGGATGTAGCCAATTGTTGGTGAAACTATCAAATCACCAGCGCAGGTATTGACAGCCGACAGAACGCACGTGCGTAACGCAAAGCAGAATGCAAATGCGACAAGTCACTTGCATGGTAAATTGCCGTGCTTAAATAGCATGCCATGTCTACTTGCACACTATTGGTTAAACGGCAAGTTTCGCTTTTTTCTCATTAGTGCAACGTAAATGAAATTGAATTTAATTTACGCAATATGTCGGCCATTAATTTGTGTCGTTACAACACTTTCCTCTCTGAAAAAAAGGAAAACAAATTCCTCTCTGCGAGACTAGATAAGAAATGCATGACAGAGATCGAACCAAGTTAAGCAAAATATGATGAACCATAAATGCTGGGCTTAAATATGCTTGTTGGTTGCTTCAACAATGATATGATGCCAGGTAATCACTAGGAATTGCTACACAAATTGTTAGCTCTAGTGGTCGGTCATACCACTTGAGGCAAAATAGAGCAGTGTAAGTTTTGAAAGCCGCAGCGTGAAGATTTCGAGGTAAATCGCCTCTGAACTTGCCAAGTTTAAGTTAAAACCTAAGCAGGTTGGATCGTCGTCAATGTGTTTGTATACGACCAAAGGAGCTACAGTGTTCGACGTTGCGGTCATGACATTTGTAGAGTGGTCTTTGTGCAATTGATGAATTTGAGATATGCATTGAAAGTGGCCTGTACCATGATATGAAGCTGATCACTACTTAGTGTTGCTACACGAAAGCGTTAGCTCTAAGTAACTGGTCATACCAAAATAGGCAGTGTGATGTCATGTGTGAGAAATACATTATAATGTAAAAATATATACATTAAAATCAAAGGTAACTGCATAAAAATATGTACACGAACATTGCCTCAGAGATGGCATAATACCAAAGAACTGTTAAAAAATGCTACACAATTGTTATCTAAGAACAGCTGGTTATGCCACGTGAGACAAATACGAAAAATAACGTAAGGTTAAAAATATTTTGATAGTTAATGTTAATGTTTAAAAAAAATAAATTACGCGTTGTACAAAGCAGGACATTGAGATTGTGGGCAGACGGAGCCTGAGATGTGTGTAGAAGGTTGAACTCTCTCAGGATCAGGTGGTTCGATAAACGGTTTCAATCTGTCTATGCTTACTGATGTCGGTGTATCGCCTTGAATAATAATGAAGTATTTTGGTTGTCTGAGCAAAATCGGGTAAGGACCGCGATACTTTGGTTGTAGTGGTGCAACAGCATTATTGTTGCGAACGAGTACTCTCTTGCAGCTGTGGAGCTGTGGGTGAACGAAGACTGGACGAGGCGTGTGTCTCGGCTGCTGTTCGGACATGTTACCGAAATGAAGTCGAAGGCGGGTAGCTTCGTCTTGTGGGTCATCTTGTGCCGGTAGTAGACGTGGGAGCTGACTAGGCAGGCGTAGATCCATGCCATACAAGAGTTGTGACGCAGATGTTTTAATAGATTCACGAGTACGGGAACGCATGGCAAGCAGAACTAAAGGTAGTGCATCGACCCAGTTGCCATTAATGGACGAGGATGCTAAAGCAGCTTTGAGTTCCCTATGCATTCTCTCTACCATGCCATTAGCTTGGGGATGGTAGGCAGTCGTCTGGCGTAAGATGCATCCCATGTACCGCAAGGTGGTTTTGAAACGATCAGATGAGAAGCAAGTGCCTCTGTCCGTGATGACCTCATTGGGAACACCGTAATTGGATATCCATGCAGAGATAAAACCGTTAGTTACTTCGTCTGCAGAAATGGTGCCAAGAGGTAATGCCGCAGGCCACCGTGTAAATCTATCGATCATAGTTAGAAGGTAGCTGAAACCTTGAACCTTTGTCAGATGAACTATGTCGATGTGGACGATGGCTAGGCGAGAAGTAGTTCGAAATTGCTGCAAATTAGAACGAGTGTGTCGTGTGATCTTTTTTTTCTGACAAATAGCACACTCGGAGACCAATTGTTTAACATTCTGCTGAAGTCTGTGAACACAGAAACGATCTGTGAGAAGTCGGACAGTCGCTTGGCTTCCTGGGTGAGAAATTGAGTGAATTGAATCGAAAACTTTTCTCTGAAGGCTGGTCGGCAGAACTGGCTTGTTGGGCTGCGTACCCGTGAAGTAAACAATTGGTAAGCCTTCCCACAGACGGCATATGAACTTGGTTGGGTGACGGGCTATTGATCTTTGAATGTGAATGTCACCGCGTTGTTCAGTTCGCAGGAGAGTTGGCGTTAGTGCAGGTTCACTGAGTGCCACAGAGTTGACAGTGAATGGTGACGGCGAAGGTGGTTGTAGAGAGATGTCTGGCCTGGACAGGGCATCTGCAATGAAGTTCTGTTTGCCCTTGACGTGAAAGACGTCAAATTGCCATTCGCTTAGACGAGAAAGCTGTCTTTCCACTCTGGCAGGGTACTTGGCGATAGATGAAGTTGCGTTTCGAAGTGCGCTAACTAGTGGTGCATGATCTGTGAAAACAACAAATCTGCTACTGCCAATGATGCTGATAAAATGGCGCACTGCGTCGTGGATGGCGAGAAGTTCTCGGCCGAAAGTGTCGTACCTCGTTTCTACTGGTTGGAGAGTACGCGAGTAGAAACTGATAGGCTTCCGAACTCCGTCGATCTCTTGTTCCAACGTGGCTCCAATAGCGAATTTAGAAGCATCTGTCGTGAGTAGAAATGGCTTTTCAAAATCTGGATGTGTTAGAATTGTGGCATTTGCTAACGAGTTGATGGCAAGTCGAAGTAATTCATCGTCTTCGGATGACCAAGCAATGATGGAATTCTTGCTAAGTCCTTTTCGGTTCCGCAGGTGCCTGCACAAAGGATAAAGTTGTTTTGAAAGGCCCGGAAGGAACTTGCGATAATAGTTTAGTACTCCCAGGATTTTCTGCAACTCGCTCACAGTCCTTGGTGACTTGATATTCTTTATTGAATTCGTCTTTGACGGCAACGGTTGAATACCTTGGGCCGTGATACGATGCCCTAAGAAGTCCACGGATGTAGTTGCAATCTGCGTCTTGTCACAGTTGATCTTGAGTCCGTGGTTGGATACGCCTGAGAGGACATTCCGTAGATGCTTCGCATGAGATTCAAGATCTGGACTGAAAACCATAATGTCATCGAGATATGACATACAATAAGCAGAGTCGTCGCGAAGTATGTTGTCCATGAATCTTTGAAATGTCTGAGTAGCACACTTAAGTCCAAAATGCATGTAAAGATATTCAAAAAGTCCAAATGAAGTGATGACGGCAGTTTTCTCGATATCCTCTGGTGCTACCGGAATGTGATGGTAGGCTTGTCTGAGGTCAATCACTGAAAAGAAATTGCTGCCGTTGAGTTTTTCAAGTAAAGTGTTAATATTTGAAATAGGATATGCATCAGATTTTGTCACTGAATTTAGCTTACGGTAGTCTCCACAGGCTCTGTACGATCCATTTGATTTAGAGACTAAGTGCAGTGGTGACGCCCATGAACTTTTCGATGGTCTGATGATTCCCTCTTCCAAAAGCCTTGAGAATTCTTCTTGTGCAGCTTTCAGCTTAGCAGGAGCCAGTGGTCGCTTCTTGAGTGCAATAGGTTGTCCTTCTGTGACGATATGATGCATCGTGTTGGAGACTCGTAGCTCTGACTTGTTAAGATCGAAAAGCGATTTGTATTTTCGAAGAGCTGCTGATATCTCTGCTGAATGATGCACTGGGGTTGGCTGAATGACCTGTAACTCCAAACGCTCGGAGGCAAGTGTCCAAAAACTTTGCTCAAGTCCGGTGGAGGGGTCGATGATCTTTTGATTGGCAAGATCAACAATGAGCCGAAATTTTAGATGGAAATCAAGGCCTATTATATTATGTGAGACCTTGGCAATGATGAAGTTGTGGGAAAATTCACGTCGTAGACCTATGTTGAGTGTGCGGTACCGGCAGCCATAAGTTGGTATGGGCTCGCCTGTAGCTGTTGCGAGAAGAACGCCTAGCGACATCTCGGCCATTGAATCACCCTTGAGAACTGAGACTGCCGCACCTGTGTCTACGATGAACTCTTCGCCAGTTTTGAAATCAAGAAGGTGCAGAAGCTCGTTGGGCTGTTTGGCCGGGTCATGCAAACAAGTAGGCTGGTGATTGCGACCGGCGTTGTCCGTTTGGTTCTCTATGTGAAAAATTCGGCGTGGACGAAAAGAGTCGACAGGGATGTCGGATTGTAGTTGGCTTCTTCCCTGTAGCGCCGTTGATGCCGTTGATGTGCAGAAAGTACGGTCTTCTACTTCCTGCGCCAGACGTTTCCCGATACTGATGCACCCTTGTGCCTGCGGTCTGTTGTCCTTTCCGTCAGCTGTGGAAATTGGCACTCATTCGGAAATTCTTCGGAACAACAAAGACAGACTTGGCATGAATAAAAAACTTCTGGTGGTTATAACACCAGTTCTTTGGGGCATATTTATTAAAGGATTGCGGAGATCTCGATCGCCGCCTACCGTTATAATTGGGCTTAGGAATGAATTTGGGTCGAGCATTCACTTGATTTAGCTCGGATTTGGTAATGGCCAATCCTTCTAGAACTTTAGCCATGTTCGCCACTGTCCTCTCTAAAGAGGAGAGTCTATCATCTTGCGGGGGTGAAGAAAAGGATGATGGATTCACTTTGGGTTCCAAAACCCTATATTCTAACTCACATCTCTCAGATAAGTCATCTATAGAGAGAGTGTTGGGGAGCTGTCTGGCAAAGAGTTTTAATGTTTGTGGAAGATTGTTAATAAAAACAACCTTAGCCTCATGGTCAGAAATGTTGGTTTTATACCAACGTTTCCGTAATTCCCTCAGTATTTCGATGGGGCCAAGGTTTGGCATGTCTAACTGCGCATATTTATTTATTATCTGCTCAGTTTCTGTGGGCCCAAGCAAGGATTCTACTTCGTTTTGTAGACCCAAAATGGGATTAGGTAGCTTCCTAATGGCCTCAAGCTTAGGATAAATCCGTCGCTGCAATTCAGAAGGTAGTTTAGCAAAAACCTTCGACAGTTTTTGATGACTGTCATAATCAGGAAATGGGGAGAAAGCGGAGTCTACGCGCATAAAAATAGTTCACTATCTCCATCCCAAACAGGAACATCAATATCTGAAATTTGACCTGACATTCTAACAATCTTACGGGATCTTAAAAGCATAAATTTATCAGCAATATGAAAATATATCAATATACTTTAACGAAACGCTTACCCACAACCAGCTTCCACAGTTGAATGAACGCAGAACACGTCCCAGTAACTTCTTCGAAAAATCCGCAATTGAGCCTGTCGAGTACTTCCGTGCCGTTTTGTACGTAGGAAAGATGAACAGAGGCCCGTTGGCCTTTGATTCTAATGTATTATTATTATTATACCCCCAAAATAATTCACCACACATCCACGAATATACACCCAACGAAATTCACAGAAGACCACGGTCAGGGTAAAGATAACGCAAATGTTAAACTATTTTATCCCAAATAAATGAAAAAGGAAGTCAATTTTATTTATACCAAAATAAATCAGAACAATAATCAATATCCTGGCGCGGTCGCCAATTTTGTAAACGCCCCGGTTTCAAGTAAATGCCGTACGTTGTTACAAACTCGGTTAAGGTGCTCTGAATAGAGATTTGTTACTGATAGGGGGCCCTTAAGAGGGCCTGGTCGTGCGTTCTCCTGAATTATTCAGAGTGTGAAGATGTCCTAGAGCCTTGGGTGGACTCTGGTTGAGTTGTCGCTCCCGTGGTTGAGCTGTAATCACGATGTGGATAACGTCGTTCAGGTTCTGCAATTAATTGGCTCGTCTCGCTGGTTGTACCGCAACAAGATGAGTCACGGATGTAGCCAATTGTTGATGAAACTATCAAATCACCAGCGTAGGTATTGACAGCCGACAGAACGCACACGCGTTACGCAAAGCTGTATGCAAATGCGACAACTGACTTGCATGGTTAATTGCCGTGCTTAAATAGCATGCCATGTCTACTTGCACACTATTGGTTAAACGACAAGTTTCGCTTTTTTCTCATTGGTGCAACGTAAATAAAATTGAATTTAATTTACGCAATATATCGGCCATTAATTTGTGTCGTTACAATACCATGCCATAGTAATATATGTCTACTTGCACACTATTGGTTAAACGGCAAGTTTCGCTTTTTTCTCATTGGTGCAACGCAAATAAAATTGAATTTAATTTACACAATATGTCGGCAATTAATTTGTGTCGTTACAACATCATGTTTGTTTTACAAAATTCTCACATTGCTTCCTTGTCAAGTGATGTATGGCGACAATTTAAAAGTTTGTTACTTTGAAGTTTTAATAATTCTTTGGCAACAAAGACCAACAGACACATCAGTTGAAATGATGAGGTAAAAATCAAAAGTAGGATATGTAAAATTGAATGCAATTGTTACTAGCAATTTTTTTCTTACAAAATGTTATATTCGAATTATAACTTAAATTTTCCTAATTTTGATTAAGAATCTATCACTCTTTACAGCTGAACTTTCTGATGCTGATAAATTGTACAGTACAACTAATTGCACATATTTTTGTGATGTGATATCTTTTTATATTGGATATTTTCTAATTTTATTATTTGATGGAACATGTGTGGTTTGAATCCAAATAAAGATATTCTATTCTATAACCATAGGGGAGGAGGAGGTTGATAAAGAGAGGTCCTTCCATCAACTTCGTGATAAATCGTTCTGATGGAATGGAGATTCCATTGGAATAGGAAAGATCGACTAGATAGAAGAGTTTGCACGCCAGTGTCACGTGCAGGGATCACTAACTTCAGTTGAGCGAGATTGAGGCTAATGGGAAGCGTGGACGAACCAGCATCCGATGAATACAAGATGGTCCAGTAGGCTTTTTGATTTTCCGATTGTTTGCTGAAACAAAAAGAAGAGATTTAGTAGAGCAGATTGTGGCATAGCAATCAATATTTTGATGTGGTAGAATGAAAATGAGAATTGAAATGGTATCGGCGAGTCCTTATTTGAATTGGAAAATCAGAGGCGAATAGTTGAAGGAAGGAGCTAGTTTTGATTCAAACATCGTCTAATCTTTAATTTTATCGACTATAGACGACCATGATACGTTGAAAACTGTTAAGTTAGGTAAATATGTACAACGGAACATGAATTGAGTCATTTTCACAGCATTTAAGCAGTAGTATATTAGTTTTTCACCAATATTTTAGAGGCTCTTTGGTCACTGCTATGAGAGAGTCCCATAGATGCCAAATTCATATTGTCAATATTACTAGAATAGCCCAACTGAAAACAGCTGCTTCCCTCATTCATTTGAGCACCTTCGATTAACCAAGCTTTCCTAGGTCCTTCGGTCAGCTGTTATGCATCATTCCACTTAGGTTTGTTATCCATTATATCAAAATAAGATTTATTAAAAAAGTTCGAATGTCCATAGTCCCACTGATGGTCGCAGTAAAACTTTACATAAATGAAGATCGTAAAAACGGAGAACCCAATCAATTTATTTGAGACGAATTTGAGTTTGTTCCCGATGTCACGAGTATAAATAATTATTTGCGGGCAATTCCGATTTTTGCGGTCTATGATCAAAATACAGGAAAGCAGATATGGATGTGTCATAACAAAGCAAGTTCGTACCACGACACAGCAACCTCTCAAATATTGATTGTTAAAGTTAACAAAGGTAAACATTAAACTTCGACAAATTAAAAAAAGAAAATTCCAAAATTTGATCTGAGTTGCTGAATAGCACAAGCGGGACACTGCGTGGTTCCATCTCCGACTCTTTGCTAATAAATCATTGTAATCTTCTTGTCGATTGTTCTTTTTAATTATCAGTGAAAGGAACAACAAATTTGCTTCGGGTAATTGACGAGAATATTTGTTTTAAGGTCTCAATCATCTGGTTCTGTTATCTGTGGATATCAGCGTATCCTGGTAAGTTTATTTAATATAATATATAAATTGCAAGTAATTTAAAAATATTATGGCTGGGTTATTAAATACTGAGGATACAGAGCAGTTGGCTAGTGGACTTAAGGATTGTAGCTTAAAAGATAGTTCAGAGGAACTTAAGTGTTCCAAGATAGATGATCATTCCGCATATATGGATTTTCCGGGCCTGGCATCCAAGAGACCCCCTTATGGTAGTGACCAAAGGGCCTCTACAACCTGATTAATAAAGTCAACAAAGTCAAGCCATAATATTCAAAATTTTAGACAAACAATATTCGAAAATAATACAATATTCTTTAAAGAAACTTTTTTAATGAAACCAGAGATAGCTTCAAATTTCCAAAACTTAACATTGGTTAATTTTTATATAGGCAGTTAATTGACTTCACATGCACCATTATGTTTAAGATGTATGATCATACATAACACAGTCATCGTTCTTCGGCTTCTTGACGACTCTTTCAAAGAGAGTTTCTACATGTCAAATTGGTACTTTGCTAGGTTTCATTTTCACTTTTTGTTGATCTCTTTCTTCCGTTGTCTTGGATCTACGCTTCACTTCTTTTTTATGTTGGTTTGGATCTTCTTTTTACTGCAACTTTGAGTCAGATCTCGCTTCAGCCTCTTGGAATTTTGATGCGTATTGATCCTCGGTCTCCTCCATCCAGGCAAACTTTGGAACGCAGCTATCCAGTGCTACACACTTCTGTGCCATTCACCTTTACTAATGTATTCTTATCAGTCATGCGATTGAATTTGAATGGCCGCTTATAAAACGAATTCAGACAATTACATCTGTTTTCGGTGTTTATGAATACATAAGTTGCCATCATTAAATCTGAAGATAAATAGTATTTTTATTTTGAAGCTAAACGGCTCATTTTGTCGCTCAGTGCTCCTACAACCCAATCTACTGAGCTAGAGGCCAATCAAAAACTTGGAGCGTCCAGTAGAAGATCTCCAGATAACCACAGTGGCTCTCCATAAACAAGCTCTGCTATGGATGCTCCTAATTGTTCTCTGTATCTGTTTCGCATTTCAAGTATAATTATAGACAAATCGGGTATCCAATTAGATCCTCAAGGGCATCGTAATGCAGCCATCAGTTCCCTGTGCATCTTTGCAACCACTCCATTAACTCTATGATTGTATGAATTTGTGTTCCTCGCTTCAATCCCCATGTCATCTAATGGTCTGAGAAATAGTTCCGACAAACTGATTACGACGATCGCTAGTTACCCTTACCGGTGCTCCATATCGTGTCACCCAATTATGCAAGAACATGAGTAAGATATTCTGAGCTGCCATATCATGCAGGATTTTTACTTCAAACTGACGACTGAATCGATCAGCTAATGTGAGCAGATTCCTCTTACCAGAGACTTCGGGAATTTGTACAATGTTGAAGTGTGTATGCATGAAACGATCCGATGGTATGCGAATTGTTTTGACTTCAGTCTTAATGTGTCGCCAAACTTTACAAGTTTGAAATCAGTCACTTGTACTTACCCAAGCTCTGATAGTCGCCTTAGTGCAAGATGGCCAAATTCATGCAGCTGTTGAATTACTTATAACTTAATTCCAACGGTACATAAGCTATTGTTTCGTTTCTGGAGATTTCACAAAATAATCACATATCTTAAATTTTTTTGCGTGTGGACTCGGACTTTTTATGCAAAATAACAACTAAAGGATTAACAATCTGCGCTTCCACCAATTGCTGGGTAACATCATTCGAAAAAGCAATAGAGCCGACAGAGGTCTCCGACCGGATAAGATCTATGTCTGATATATTTGGTCTGCTAAGTGAGTCCGCTACCACATTCTCCATTCCCGAAATATGAAAAATTGTGAAATCAAATTCTGCTATTCGGCTAGTTTGGGACTTCACTCGGAATACTTACTAACGGCTTATGATCAGTTAATATCCGGAGCGGATGCCTGTCCAAGTAGTGCACGAAATGCAGAACTGAAACATAAACAGCAATTAATTTCTTCCAATTCGTGTCATATCATTCTTCAAAATCTTGAAATTTCTTACTATAAAATCCTATCGGCTTGATGATACTAGGTGCTAATTTGGTTAATTCGCTCAACAGGATTTTTCCCACTGGAATTTCTTGCCATCTCGGCTAAAATTAATAGGCCAGGTTTTCTTGATCGTACTACTTTCACAAGTAAAATGTCTAGTTAACGATCTTAAACTTCTAGCTAAATCCGGTATAAAGCGACCGTAATTATTTATCATTCGAAAAAATCTATGCATTTGGCTTACGGTTTGGTGTTCTGGCACAACTCTGATCGCTTGCAACTTTTCCTTCAAGGGTTTAAATCTGTTATTGTAAATGGAGTGTCCAAAACATTTTACGGTTGAACAACGAATCTTACTCTTTTCTGGTTTGACAACCAATCCATATTATTTTAGCCTTGATAAACAATGTCCAAGTGCTCCCGGTGTTCCTTTCGAGATTGAATACATATAATGATGTCATCTATGTACACTCGAGCAAATGGACAGTCCTGAAAAAATCCTCCGCCAGACGTTGGAATGCCTGACTTACATTCTTCAAAACAAATGACATGCATAAGAACTCATGTAATCCACCTCCAGAATATTGCACTGTGGTGAGTGGTGTAGGCTACAGCCTCCATAGGTACTTTATAGTACGCTTTCTGCAAGTCTAGCATAATGGTAACCTCATACCCATTATACCCCTGAATTATGTAGTCTGGTTCCGTAGAGGATACAAATCACCTTTGGTTTCCGAATTCAACAGTCGATAATTACCAAAAACCGTCCATTGTTCCGGTTCAGGTTTTTGGAACTACCGTTATTGAAAGTTTATTGTCCATCATTTACAGACCTAGTAAGTCGGTGGTCTGCTCAGTTCTTTCGGATTGATATTGTCTCTGAAGCTCTTCCACTAGAAGCTCAGATGATTTAGATGGTTTATTGGCCATGATAAGTTTCCTACTTCTGGATAAGTTCCACCTCACTACTTTTGGTAATGGCCACCAGGCCGAGACAAGCATTTCTGTTGGGTTGGTAATCCTTATTACTTTGCAAAACATGTTTGCGTCATGAACACAATCGGAATGGTTGTCTGTTCTGTACATAGTGAGGCTTATATTGCAATCCATATGATTGCGGCTGGTACTATCTTAATCTTTTGCATATCTTTCCACATATTGCATCCTGGCGCGATAGTCATCTTTTGTATTGGCCTTTTAGTCACCACGATAGGAGAGCCCCTGTGATGCCAGATTCGGGTTTACAATGTAACTGGAATGATCACCAAATTTAGAACAATTGAATTACTCAGCACCTTCACGTAAACTAATTATCCTAAGTTCTTCGGTCAACTGAGCTATATCTTCAAACTTAATCTTTTATCCATTATATTAAAATAAGATTTATTACAACGAATTGAGAATGCTTACCGTATTACTGATTGATACCGTGTGTTGGTATGAAAGTGAAGACCTTGAAAACAGAGATCCCAAATAATTTACCTGTAAAGAATTTTAGATCCTTCCCCTGATATCAATAAAGATTATAATGTATGGTCAATTCAATAATGTATTATAAAAATTCCGTGGAGGAAAATTGATATACAGGAAATCAGATATGCCTGTACTAGAAAAATGTAATGTCGTATTTCTTCCAAAAAACTCGTTAAAACTGAATAATAAAGTCAACAAAGACAAGCCATAAAATTCTATAATTTAAACAAAGAAAATTTAAAAAGAATTGCAGTATTAAAAAATGTATCTTTTTTCGTGAAACTAGCGGTAACTTGAAATGTCATAAAATAAAAATCGATTAATTTTTATATGGAGAGTTACTTTACCTCCACAACTGTATATCCTAATACGATGCTGATCGACCCCACGTTCGAATCTTTCTGAGTGTTTTATACGCCCTGACCTACTGCAATCAAGATTTAAACTGAAATTTAATGAGCTAGCCTTGTCCTCAAAGTCTAACAGACTAAATCCTGAGACCACTTCAATCAGACCCTTTATGTCCTCAGATTTAAGATCAATATCCATGATAGCAACGTTTGAATTAATTTAACTATATAATATAACACGTGGATATTTACGCTTCAATTAACGCTACTCACAACGTGCTTAATCTAGAAGGAAATTTCTTTAATGAAATAGAATAGAATAATAAAAGGTTTATTGAATTATTGATAATGTTATGCTCAGATAGCATGTTGCTCACAAGTTCGATAGTGAATTAGAAGTTGAATACGTGTTTATGCTTTTGTGCGCAAATTTTGTTTACCTGTACATTATGTGTGAGCAAAATAACTCTTCGTAGAAGTATATTAATTTTAAGTGTGAAAATAATACCGCATTATTCATAATGACTAGAAGATTACTCACTACATACCTAGTTAGCATGGTGGTTTCTCGATGGTCGTTATCTCAATCAATTTGTCGACCAAATGAAGTTTGACTAGCATATAATAACTATACTCCGATTCAGTGTAACGGTTTAGGCATTAATCTTCCTTTGTAGAGATTTCTTTAGTGTGCTATTAGATACTAAGGAAGATATCATATAGTTTTGCCATCGGGAAGCTCTCAATTTTTAATAATAAATCTAGAAGCTACGTTTCTATTTAGAATTATTTGAACCTTTATTCGTTATTTATGATGATTCCGAATATCTTCTAAATCACGAGAGAGAGAGAGAAAGGTGAATGTATTTTTTCTAGCCCGTCATTGAATAGAAATCGTTAGGTTGTGCCATTTTAATTTGCGATTTAAAAAATGGATTTTTAATAGTCGCATTTATGTGATATTGTTGAGCTAGATCTGGTAAGTGTTTATATACAACACGTTTCGTGTCGGTTGCGTGTTTTGCTAGGTTATTGGTTGTATAGTGTGACTGAGTTCAAGAATATAAACATATTATGAAATAAGTTGGGAAATCGAGAGAAATAAATCTTTGAATCACCCATTCTAGTTTCACTGGACATACAGATTGAATCAATCTTAAACGTATGGAGGTCCAGTTGTTCAATAAATTTGTGTAATTCAATTAAAGATATTGCTGTTTTATAAGCCATAGCGGCTGTAGTTTAGCCTGGGCGAGATTTGTCAGGTAGTGCATTGATTTTGGAATTTCAAATAAATTTTGTATTTTCGAGAAAAGGTCTCCTATGTGTCTTAAAATAAGCAAGCCTAAGCTTGGTTATCTTTGTTTGCCTTAGTATAAAGTTGATTAAGCGTTCAGGATAATGGTGATAACATGCTGTTTTGGAAATAATATATTTGCAAGAATTACTCCTAGGTGTTTAATTGTGTCTCTTTCAGGAATGATTTCCCCAAGCTATAGAACGTCGTCACTGAGTACATACTTACCGGATTTAAAAAAGATTGATTAAGATGTTTTAATTTGAAGTGAAAGATTTTGAAGTATAGAATGGATGCTCGGTAAGTCTTCTTGAATGTTTAGCAATGATTGAGCTATACTTCTTTGGTTTATTGGATAAAACAGCGTGTTTGATAATTTTTATAAGTTTAATTGCATTTTTTATTTAGCGGAATACAATATTAAAGAAAAGTTGTCCTAATTGTGAACCCAGTGGAGCTCCAGCATTGAATGAGATTGGCAGACATAGCATTGCGTCTAGTGTGAAGATGGATTGCCTTTGTGACTGGTATTTAAAGATGAATTTTTGTGTGTTTGTGCATAAGTTTACGTTCAAAAGTCCCTTAACGACCGTGTATATTAATATTGTATCAAAAGCCTAAGATTTGTTTAGAAATATTACAGTAGCAGCATTATTTAAGGATGGAATATTGTTTATTTCATGTATCAGAATGGCCATGTTTGCTATGCTAGATCAAATCCAATTATATTGATGGAAACCTTTGGGTGGAAAGAGTGGTTCAATTAGTTCATCCAGAACTACAGTGGGTACAGGTAGGTTAGCTATTTGTCTTAAATCATTGAGTTCACTAGAGGGTTTTGGTTTTTGATAACGGTTTGAAATGTATCTGCTGCATTGCAACTGGGATGTCTTAGGAGAATAACATTTAAAAAAAATTATAGTCCAATAGTATTATTAAGCTTAATTATTGAACGAGAATGCTGAAAGATACACAGGGTGGGTCCATTTGGTGCTTGAAGTTTATGAATTACTTGGCTTTCACTATTAAATCTTATGAGATATTTTCGAGCTTTGCACAGTTTAGGTGATTGCACTGGGCTAACAATGGCGAAAGAAGTGAGTTCTTTCGCTGTTGGCCTGCTAAATACGAGTTTACCAAATTGAGGAAGTCGTAGTTAGAAACCTGCTTAAACTTACTATTCATATATATATCATCTCTGTTCGTATAGATTTCCTTCGTGACTAGAGAAAATGCTTTTTGAGTTTTTAGTCTCTTGCGAATGCTTTTCTCCAATTTGTTACGATATCTTAATTCTTCTGTTATCTTATAATTTCATTATAAGGATAGTTGGTACATGAGCTAAACTTTTGCATATCTTATTTGTACGTTGTAGTGGATGAGAGGTGTGGGTGTCGTTTTTGGTTCTTCCGAGACGTGCATTATGTGTTGGAGATAGTTTCATAGTGGTCTAATCTCATTATTATTGCACATATTGATGATTTGTGTAAATGGTAGCCAGTCCGTTCGTCTAGGTTGTGTGAGAGTATCTTTAATTGCAGGTGAATTGATCGCACTGTGGCATGTAACTTTAGTGTGTATCATCTGTTGCTATGCCAATATTAGTGAATAATAGTTCAAGATGGCTTTCTTGACTGTTTGGCTGAACACCCATTTGAATAAGTCCAGATTGACCTAAATTAGGGAAAATACTGTTAGTAGCGTATAATCGATATGGTAGGTAATTGGTGAAGTTAAAATTTCTTGTAATCATTGTATAGAAATTTCCGGCCTGGCGACAGGCGGGCACGAGCTAGTCCGCCCGGGAATGGTAGTATGAAACTGATTGGGTCCAATGGGCCAGCCATTATCCAGTTTCATGTGAAGCCTTGAGTTTGATCTTAGTGTGCAGTAAAACAGTGTTAAATGGGCATTGACGGAATGGGAGCAAGCACGCCAGACACGCAGGACAGGTTTCGGCTGCTGAAGGAAACATTGGCCACTGGCATCTGGGCAGAAAGTGCTCGTCAGCCTTGGGTGACAGACTATTGAAGAGAAGCAAGACTCCGCATACAAACCATTCCCACAAGGAATGGGCGTCTGTTGTTATTTTACTGTCCATATTTACGAATTATAATGAATATATACTGCATCGGCTGTAATGTAAGATATAAAAAAGTTGCTCTATCTGCTGAATCGTGCTGGGTGGATAAGCGAAATCAGGCTATCGCATATATCTTCATCTCTAATTCTGCCTCTTTTCCTTCTATTTCCTCTTCTCAATCTTAAAGTAATGCTTCTTTAGATGTTATGCATATGATTGTTGTTGATCATATCACTCATTATTATATCGGATTACCGCATATATGAAAGATAGTTCAAGTAAAATACCATTCATAATACCTAGGTTAGGTTTTAACGTCTATGCATTCAGTGTGCGAGCATAAAAACAAACTTTACATCAAGAACCCATTAAGTACTTACATTTTTTTTCACTATAAACTAAGAATTGTATAGTGTAGACAAGACAATTCATCCAGTAGACCAGTTTCGTCCTTAGCGGGGAACTCATTATGTACTGGCCAGAATTTGCCGCGGACAGGGCTCGAATCTGAGTACGTCTGCTTCGGAATCTAGTCTTCTAACCACTGATTCATCCTGCCGCACCCTACACACAAATTTCAGCCATGTACTAACTAATGTAACTCGATTAGTTGGTTTCTAATTTAGGTGGAGCTGATGTGGCATCAATTTAGATCCAAAGTTCCAACTAACCATCCACAAACTGTCATTACCGAACAGAAATAATTGCCTTTACTACAATATACAATTCTTAGTTAATACTGAAAAATGTAATTACTTAATTGGTCAGGTGTTTATATAAAGATCACAACCTTGATTATAGTAATTGTAATCACTGCCCGCGCAACCGATGTTCGTTTAGTTATATAAATGTACATTCCAATACCACTTCCCCATGTAGTGTGGTTTCTGTTCAGTAATGACAGATTGTGGATGGTTAGTTGGAACTTTGTGTCTAAATCGATACCATGTGAGCTCCAACTGAAGTAAATATGGACTAACCAAGTTACATTATTTAGCGTATAACTGAAAATTGTTTGTAGAGTGCGGCAGGGTGGCTCAGTGGTTAGAGCACCAGATTCCGAAGCAGACGTACCCAGGTTCGAGCCCAGTCCGCGTCAAATTCTGGCCAGTATATGATGAGTTCGCAATAAGGACGAAACCGGTCTACTGGATGAATTGCCTTTACTACACTATACAATTTTTAATTAATACTGAAAATATGTAAGTACTTAATGGGTCAGGTGTTTATATCAAGTTCGCAACCTTGATTATAGTAAATGTTATCCTCGCCCGCGCAACTAATTTTCGCTTAATTATATAAACGTACATTTCAATACCACTTCCCCATCGAGAATGGTGTCTGTTCAGTAATGACAGACTGTGGATGGTTAGTTTGAACTTTGTGTCTAAATGGATGCCATATGAGCTCCACCTAAATAGGAAACAATTAACCGAATACAGCACAAACTTCTTATGCTCTTTACTTAGTAGAGCAAGAAGTTCATATGTAGTCTTGGTTATGAGTGACACGAATGCTCGAGTTTTGTGCTTAAATAACGCAGAATTTCATTTATGTGGAGGATACACTTTAATCCCGATACACAACAATAATTATGAGCGACTGTTGCTTAGCTGCGCGGAACATAGGTTATACTTAAGTGGCATAAACTTCCGACGTAGTGAAAAACATTGCGTTACATGGCGTTCTCCAGCCCGCAAATAGCGGTGGATTCAAATAGATCAAGTAGCAATTAGTTATAGATGGCGTGGTTGAATCCAGGATTGTCGTTTTATTGGAATATTATGTCGACACGGACCACGCACTTATAAATAAATAAATAAATAAGAATAAACCTCAAATAGGTGTAGGTAAACTTGAACAGCCGTCCTTCTGACAAAAATATGAAGATATTGTAGGGTCTAATCTAACTGGTCTGGATGGCGAAAATCCGAATTTACTTTGGTCTAAGATAACTTCCATTATGCACAATGCAGGTACTACTTTTACGTGGCATTGCAGGTTCCCTTATAAATAATCATTGGAACTCTGTAAAATATGTGGTGAAAATCTTAACAGGGCGCAAAGTTTCGTCTGGCTCGACTCATAATAATACTCGTCGCAATATAAGAAGGCCAACTTAAGCGCAGTTTAAATGTCGATCTCGAAAACTTTTGGACCAGATAGGCCAAATGGGTAAAAGAGTGGTTTCCGTAAGTTAAATGCAGCTATTTGTTCCAACTTAACCGCGCAATAGGTCCTAGAAAGTAGAAGGCTAGCGAAACTATAAATGATAGTAAAAACCATCTAATAATCGATAAAATAAGTCGTCTTCATAGGAGGACCGATCACTTCAAAGATCAATTTTCGGGTGCGCCTGCGCCAGTCCAATTCCCGAAAGCTTGCCTGTGTCAACAGCGTGGATTGCCAATCCCGAACGACCATCTAAGTTGAAAGCACGGGATGAAATCATATACCTTAAACGGCGCAAAGCTACAGACTCCGATGATTTGCTTCTGAGCCTAATTAAGGATCGTGGCGATATAATTTTGGGAGCATTTACTAACAGTTTTCATACGATATGCAATGAAGAGTCCGCGCCGCTTGCTCAGCTTAAGTCGACCTTCTTCAAAAAGGCAATCGTAGTTCGTGTGATGACCATCGTTGTATAAGCTTGACTCTTTTCGTATCCAAGTTATTTGCTTCGATTATCCTACGTGGTCTTGGCGATTTGCATGAATCACACACAAGAGAAGAACCGGTCGTATTCCGGTCAGGTCGAGTTTGTGTAGATAATAAATTTACTTTAAGGCAATTTCTTGAACAGCGACATGTATATTTCCGTCCCACAATAGTCGTCCTTCCTGATTTCTAAGGTTAATTTGACTTAGTGGACTGCAAATTTTATTCAATATTCTATCGAAAGTGGTGTGCCTACCAAATTTGTATATACTATACACGCTCTCTACACAAACAATTCTGGTCGCGTCAATGTCTACAACGAATTAACATGCAACTTTAGTTCCATCAGTCATGTTCGTCAAGGCTTTCCACTTTCCCAACTTTCGTTTAATCTTGTAATAGACGCTATTATAACCAACACTCTTCCACACATTCAGCATGCATGTGTTCAATTTCTCCCGAGCGGTAGATTAGGTGACCTTGACTGTAAAGACGATGTTATACTATTATACGACGGTCGAGATACTGCCCAGGCCATCTTGAATAGATTAGTATACGATGTTCCGTCTTAAGGTAGGCAATTCGCACCCTATAAATATAAGATACTTTTACAGGATTATTCACCACTCACTCCAACTATGTGAATGCAGACTGGAGATCTGAACATAGTTTACAGTTTTAAATACCTTGATATTTCTATCAATAGGTCAGATAATGTCTGACGAAGGTAAGTATGAGACTCGCGAAAGCTAGAGTAGCTTTCTCTAACCATCACCATTTATGGAGAAACGCAAGTATTTTATATTGCCTTAAAAGGTCGTACTTACATTACATTTGGCTATTTAGTTTTATTATATGCTAGTATCACTTGACCCATTAGAGCTGATGATTTTGGGCGCCTACAAGGACTCGAAAATTATTGTTTGAGAAGCATAGCATATGCTGTTTTCCGACGACAGATAACCAACGCTGACATTCGTAGACGCATTTTTGGATCGCCCGACAATTGCTCCTCGTCAGAAAATCAAATAGGGCTCCATCAGCTACGTAGGCTCGGTTACGCTTTTCGTATGCACTAAATTCGATAGAGCAGCAGAGTACTGGTCTGTCACTCTGTGCCAGATTTGCGCAATAAACAAGGTAGGCTGATTTGGACATGGCAGAAACAACTGAAGTCAACTACATCCAAATCGCCTGCCAGGATAGGGTTCGTGTGCGAATCATATTACTTGCTTGGAAACCCTGTTCGATATGGCATCGAGTCCAGCTCAGTGGCGATCTTGTTGAAGATATCTAGTAGAATCATCTTCGTA
This sequence comes from Eudiplozoon nipponicum, assembly GCA_029291075.1. Classification (NCBI taxonomy): domain Eukaryota; kingdom Metazoa; phylum Platyhelminthes; class Monogenea; order Mazocraeidea; family Diplozoidae; genus Eudiplozoon; species Eudiplozoon nipponicum. Next base: position 232,280 of record JAQBSW010000007.1, read on the forward strand.
ACTTACTTTTCTTAGTTGGACAGAGTTAGCTGCAAGTTTTGGTAGTGTTTATGACGTGATACTGGGAAAACCACAATGAAGCTATATTGCCGATGTTGCCTTGCTTTATAGCTGACTTGGCCATAGCGGTGTTGTATCGAGGTTTAGTTTGTCTTACTTATGTGTGTTATCTAGATTAATATGCTCATAGTAACTAGGTCCTCCCCTTCATAAATTTCTATTATGTGTGTCTAAAGTTTTATTTTTGTTGGTACTAACATTTTCTTGCTTATTTTTATTCTATTTTTGGTTTTATGCCAGTAAATTATTAGTTACTACTGGCTTTTGTATTGCACTGCATGGAGACGATGATGATGTTGATGAGGATCATGATGATGATGATGATGATGATGAGGAGGATGATGATTATGATGATGATGATGATTATGATCATGATGATGATTATGATGATGATAATGATGATGATGATGATGATGATGATGATGAGGATCATGATAATGATGATGATGATGATGATGATGAGGATGATGATGATGATGATGATGATGAGGAGGAGGATGATGTTGATGATGAGGAGGAGGATGATGATGATGATGATGATGATGATGATGATGATGATGATGAAGATTATGATGATGATGATGATGATGATGATGATGATGGTGATGATGATAGGTGAAAATGTTATCGTTTATAATGCTCCATATTGCATTGAAAACTGTCGTATCGGTTTGGACGTCTGTGGAAAGTGCACGATATATACACGCCAACAATCAGCCAGCCCCACGAAATGAAACTTGTATAAAGATAGATTCATGGTTGTGGTTGGAAGTATGTACGGAGCACGAGCTTCAGATTTTATGTGGATAGATAGCGGTGCTATGTTTCTGTGTTGTTGTCTCGGTCTGCTCGAATTAAAGTGTACCTTTATATTTCAATCTCGCATTCATGTTCTGAGATTGGCCTACGCTTCCAAGGCAGCAATTATATGTGATATAATTTATGGATAATTGCACGAATGTATCCTAATTTTGGCTGTAGAGATCTTGCATTTAGATTAAGTATAGATAATTTTACTGAATTTATGTTTGGAGCTAAAGATTTTGCTAGTTTGGATGGAGATTGGTGGCCAAAGTTGCATTGTGTCTCGAGTAAGGTTGTTATTGAGGTTTCTTATGAGGAGATTATCCTTGCGTTTATGCCTGTCTCAAATACGCTTATGAAGATTGGATAGTATGTTATTTTAGGGGAGTTTGCATGATGTGGTCTACTTTCAATAAGATTTGTCTCTAATGCGTAAAATATTTCCTTTGAGCCTGAGCATTGTTTACTGGAGTGATAATATAGGGGAAAATAAATTTACTGGTACCTCATTTTGTTTTTGCATTTTGAAAGAAATTTGTAACTATTGGAGTGCAGAAAGTAAGATATCAGTTACAAGTTGAGTAAGAAAACAAAAATAAGTTATCAACGATAATGGGTAGAAAATAAATAATACATGTATAATATGCAACAACATTTATTTAGTTTACCGTTCGAAGAATTAAAGTGTAAAATAGCAACTATTCAAAATATATTTCAACGAGAAATATTATAAAATTTTTAAACCGACCACACGCGCCTTAGTTCAGTAACGAGTTATTTTATGTTTGTTTTTATCAATTTGATGTTTGATTTACTTTTTGACACTTGGAAGTCACCACAGGTCATGTTAGCTGGGTGTTCTAGGTAATTAGTTTGTGTTATGACAGGGGCTGTTGTAGATATGACGTAGTAGCATTTTAAGCTAGGTCTTCTTTGTAACAAAATTCATTGGATTTTGCAAGTATGTCTCCCACATTCCTTACCCAAATATATAGTGGTTAAAGAGCATAATACCGGCTCCTACTGATGAGTCGCCAGTAAGCACGAAACGAATTTGCATGCGATTATACGTTCCGTTCATGCTGCCTTTGGTTTATCCTTCTGGTCACAACTGAACTAATTTGTTACTAGGTTCGCAACACCTAATACATACTTGCATATATATTAGCTCTCCGCAACAAACAGTATTTACTCTTTTGAAATGCGAGCTTTAATAAAATTCATTGTACCCTTCCTGTGTGCAAAAACAAAAAGAAATTTTATCAGATATAAGAAAATTTTATTTCGCATGGTCTTCTCAAATATCTACTCATGAACATATCTTTATATATAAATTGGAAAGCAAAACAAGATAGAAATATGTGAACATAGAGAGAGTGTGAAAAATAGAAACCAATCAAATTGCGTGCGTCACATCCAGTTCAAGCTCAATGCTTGTACGTGCTTCTTCTGCTTACATAAATCCGGCTGCAATTTGTTTATCCATAAGGCTTCGTATGTGGCTAGTATTTAACTGTTATTCATTGGATTTTGGTTCAATGCCGCGTTTTGCGTACGCGGGTAATAGTTGTACACGGGCAGTTACACAAAGATCTGATTCATCACACTTTCCGATTTTGTTTTGTCTTTGATCGGGTTGAATTCTTCTTTTTTCAACTGAAAATGCGGTTCTATCACATCTTTGTTTACTGGCGACGTTTCGGTGCCTACTTTCCAGCACCATCCTCAGGCAACACAACACTGATCACAATAGCAGATTTAAGCAAATGTGGTAACCTCGTTCCAAAACCATTCTATTTATATATAATTGACTCAATACTATTTTTAATCATAGAATTTGTCTCAGTAACTAAACTCAATATATAACTATTTATAATTAGCAGACCAATCATTACCTCACCTATCTCAAATTCCCGGTATACGTAATCTCATCTCGTATGCAGAATATTGTAAGGGAGAGAGACAGTATCGAACCTTTTGTTATTTGTTATAACTGTATTGCTACTATGCCACGGTAATCAAAATTCAAAATGATAAAAAACTAAAACCTTGAATGTCATATATTGTATTTTATTTAAAGCCGGGAACTCTAATGTATACAATGGTGTATGAGGTATTGCGCACATAGCAACAAATTAGTTCAAATATGGAGCAGCAAGTTTCGTAGATGGATGGAGAGTGAATGTCATAGCGACGCTTAGGTGAAAGATTAAAGAGAGAATGAGAGAGATAGTATGGACAACTAACGTCTTTCAAAAAACTAATCGTAAGCACAATGTGAAGTTAATCAACTCATAGAAATAATTGCATAAGACTATTTGCTCATATGACTAAAATAATTCATTATATCTATATACATATATATCTAAATATAATATCGTAACACCTTTATATATATATATATATATATATATATATATATTTAGAGGAAGGACCATTGTTAATTGTTAAACATGAATATTTTCTATTCTTACTATATATTTATTACGTTAGTCACACCTTATATCAATATATAAAATACATGTCAATATGTATAAAAACATATATATGGATATAAGCAACAGTATGAGTCCAACCTCCCTAATCATATATATATATATATATATATATATATATATATATATATATATATATACATTAGTAATAAATATTTATTAGGTTATGCACACCTTATATTAATATATAAAATACATATCAATATGTATAAAAACATATATATATATATATATATATATATATATATATATATAAGCAACAGTGTGGCATCAATATATATATATATATATATATATATATATATATATATATATATATATATACGTTTCAATATTTCTAATAAATTCTTATTTTTCTCTTTTCTTGCTGTTTTTTTACCAATTAATCAAATTGTATATTTATTTATTCACACCTTATATAAATATATAAAATACATATAAATATGTATAAAAACATATATATAAATATAAGCAACAGTGTGAGTTAAATGTCTTGTATATATAATTATATATATGTGTATATATGTATATATATTTATTTTTATTATTATTTTTTTTAAACCATCTTAAATAAATATATAATTTTAATGGTAATGTATAAAATGATTAATGTCGTTTATACGTATATATATATATATATATATATATATAATAAACCTATTTATCTACCGATAGGCCTATCTATATATCCGTCTATCTATCACATTTTGAATTTCTCTTAAATGGATACATTATAGCTGTTAATAATGGATATCTTCTCTAGGGCTAACGTATTATTCATTTATTAATATATTCCTACCTTACATAAATATAAATATACATATTTAAATGTATTTTATATATTTATATAAGTTGTGAATAAATAAATATACGATTTGATTAATTGGTAAAATAACAGGAAGAAATGAGAAAAATAATAATTTATTAGAAATATGAAACGTATATATATATATATATATATATGGATTATAGATATTGGAGCCACTATATATATATATATATATATATATATATATATATATATATATATATATATATATGTTTTTATACATATTGATATGTATTTTATATATTAATATAAGGTGTGCATAACCTAATAAATATTTATTACTAATGTATATATATATATATATATATATATATATATATATATATATATATATATGATTAGGGAGGTTGGACTCATACTGTTGCTTATATCCATATATATGTTTTTATACATATTGACATGTATTTTATATATTGATATAAGGTGTGACTAACGTAATAAATATATAGTAAGAATAGAAAATATTCATGTTTAACAATTAACAATGGTCCTTCCTCTAAATATATATATATATATATATATATATATATAAAGGTGTTACGATATTATATTTAGATATATATGTATATAGATATAATGAATTATTTTAGTCATATGAGCAAATAGTCTTATGCAATTATTTCTATGAGTTGATTAACTTCACATTGTGCTTACGATTAGTTTTTTGAAAAACGTTAGTTGTCCATACTATCTCTCTCTTTCTCTCTTTAATCTTTCACCTAAGCGTCGCTATGACATTCACTCTCCATCCATCTACGAAACTTGCTGCTCCATATTTGAACTAATTTGTTGCTATGTGCGCAATACCTCATACACCATTGTATACATTAGAGTTCCCGGCTTTAAATAAAATACAATATATGACATTCAAGGTTTTAGTTTTTTATCATTTTGAATTTTGATTACCGTGGCATAGTAGCAATACAGTTATAACAAATAACAATAGGTTCGATACTGTCTCTCTCCCTTACAATATTCTGCATACGAGATGAGATTACGTATACCGGGAATTTGAGGTAGGAGAGGTAATGATTGGTCTGCTAATTATAAATAGTTATATATTGAGTTTAGTTACTGAGACAAATTCTATGATTAAAAATAGTATTGAGTCAATTTTAAAAGATGTATTATTTTGGTTCTCAGTGCTGTCCTTTTCGTTTCGGATTTGACCGCATTTTTCTTGTGAGGAACAATTGTTAGCACTCATAGGTCGGCAAAATCTTGAACCTTTTATCTTTTCAGATGATGTAATCTTTGGCCTCAGTTGATGGGTTCTCACTTGTCCCTTCTCCTTTAAGCCTTCAATTAGCTGATTGTCTGAAAGCGCTTTAGGATCAAGATCCGCCATTGATCAATTATATATAAATAGAATGGTTTTGGAACGAGGTTACCACATTTGCTTAAATCTGCTATTGTGATCAGTGTTGTGTTGCCTGAGGATGGTGCTGGAAAGTAGGCACCGAAACGTCGCCAGTAAACAAAGATGTGATAGAACCGCATTTTCAGTTGAAAAAAGAAGAATTCAACCCGATCAAAGACAAAACAAAATCGGAAAGTGTGATGAATCAGATCTTTGTGTAACTGCCCGTGTACAACTATTACCCGCGTACGCAAAACGCGGCATTGAACCAATAAACTTGTACACACCGCAACAAAATTTCAAAATTTATTCATTGGATTTTGTTTGGAATATGAGTGTAATTTCTTTAATCTAATTTAGTCTTCATAGGATGTGTTTATTTATTTGTCTTTGTGTATCGTTCTGCCTATGGTATTGTGGGCATTTTCCTGTCCTAGCTGACAAGATTGTTGTCAATGGATACTTCAATATTCTCAACTGTAGCCGATCAGTTATGGCAGCATTGTCTAATTACCTAATTCGTCACCTTGGTGATTTTCATCTTCATGCATTTGCTTTCTTTCCCAAGCGGAGTTCATATACTTCGCAATATATTCTCTCTAAGAGAGATATAGTGAGTGCGACATGACTTAACTGATTACATAGTTTATATCAAATTCAAATTGCACTCACTCCGTGCAGGTAGACTATTGTATGTGCACTAGTTAGGAGCTTCTTGATGATTTGTGAAATATAATTTGGCCAGCCAATTTGTTACCTTGCAGCTTCTTCTAGCCATATTCACTCCATTACTACTTCAACAAATCGAATTTAAAGTAAGTTACTATCAATTTTTAAGATCAGGAATGACACCATGTGCTGTTTTTATATATGCATGCCATTCTTATCAAAAATACATGCGGGTTTTTAAATCACGTTTGCGAGATTAAAGTAAACACCAATCCAATTGTATTTAACCAGTTGACATTTCCAGTCAAGTTCAATGTATGCGAGACTGCTAGGGGTGAGAGCCGCATATCTAATTTTGCTTTCCATATTTATGCAATGCGGTTTAATCCTCGATAGTCAGATTGACGTCGTACTCTGATGATGATCATGGAAGGTCGAAACGCATCAGTGCGTTGCGGCTGGCGGTAGTTTTGTTGTGTTGTTCGACGACAGGTTAAATACAATGGGATTGGTGTTTACTTCAAGCTCGCAAACTTGATTTAAAGCATTTTTACCACCACCCGCGCAATCAATTATTGTTAAATTGTACTAACTGTAAATTTTTTGTTGATATTATTACAGATTTCGATATTGGTAAGTTGTTTCTATATCCATTTCATTCGTAAAATTCAATACAAGAACGACTATCTCCAAGTCAAATTTTGTTTTTTCTCTGTCTAGGAAATGTTGGGTAATTTTTCCAGCCTCTGTATCAAGAAAATAAATTTAAATAAAATCTAGGGCCGTCGAAATATTACTGGGTTCAATATTCCATGAGGCACTGTCTTACAATTGTAAGCGAAATCAAGAGAGATCAAGACGTGCGAATAATTAGAATGAGAGGCAAAAACGGTGCAACTGAATAATAACAGCTAGTGAAGATGATCTTATATTTTTAACTAAATTTCGTAACCTCTCAGGCGCTTACATATATCCATTAACAACACTCGAAACTTTCTTTGCCTTCTTCTGTTAATATATATATATGAATAATATAATAGAAACCGTATTTTGCTTTTATAAATGGTCCATATATATCTTCTTTAATTTAACCCTTCAATTAGCGGCTACTATTTCAGATATTAATTTTTATTCGAATTCAATCTCCCATCTCTCTAAATCTAAAGGCTTTCACCATTTCACCACGTTTGTTAATTGCCTTTGTGTGAGGATTTTCCGTTCTAATCTTTATTAAATAAGTTAACCTTTCTCAACATGTTATTACTTTTGTATTCCCAATTCTCCATACCTAACAGATTTCAACATTAATGTATTTGCGAGATGTAATTAAAAAGGCTGTTAAATAACCTAGTAAAATTTTTTTCTTCTATAAGCTGAAGACAGAAATAAATTTGCAAAAATCGATCGATTAACCTAACGACACTTCTTAACGCATATATAAATATATATATATATATATATATATATATATATATATATATATATATATATATATATATATATACATCATACGAATCAAAAAGAGGCTCGAAACTAGAATAAATCAGCATCTCCATCAAAAACTATTAAAGAGGGGTGCAGCTCCTGCACAAAAATCAGCAATTTGCGAACATGTACTACTCACAGGTCATGCTGTTAGTAGTAACAATTTTTCAGTTCTCTACAAGGCAAAAACAGAGAAAATGCTTCTGGCTTTTGAAGCTATTGCAATTAATAAGCTGAAGCCCTGCTTAAACGTGCAGAAAATAATTCAAAAAGAAATTAAATTGGACTGGAACAAAGACATAACCGACATGCCTTTAAAAATAGCCAACGCTTCGCAAAATACGACACATACATCAATTACGGACGCAATTAAAATGAAAGCGATGACACACCAAATGACGTTACGCAAAAGGAGTGGTCTAAATTGCGCAAAGCAAAGGCTAGCATAACGAAGAGGAGATTGGTTACAACACATGTACAGTGGGATTGGATGAACGAATATACTAACGAATCCAGAACAATGGCCGTAGATACTGGTATAAATAAGATTTATTAATAAATGTTATTCCATGGAGTACGTTGTTTTGTTCTTACATTTTAAAAAATGGTGAAATTATAAACTATCAATATATATATATATATATATATATATATATATATATATATTTATATTTATATTTCCAATTAGGAAGAAAAAACATTAATAACAAAGTGGGTAATGGCCATTTATTTCGAAAATACGAAACGTCACTCTACAATCTTTCATTCATATACATTCTGGGTTTTCATTTGATTATGTAGGTGGCAACAAATCTGACTCGGTTTTAATTCTATTGCTTGTTTTGGCTGATTAGTAAGTGTCTATACGTTTGTGTGTGTGTGTGCGCCTGCTTGCTTGTAAGGGCCTTACTTGCTGCATTGCAAAGTGGTGTCTGAGATCTGGTCATTCCTGTATTGATGGCTTGAGAGTTAACCAACAGTTCGTATTGTTCGCTGTTACGTGTACGAGTGCTATTTTTCAGAGTGTAGTCTTTTGTTTCACCTTCTTGCGCAATTTTGTTTTCTCCACCTGGTAACAGCGCAGGTGCGGATTACAGTGTTGAATGCTCGTATTGTTTCTAAATTTCTGTCACCGACTGTACAGCTGTTATTTCCTCTTCAGTTTGTTGCCAGTCCGATTGAATGTTTGTTGAATCTGGTCGAGGGTGTGTTCGGGCTTGCCTGGATACAAGTAAATTGTTGTTGAATTTTGTTATTCGTGGTTAGTCGATTAGAATATCATGTTGATGAAACTTTTGAATATTTAGGCCAAGTGGTTGTCGTTTTATGTAAAGGGCTTCATAAATATATTATAATTTTTCTGATTTTACTTTATGTAGAATTGAGAAATTGGTCAAATTGACTTAGTGCCCCGTTTCCAATATATGATCGTAAATAGCTGATTTTCCTGACGGTGCCAAGCCTTTGTAAATCAATTTCTGCGGTAAATGTTGCAGGATTCTGTTTATTAATTTCTTCTTCGTATGTCCAATATATGTGGTATCGCACATGAGAATTCGTAGACTATGAATGTGTAATATTCGAAGGTAATTGACATTATATATATATATATATATATATATATATATATATATATATACAAATACATATACTCCATCCACTACGCCATTCGTGCCTTATACTAGACGTAATTTGAATTCACATACAAAATTATATTTTCTGGTTGGCCTATACTTGTGGCGGAATCTATTTTGAATCTCTGAATACCTGAAGTTCCAAAGAACCACCTATTACCTGTCATTATACAAAAGACACCATGATTGAGACCTATCTAAAGCTTGCAAACTTTGTTTAAACTATTCTCCGTAACGTCTGTTTGGTGCATCGGTGGCAAGGGTTTACTTCAGCAGCTGAAAATTTTCACACGCATCTGACACGTGTGCTCTTATCCTGTCACTACTAATTTAGGACCAAGTGGAAACTGTGAGGTACAACCTAACTAGATAATTACCATTAAACTGGATTGGTGTATCACATTATTATTAGCAAAGGTCATATTATCGCCACCGATGCGACAGTCTAGGGCTCCTAGTTTACCAATTCGAAACCTTCAATAGATATGAGCCATAACACTGTGATTGGGCATCAAAGAATGATGATTGGCCAATTTAATTTTTTTCTAACTGGCAGTGCAGTTCAACCATTTGATTTGCTAAATTGGCGAATTTATCTCATTTTGTTTCTCCATTATTTCAAACTCTAAATATATCACCACGAGACCCCACAAAACTTTTTGGCTTTAAAGATATCTTTTAAACAAAATTTTTCTCAATCTAACACATGAATCTGTTCGCGACCGATACAGAAAACATGTGTTAACTTGCCACATCCGTGATTTGATTCCAACATTTCTTTCTGAACAAAAAGTATATACATGATACACAATTGTTTAATATCCCTTTTCTATGTTATCCTTACCTTATTGTTGCTTACAATTCTTTCAGATTCTTTCCTCATTTAAATTATGTTTTAAGAACTTGAGTTGAACAAAAATCCTATTTTATTTAACCAATTCCAAAACAACACAGTTTTCGTCTATCATCCGAACGGACGCGATTCGTCCTACCAAGGTCATCCAAGAGTACGATGGCAAACAGACTAACGTGGATCAAACCGAAATTTATACCCGAGTTACAGAAAATCATGTGTGTGAACATTTTTCTTGATTGAAACTTCGGCAGCACAACTTTTATCCAGTCAAGAATGTAACGTTTTTCGGCTTTCTGTTACATCGCTAGGAAACGTTTAATGTAGCCCTCTTTTACAATGACATTATGATGGTTGTATACATGGCTATATAATCTAATAGATTTATACTTTTATAATTTCTAGAAAACGACAAATTTCCTTAAACGTATGCTCTAAACAATACGGATTTTTTAAATAATTTCGAACATTCTTAACCATTCTTTAAATAAAGTTTGCGAGCTTGAGATAAACACCAATCCCATTGTATTTAACCAGTCGTCGAACAGCATAACAAAACTACCACCAGCCGCAACGCACTGACGCTTTTCGACCTTCCATGATCATCATCAGAGTACGACATCAAGCTGACTATCGAGGATCAAACCGCATTGAATATATATGGAAATCAAATTTAGATATGCGGCTCTCACATCTAGCTGTCTCAACCAAATCTAGTTAATGGTTTGTTTATGAATTTGCACCAAACCATACACCCCGAATGGACTTTTTCCTTTAGTATGGGTGTGTTTATTGATCTACCGTGATCATTTTATGGATTATAGTATTAATTTCTCCTTGCAAATATTCCTTAGGATCATTGTTTATTGTATGACAAAAAGCGTAATTTTAAGTTGGTTATACATTTCCCCATTGTTATCGAAGACGTAGCTACACATTTATCAGCATTTTGACATGGTTGAATAATAGGTCAGTGCTTTGACGCTTCAATTCCTAACTATCCTTCTATTTTTCGTCGTCATTATATAACACAAAAATGGTTATATTTCATTATAACTTTGTCTTGTCTTTATCTGAAAGGAGTTGAGAAATTTGTACTGTTGTCGTACTAATCTTATTTTAGGCGCGCATTCAATAGGAACATCTTTAGTTAGAAAATTGTTAAGTATTTAGGATTGGTTATTATTAAGATCCGTGAAAAATAATTTTTCACTCATTCTAGACATTGCGGAATTATTATTATTGTACTTCGGAGGCCTATAATTTACTTTAAAAGAAACATGTTGCGCGACAGGGAATAGATTATTTTCCTGATTTTCGGATTACATGCCGAATTTTTTGAATCCTTTGTCATCATGATTTCTCCATCTATTTTGGCCTTCAGATATGAAGGCCTTTTTCAATGGAAATAACATCATACAAAAATGACAATCAGTATGTCAAGTGGAAAATTTTAGTTTAAACTGCCCCATTTATACTTGTTGTTGGATCTCTTAAGCATTACTTGTTTTTTTAATGCTAGTAAAGTGTATGTTAAATTGGTTTGTGTGTTTGTCTGCATGTGTACACTCTTCGAAATGAGGTTACAGTGATTTAATGACAATTACTGACAACTCACTAGATAAGCATACGTCATGTCTGTGTGTATGTGTTCTCGTTTGTTGTGGATTGAGAAGTAATCAAATACTGCACGTGTACACTCATCCCAGTGAAATTGGCCTCCATATCCGGAGGCCGAAATATATAGATAAATCATGATGACAGTGGATTCAAACAATTCGGTACGCAGTTAAATACTGTTTGTTGCGAAGAGCTAATATATATGCAAGTATGTATTAGGTTTTGCGAACCTAGTCACAAATTAGTTCAGTTGTGACCAGAAGGATAAACAAAGGCAGCATGAACGGAAAGTATAATCTCATGCACATTCGTTTCGTGCTTACTGGCGACTCATCAGTAGGAGCCGGTATTACGCCCTTTAACCACTATATATTTGGTAGAAGAATGTGGAATAATAGGACGGTACAATCTCCTAGACGAATGTGTAAACCTGCAATAGTGAAGCTAACATCATATAAAGTCTACGAAAATGCGACTTCAACGCTAACTCACACTATATAATATATATACCGACTCTGTAAAGGATACTAACACTATAGCTTTTGTGTTAGTAACTGATACCAACATTATTGTACCGAAAAGGTACATGGTACTAACATTATAGTTTCTGAGTCTGTACATGATACCAATCTGATGGATATCAATTTATGCTAAAGTTCTCTCAAATTGAGAATTACAACAATTTCTGAACACTTGTTACTCCAGTAAATCCATACACTCTGGCCTTGATCGATATCAGTTGTACCTTTTCGGTACAATAATTTTGATATCAGTTACTAACACAATAGCCATAGTGATTGTATCCTTTACAGACTCGGTATATATATTATATAGTGTGAGTTAGCATTGAAGTCGCATTGTCGTTGACTTTAGATTATGTTAGCTTCACTATTACAGGTTTACACATTCGTCTAGGAGATTGTACCGTCCTATTATTCCACATTCTTCTACCAAATATATAGTGGTTAAAGGGCGTAATACCGGCTCCTACTGATGAGTCGCCAGTAAGCACGAAACGAATGTGCATGAGATTATACTTTCCGTTCATGCTGCCTTTGGTTTATCCTTCTGGTCACAACTGAACTAATTTGTTACTAGGTTCGCAAAACCTAATACATACTTGCATATATATTAGCTCTTCGCAACAAACAGTATTTAACTGTAATATATTGAATTGAATGATGTCATGCTTACCGCGAAATGTGATAACTGATATCGATGAAGGCCAGAGTGTATGGTTTAACTGGAGTAACAGGTGTTCGGAAATTGTTGTAATTCTCAATTTGGGTGAACTTTAGCATAAATTTATATCCATCAGGTTGGTATCATGTACCGACTCGGAAACCAAGTGTTAGTATCCGGTACTCATCGATTTCAAAAAAGGTATCAGTTACTAACACAATAGCCATAGTGTTAGTATCCTTTACAGACTCGGTATATATATTATATAGTGTGAGTTAGCATTGAAGTCGTATTGTCGTTGACTTCAGATTATGTTAGCTTCACTATTACAGGTTTACACATTCGTCTAGGAGATTGTACCGTCCTATTATTCCACATTCTTCTACCAAATATATAGTGGTTAAAGGGCGTAATACCGGCTCCTACTGATGAGTCGCCAGTAAGCACGAAACGAATGTGCATGAGATTATACTTTCCGTTCATGCTGCCTTTGGTTTATCCTTCTGGTCACAACTGAACTAATTTGTGACTAGGTTCGCAAAACCTAATATATACTTGAATTCGGTAGGCAATTCGAATATCAGGTAAATTCTCTATTTACTTACTTGTTTGCTTACCGATTACTCGGCATTAACAGAAATTTGTTAACAGTTATTTTGGTCTAATCTTGTATACGTACTGGAAGAGTTCTCAGTAGTAAGACGCTAAAATGTGATTATTTTATGATATTTTTAGACATGGATTGTCTGAAGGATAACATCGCAACACTTACCCGAGAACAGGTTTCTGCTTTGATCAAATTTCAAGCTGTTGTACGCGGACATATCACAAGGCGTCGAATGAAACATGTGCTTTCAAGTTTTGAATTCATTTGCTATTCCTGCAATGATTCATTCAGTCATTTGAAACTGCCCTCATTTTTGACAACGCGAATCGGCGGAAACTCGAAATTCAAATGCCTTGATGACAAACCAGTAGATATGGACTGTTCACAAATAAATTTGGATTATTTAAAGAACAAGAAAGATATCCTGCTTCATGAATCAATGATGCTGGAGAAGGCAATTTACAGGAGAAAAGAACATTTGAGTGGAAGATCTAATGATAAGGGAATTCGTTCATAACTGTTTTGCTAGTATTTGACGAGTACAACTTTTTAAGATTAAGAGGAGCTGAAAAACACGTTGGCGTTATAGAATTTGCATACCTGACAACAAGTTAGTTGTTTTAGAACCAGGTGAATATAAAAAAATGAGCTTGAAAGAAGGTTGTAATCTCATTGGTGCGTGTTTTAAGTGTCGTCACGACGCACACAATCCACCGTATTACCTATTTTCTGCAATGCCGCGTTTTGCGTACGCGAGTTGTAGCTTTGCACAAACAGTCTCCGAAAGATCCGATCGATCCCAATTTCCCTGGCCTTATCTGTTTTGTCTTCGATCAGGCTGGGCGTGTTTCCTTCCTTTCTTCCGACGGCTTCAACATTGCTCATACTAACCATTGGTTTTTAACAAAGATTGGATAGAACCACATTTCCAACGGTTATGGTATGAACGACGATGAAGCCTTCGGAAGAAAGGGACGAGTTCGCATCCAGCCCGATCGAAGACAAAACGGATACAGACATGCAAATTGTGATCAATCGGATCTTTGTGAAACTGTCTGTGCAAAGCTACAACCCGCGTACGCAAAACGCAGCATTGCACAATCTGAAGCTGGCACCCCTCAAAAAATCAAAAGATATTACTTATCTGGCAAGGCTAGAAAACGAAACCTTTTGTTCAGGCTAACCTTCCTACATCAACTTGGTATTATATGATCTCACCTGTTAATATGTACGCCATGTCTATTTCATTCTTCCGTATAAGTTTGAATATCTAAATATTAAATTTTATAAGTTTGCTTAGATTCTGCGAGAGACTACAGGTCATTACACGGCTATCCTAAAGGCTTTCGAGATTTCTTCCTTTGCTTTTTAAACACGCGTGTATTTAAAAGCTTTTTCCTAAAATCTGGAATCTCAAATGTGTGGCTTGATTTATTCGAGCTTCAACTTTTTTGTATAATAGCTGTTTTGCTTTAATTGGATTTTCGGATGTTATTGTAAATATCACCAGTTTACTTTCATTTAATAAAATTATATTAACCTGCTTGAGTTATTTCCTATATGAACGAAAATTATAAAGCAGTGATAAAAGTGGAATAAAATGCTAGGATAAGGAAACAATAGTGGTCTCCCGTTATATATATATATATATATATATATATATATATATATATATATATATATATATATATCGCTTCTTATTGTTATATGGCAGTGATACACTAGTCACTTTTGGCTTTTGTATGGCTGTGGATGATGCTGATGATGATGGTATTTAACTGCATAACCCTTATACTTCGCAACGACTTTCTGCATGTTTTATGTTGAAATGAACACATTATCCTTGTATTAGACAATCGAGATGTCATTGAATTTGAAATTCGTTTTGTAATTCTTTCAGAATGTGTGCCACCATAAAACGGTAACGGCGTTTCTTTTATAAAAAATACATTAATGGCAAACAACGTACACAATACTTTTTTTATATTTCTAGGAAGAAATAATGCCAAGAATATTTTTAGGAATTATGTATTGGGTGTTGCACAACTAGTAACAAATTTGATTAAAAATCGTTGACTGCGCGGTAACCATTGGTATCAGTTATTTAAATCAAGTTAGCATGCTTGGAGTAAACACCAATCCCATTGTATTCAACCATTTGTACAACAACAAAACTACCGTTAGTCACGTGTACTGACGCGTTTCAGCCTTCCATGATCTTCATCAGAGTACAACGTCAAACTGACTAGCGAGGATCAAACCGCAATGCACATATTTGAACAGCAAAATTAGATATGCGGCTCTCATCTCTAGTAGTCTCGAAAAATTTGTACTTGATTGTAAATGTCAACTGTTCAATCTCTATGCAGTCACGAGCATTATTTTTTGCAGCTTCTACCACACACACACACACACACACACAATATATATATATATATATATATATATATATATATATATATATATATATATATATATATATAAAGATAAGTAATACAATTAAACAATTAATGATTGCCAGGGTGAAGTTAGTAATTTTTTAAATCATGCTTGTATATTTGAAGTAAACACAAATTCCAAAGTATTTAACCAGTCGTCGAATAACATAGAAAAACTACCCTCAGTCAAACGTACTAACGCGTGTCGACCTTCGCGATCATCATCAGAGTTAGACAGCCAATTGACTAACGAGGATCCAACCGCAATGCATAGATATGGAAAACAAAACAATCAAAGATAAATTATCTTATCCTTGTTGGGCTCAGAAAGTGGTTTGCATTCACTATCCTCAATTTGACTCCGAAAATTTCGACTTTCTGTTTCCGAAGGCATTTTCAACGGAAAGCACATCCCACAAACAATTTGACAATTAATATTTGAAGTGGTAAATTTATTTTAAACTGTCTCATAGATATTTATTGCCATATCTCTTAAGCACTTAGATAGTGTTTGTGGCGAAGAGCTAATATATATGCAATTATGTATTAGGTGTTGCGAACCTAGTAACAAATTAGTTCAGTTGTGACCAGAAGGATAAACGAAAGACAGCATGAACGGAAAGTATAATCTCATGCACATTCGTTTCGTGCTTACTGGCGACTCATCAGTAGGAGCCGGTATTACGCCCTTTAACCACTATATATTTGGGTGAGGAATGTGGGAATATAGGATGGTACAATATCCTGTAGAAATATTGAAACCTGCAGTAGTGAAGTTAACTTCAAAGAAGTCTCCGTCAATGTGACTGAACTAACAACTAATACATAATTGCATATATATTAGCTTCCTGTCACAAAAAGTATCTAACTGTTCTACATTTAGTTGAATGATGTCATGAGTACTGCGGAACGTGATAACTAATATCGATCAAGTCCAGAGAGTATTGATTTGCTGGAGTAACAGATGTTCAGATATAGTTGTAAATTTAAATTTTGTGGAACTATAGCATACATTGAAATACATTGTGTTGGTACAATGTACCGACTTGACAAGCAGTGTGTCGTTACCATTTACCGTTTTAGTGCCATAATGTTGGTATCTGGTACTGACACAATAGCCATAGTAACATTTTCCTTTACAGACTCGGTATATATATATATATATATATATATATATATATATATATATATATATATATATTATTCATTGTACCCTTCCTGTGTGCAAAAACAAAAAGAAATTTTATCAGATATAAGAAAATTTTCTTTCTCATGGTCTTCTCAAATATCTACTCATGAACATATCTTTATATATAAATTGGAAAGCAAAACAAAATAGAAATATGTGAACAAAGAGAGTGTGAAAAATAGAAACCAATCAAATTGCGTGTGTCACATCCAGTTCAAGCTCAATGCTTGTACGTGCTTCTTCTGCTTACATAAATCCGGCTGCAATTTGTTTATCCATAAGGCTTCGTATGTGGCTAGCTCCCTTTTGTTTTTGCATTTAGTAATTACTTTGAATGCTACGTCTGGAGAACATACGTGCGATGTTTCGATGATGTGTTGCGCAATAGCAGACGTGTATTCACCATTTGATTTAAAACAGGCGTTCAAGTTGCAATGTTCTCTCATTCGAGTAATTAACCGTCTGGTCGATCGGCCTACGTAAGTTGATCGACAACTTGCGCATGTATATTGGTAAATAATATTTGATATCGACATTAACGGCTGTTTCTCTTTGATTGCTGGTAAAGGCAAGTGTGTTACCCTAAATAACACTCGTAGTTTGGCTGCATTAAATGTGCGTGTTAATGCTGCTTCAACTTTCTTTTGTGCCATTCGGGAAACTGCATCCCCCTTAAATGGGATGTTTAGGTAGACTGTTTTCTTTTCTGGCCCATAATACGTCTGTTTCTGGTTAATTCCTCTTTTAATAATTGATTCAATTAATTATTCTGGCTAGTACATGATGAGTTCCCAATAAGGACGAAACCGGTCTACTGGATGATTTGCCATTTCTACACTATACAATTCTTAGTTTATACTGACATATGTAAGTAATTAATGGGTCAGGTGTTTATATCAAGACCGCAACCTTGATTATAATAACTGTTATCACCACCCGTGCAACCAATGTTCGTTTGATTCAATTAATTGTCTGGGATAGCCATTAGACATTAAATCGTTAATTGCTTTATTATATTCATTTTCTTTAGAATCTTGACTAACCAACCTGTCAATTCTTGAAAAGCAACCACGAACTGTTGATAATTTATATTGAAATGGCACAAAACTGCTGTAATGCAAATACTGTGCAGACCATGTTGGTTTATGGTAAATTGTTCTGTTTAATTTACCATTAGTTTCTTTCTTTAATAGTACATCTAGGAAAGGCAGACAGTCATCTTTCTCGTGCTCTGACGTGAAGCCGATATTCTTATGTGCTTTGTTGAAACTTTGAAGCAATGTTCGTGATTGCGACCTGTTCTTAAGTACAAGAAATATATCATCCACGTACCGTATATATTGAGCACATTTACTTATGTCACTCTTTAATGATGTATTTTCTAGGTGCCCTAGAAAAATCTCAGCCAACACTGGAGATAAGGGGCTTCCCATTGCGACACCATCAGTCTGTTTGTAGATGCTTCCATTAAAACGAAATCGTACGTCTTTCGTGCATAATAAGATAAGCCTGCGTAGAGTTTGACCTGGCACCGGCGATGGTAATATATCGTGTTCTACCGCTTTGACTATAATGTCAATGGTTTCATCAATTGGAACATTTGTAAACAAAGACGTAACATCAAAAGATACCATAATCTTGTTTTTAACATTTATATCTTGAATTTTGTTTACAAACTCAAACGAATCGGCAACCGAATGATTACCTAGTAGTTTACGTAATGGTTCAAGTAAACGAACTAGCCATTTAGCTAGTGCATGAAACGGAGAATTTACCATTGATAAAATTGGCCTCATAGGACAACCTCTTTTGTGTGTTTTTTGTAATCCGTACATTATTGGTGTAGATGATCCAACTGGCTTGAGCTTCTGTGCAGTGGCCTCATCAATAAAACCGGTATCTGTCAAAATCTTAATTTCATTTATTACTTTGCGCTCCACCTTGTCTATTTCATCTGGTTTATCGTCTAGACGTGTGAATTTTGTATTGTCCTTTAACACGTTTTCCATCTTTCGTACATAGTCAGATTTGTCCATTATAACTACGCTCTTTCCTTTATCAGCGCGTAGTATTTTGATGTCTGCGTTTCTGCTGATATTTCTAAGTGCATTTAGATGCTGCTCTGCGCATTTAGACGATTTCAGGTGTGAAGCCTGATCAACTAGTGTAGCCTTGAACCAATTTTTATAATCAATACTGGTAGGCTCCAAGTCAGCTGTTTTTTCAAATAACAATTCAAATGCTGCCTCAAAATCAACATCGCATTTATTAGAATGATGTATTCCATAATTTCGGCCCATCTATATTAATATATATATATATATATATATATATATATATATATATATATATATATATATATATATACATAGAGTGAGTTATCGTTGATGTTACATTGTCGATACTTTATATGATGTTAGCTTCACTATTACAGGTTTACACATTCGTCTAGGAGATTGTACCGTCCTATTATTCCACATTCTTCTACCAAATATATAGTGGTTAAAGGGCGTAATACGGGCTCCTACTGATGAGTCTCCAGTAAGCCCGAAACGAATGTGCATCAGATTATACTTTCCGTTTATTCTGTCTTTGGTTTATCCTTCTGGTCACAACAGATTTAATTTGTTACAAGTTTCGCAACACCTTATACATACTTGCATATATATTAATTCTTCGCAACAAACAGTATTTAGGTGATTACGCAATGTTTCTTTGCCATTTTGTATATAAATATAGTTTTTAGAGATTTTATTTTATTAAATCGAGTTTATTCTTTTATGTAGCTATAGTTTGGACTTATTTTAAGGCAGACACAATATATGAAATAAACTTTCTTATCAAGAGTGCAAATTTGTTAATTTATACGAGCAAAGCTTTTTTTATTGTGCGGATTAGTGTATAACACAGATTTCAAACTGTATTTAAGTAATCTTTTAACAATTCGCGCAGACAATGATGAATTTAGTGAAAAATTAAGGTAATATTTACATAGT
>JAQBSW010000007.1:257500-275000 GCA_029291075.1 Eudiplozoon nipponicum
CAATGTATATTTGTTTTGCGGTTTTATCCACGCTTGTCGGCTTGCCGTTTGGCCACTTGGATAATGATCGTGGAAGTTCGAAACGCGTCAGTACGTGTGACTGACGATAGTTTAGCTGTTTGTCGACAACTGGTTCAATACGATTGGATTGGAGTTTACTCCAAGCTTGAAAACATGATTTAAACAATCGAAATGTACGTCTGTTACGATGATGATTCGTCTAAGTGGTGTCGCATAATTTGCACTCTATTAAATATCTCGACTGCGCAATTTCTCCGCAGTTACGAAATTCAATGTTTTGTTGGTTTTACTACACGTTTTTGTTAAATATTTAACAAATAAATGATTTCGCCAGTATATGCAACGTAGGGGAATTTTCTATACATTGCACATATTAAATAAAATTGGATTGGTGTTTGGCTCAAGTTCGCGTACTTGGTTTGAAGAATTTTTATCACCACTCGCGCAATCACCGATTTTTTGTTGTATAAAATATACGTGTGGCCGAAAGTGCAAATATTTTATGTTAATGACTGTGTGGAAATTGCTATCACCGCCCACACAGTCAATGATCGTTCAGTTATATAAATGTTCAATTCAATAGTACTTCCTCAGGTAGCGTGGTGTCTGTTCCATGGTGATAGATTGGAGATGGCTAGTTGAAAATTTATTTCTAAAGAGATGTCATATAGACTTCAACTGAAGGAAAGGATAAACAAAAGCACAAGTTAGTATATAACTGAAAATTGTTTTGTGGCATGCAGCAGGGTCTCGCGGTGGTTACAGTCCCAGACTGCGAAGCATAGTTGCCCAGGCTCGAACCCTTTCCGAGGCAATTTCTGGGCAGCACTTAAATAGTTCCCAATAAGTTCCTCTGTCTTATAGGCCTATGCGCGAATAACATGAGCAATAATTGTAGCCAGATGGCTGGTTTCGAGTTCCTTCTGGCTATGGCTGTGCAGAACCTGCGCCATGTCGTTGATCCACCATCCATGACGTCTCAGCACACTAGGAGAGGAATAAATGCTTGTCCCTTCAATAAAGTCTAGTTTCCAACGTGGTTTGTCTAAATGAGATAAAATAATTCAAATAGTAAATTAATTTTTTTTCTGATTAAAATTGTTCTGACACAAGCGGCCCAGTTATAGTAGAAATAATTCCTCTATTTGGTTTGGTTTTCAAATAACTTTTTCATGTGAGCAAGGCGGATTGGGCCACTTCCGTGGTCATAAACGTGTTGTAAATAAAATTTCACATTGATTCAAACAATATACTTTTGATTGATCAAGCAAAAAATTTCGAAGCTAATCGGTACAGTCGACGAACTTACCTGTGCTTTGACTAACGAAATTACCTGTCTTAATTTGTAATCATATTTAAGTGTCAGTCGTCACGTTTCACCATGAAATACAAATCCTATATAGATTTCAAATTTTCTGTCCAACTGATCAATCATCTATAAGCGAGAACATTTTGTTTTGTATTCGTTTAATACGCGGTCAATTAGCACTTACAAGTTAGATAAATATTCACTCTACTCGTGGTTCCGTCTATCTGGGTATTTCGCTGTGTCTGTTTAGAAGTCAAACTGAATAAGAAGGTTTTAGCCTGCCTGTCCACATTCAGAGTGAAAACTAATCCGCAACTAAATGCGTGCGCGCGCACACACACACACTACACCAACCACACACGCTTTATAACCATCAAACTCCCATGAAACTTCCTTGCGTAACAGAACAACACGAACACACATACAAAAACAACTAAAATGTTACAGAAAAGCTAATCAGTAAGGTATGCGCTCATAACAGAATTAACAACTGTTAATGCGTCTCGAATGCACACTATAAGTAAGTTACAATATTTTTTGGTCTAATATATATACTTAAAGGCAACAACAAAATTTAACGCATAAGGAATAGACAAGCAAAGAGGCTAATTGGTTTTGGCTAGGTATGCTATGAATAAAAGAATAGAAATTATCAGCTCAAACAAAAGCCAGTGATATATAGAATGTTATGAATGAAGATCATTGCCCAACAGGTAGACATCCAATTTGAAAGTAAACTAGTAGAGGTTGATACTCACACCCCCTACCGAGAGAAATTGAAAATTATTTCAGAATTGAAAAATTGTCTAAAAATGGAAAGTAAATAAAACTAAAATGAAAAAATGTCGTTATTTTATGATAACAAATTCGCGACTAGTTAACTTGAGGAAGTTTAGCACATTTTTCTCATCTTACTCTCTAATATGTTTACACTTATCCTTCTCCATCTGTCACTCTCTCGCATGAAGATTAGAATATATATATATATATATATATATATATATATATGTATATATATATATATATATACACGTAAATTGGTATCACCATTCCAGAATTAGCTACTAAAATTCCGTAAGTGTATTTGTGTGTGTGTGTGTGTCTTTAGATGACTGTAAAAGCCAACAATTTAGGGGTGAAATTAAACGACATATATTGAATTCGCTGTCGCCTCATTCCGTGATGACTTTTACTGCCAGTATGTCTGTCGGTTTGTCATGTTCTGTCCGGTCTACCTGCAGTTTTGACTGACGCAGTTGCTGCGTGCCATTCGCTTGGTATCGGTGATACATTGATGAATTCAATGTTGTAGTGCATTTCTTCACAGACAATTTTAAACACCTTTCGACCAGACGGCACATTATTAGCTTCACGTAATTGCTGGGCCCACTTTAGCACCTTAGGGGAGTTGGAGCGGATACCACGTGTTGAACATCGGTAGATACTTTTTTTGGTGGAAATTTGTGCTTTTTTGGACGCCAAGTTCTTGCTGCACTCGGCCACTGCCCAATCCACAAAGTTTTATACAGACGAAGTTTATGTTAACGAACGTTTAATCGAAAGTTTAGTGACCTAATCAGCGGTCAACACATGAACATGGACAATAGTCCGAAGCAGGTCAGCCAACGTACTGAGGACACAAGATCAAGTGAGTCGAACGAAATTGCGATAAATCTTTTTCGTGCCTTTTATCGACTTTTACACTGCCGGAAGAACTGAAGTTCTATGAAATATGTTGTGACATTTAAATGCAAGCTTTGAACTTTATGAACTTCTCGTATTCTACGAGTGCCGATAATTAAGCCAGGATTTGTGAAGTTCCAAAATAAATTGTGAAAAACTGCCATTTTAAGTGAAAACGAATTTAATGCTATTCTAGCATGTAATGCTTAATTAATCTCCTCGTATTTGAGCAAAATTTCACTCCAGCGAGTCATGATATGCGTAAAATAATTTTGAGTGCCTAATGAACATAGCTATGATAATTTTCTAACGAGTAGTTTATTTTGCTTCAGATGTCAGTATTTCAACCAATGGAGAGTAGACCAAAGATAAAATCATTAGGACACCTACATGAGCATTCATGCATACAATAAAAGAAAGGCGTTCACTGGGTCAGTTAGTCTAAAGGGGACCTCTGTGTACTTGCGTGATTGGAAGATACCACAAAACGTTGGTGAGAGTATTCTATAAAGCAAGTTTGCCAGATTTCGATAGACACCAAACACATTGCATCTAACCTTTCGCAAAGCATAGCAAAATCACCGTCCGATGCACGCAGTAATACGCTTTAAATTTTCATTATCAGCATCGGAACGCTACCGCAAACGGGCTAGTGAGAATCCAACTGCACTGCATACGCAAAGTTTGGAAAACAAGATATGCAGATCTCAAAACTAGTAACCTTAAATACAATGTATTGGACGGTCACAACGATTACCGGTTTGGAACTTTTTTAATAGATATTTCTTTAATTGTAGGTGAGAGTATTTAGCGTCAGAAAGTACGACTTGAAAACTAATGGGAACGCTGTACTGTTCTATTTTCCCACATTCCTCACCAAAATATGTAGGGGTTAAGATGCGTAATATTGGCTCCTATTGACGAGTCGCCAGTTAGCTTGAAACGAATGCGCACGAGATTATACTTTCCGTTCACACTGACTTTGATTTATCCTCCTGGTCATATTTAAACTAATTTGTTACTTCGTGCGTAACACCTAATGCACAATTGCATGTATATTAGTTCTTCGCCACACAGAGTATCTAATGGGAGTTTGCCGTCGTACTCTGATGATGATGATCATGGAAGGGCGAAACGCGTCAGTGCGTTGCGGCTGGCGGTAGTTTTGTTATGTTGTTCGACGACTGGTTAAATACAATGGGATTGGTGTTTACTTCAAGCTCGCAAACTTGATTTAGAGAATTATCTAATGGGAATACTGTTCACCTTTGATTAACCCGCCTCTTCTTTAATGTTTCACAAGTCTTAAATGAACTAAGTAGGCGTGGTAACATTAAGATCTCGTTCTAGAGACATGTACACACAAAGCAGCATCTGTGTTGTTACAAATTAGGTATTGCCTATCTAATAACAAAATGGTTTAAATAGGACCGGAAGGATAAATTAAATCATGTATTCTGTTCCACAATTGACTGTCACCAGTTTTTTGTCGATCGAATCCATTTTGCCTTATGTTCGTCTTTTTATATTATCTCGTAGTGAATTTTCGCTCCATATTGTCAGCTCTTTTAATTTTACTAAAAATAGAAGAAGTGAAAACGAAGGCGAGAGAAATAGCACACCAGGAGAAAAGAAAATAAGACTAAAAAGCTCATAACAGCTTTGCTCCGAAAGACAATGTTCAGATAATTTTCGGTATTCTTTCGTATATAACAGTTAAATACTGTTTGTTGCAGAGAACTATATATTAGTATGTATAGTATGTGACTAGTAGAGAATAAATTAGTATGTAAGAGCTCAGGAAGTCAGAGCAGAGACCCTTGAGACATTTGCTCAAGAATGTGGGATTGGGAGATTGTACCGTCCTATTATCCCACATTCTTGACCAAAATATATAGTGGTTAAATGGCGTAATACCGGCTCCTACTGATGAGTCGCCAGTAAGCACGAAACGAATGTGCATGAGATTATACTTTCCGTTCATGCTGCCTTTGGTTTATCCTTCTGGTCACAACTGAACTAATTTGTTACTAGGTTCGCAACACCTAATACATACTTGTATTATTTCGTATACTTTGACTAGGCTTGAATGTCAGATATAATGTTGTATTAGGTTACCTTTCTCTTTATATGAGTACTGTAATAAAAAATTAATTGAATAAGGTTTGACGAGTAAAGCATTCTTAAATAAAAATTTTGAATCAAGTTTTCAAGCTTGAAACAAACAGCATTCCCAATGTATTTGAAAAGTCGCACATCATAGCAATACTAGTGTTATTATTTAATTGCCTATTGGTTGTGCGGGCGTTGATTACAATTAATTAAACCAAGGTTGCGATCTTGATATAAATATCTGTCCCATTCTGTATATAGATTTGTCAGTATAAACTAAGCATTGTATAGTGTAGAAAAGGCAATTCACCCAGTATTGAAATGAACATATATTTGCTTATAAAAATAAGGTCGAAACCTTGATTATAGTAATTCATTCAGTAGAAAGGTTTTGTCTTTATTGGGAACTCATCACATAATGTTCAGAATTTTCCGCGGACAGGGCTCGAACCTGGTCACGTCTGTTTCGGAATCTGATGCTCTCATCACAAAGCCACCCTGCCACCTACTATGCACAATTTTCAGTTATATACTAAATAATTTATATAATGGGACTGGTATTTAAATAAATGTACCGTCTGTGTGTTCTCAGTGGTAAAAGCAACAGATTCCAAAGCAGATCTACCGAGGTTCGAGTCCTGTTCTGGACAATACGTAATGAGTTTCCAATAAGAACGAAACCGGTCTACTAGATGGATTACCTTTTTCAACACTATAAAATTCTTGGTTTATTCTGACAAATGTAAGTACATAATGGGGCAGGTGTATATGTCAAGATAGCATTCTTTATTTTCTATTAATTACCTTTATTATTTAGCAGAGCAAAAATACTTCCTATTACACATCTTAATATTTTGAAGCGGGTGATTCCGTTTCTCATTTCTAGTTGTCGCATATAACCTTTACTCGAAAACGTTTTTGGATTGTGTATGAGGTAGGGAATACTTAATAACAGGTTATTTAATATAGGATCAATAGTATAAAGAAAATTTTGCATGAACACACTGTGCAATTTAGTGAGCACAGACGTTAGTGCTCACTCACAATTCATTATTTGGCCGTGGTTTTAGGCAAAAATCTCACTATTCATGAGGTGGAGCAAAGGGGGACAATGGGCAAACGTCATAATTGTGATACCCTGTTTCGATGAGGACCATGAAAAGCATTGCTGTTATTCTCATTTTCGATTAAATTAAGCCTCTATCCAAAATCAGGATGTTGTTAGTCTAATTGCACCTAATAAATAATTGCATATATATTAGTTCTCCGCAACAAACAGTATCCACCTGTTATATATTTAATTGAATGATGTCATGATAGCCACAAAATGTAATAACTGATATCGATCAAGGCCAGAGCGTACGGATTTGCTGGAGTAACAGTTGTTCAAAAGTAGCTGTGATTCACAATTTTTGTGAATTTCGGTATACCTTGAAACCCATTGTGATGGTACCATGTAGCGTTTCGGCAACCATAGTGTTGGTATCAGATGCCGACTAAACAACTATAGTTTTGGCTCGATATATATATATATATATATATATATATATATATATATATATATATATAGTATAGTGAGTTGGCTTTAACGTCCATATTCCTCACCCAAATACAAAGTTCGTAAAGGGCGTAATACTGGCTCCTAATGAAGAATCACCAGTAAGCGCGAAACGAATGTACGCATTAGATTAAGGTTTCCGTTCATGTGGTCTTTGGTTTTTCCTTTGGTCATATTTGAACTAATTTGTTACTAGGTGCACAATGCCTAATACGCAATTAATATGCACACGCTTATAAATTGCATAGTCTAAATGTCATTCAATACTTGCTCAAATAGGCGATAGGGTGGTGGCCCTTTTCCGGTTCTTATTGATCACTCTCAGGTAAGCACGAAATGTGTACAAATTAAGGCTACACAATAAAACAGTAATTGATTGCGCGGGTGGTGGCAACGATTCTGTAAATCAAGTTCGCGAGCTTGAAGTAAAAACCAATCTCATTGTATTTAACTAGTCGTCGGTAGTTTTGTCATGTTTCTTGACGACTGTTTAAATACAATGGTATTGGTGTTTACTTCAGGCTTGCAACCGTGATTTAAATATTTGGTGTCACCACCCGCGCATTCAATGGTGATTTGGCTTGTTAACATGTAGGCCATGTATATTGCGCAATTTAGCCTGATTGGTTAATTATCGTCGCAAATTGAGTTGTATTTACTCAGTTGCATAATACCTGTGTGAGCAACGTTTGGTAAAATGGCCCATTATGTGCATATTCTTTAAGTCTCACGTTGTGGATTTACCCGTAAATTTGTGATGACAGCATTCGCTAAAAAATCGCCATCGTCAGTATACTATTTTTTGTGTTCTGTAGAAATTTAACAATAATTGTTTGCGCGGGTGGTGGTAACAATTCTTTAAATCAAGTTTGCGAGCCTGAAGTAAACACCAAACCCGACGACTGGTTAAATACAATAGGATTAGTGTTTACTTCAAGCTCACAAACTTGATTTAAAATTTTTTTGCCACCACCCGCGCAATCATTGATTGTTTAATTGTAAATTAGGCTCAATCGAATCATTGAGGAACCGAGAGTGCAAATCTCACTGCAAACCAAATAATTTTCATCTATATAATTAAACGAACATTGGTTTCGCGGGTGGTGATAACATTTACTATAATCAAAGTTGCGATTTTGATATAAGCACCTGATCCATTAACTAATTACATAAGTCAGTATAAACTAAGAATTGTATAGTGTAAAAAAGGCAATTCATCCAGTAGACCAGTTTTGTCCTTATTGGGAACTCATCATGTACTGGTCAGAATTTGCCGCGGACAGGACTAGAACCTGAGCATATCTGCTTTGGAATCTGCTGTTCTAACCACTGAGCCACCCTGCCGCACACTACACACAATTTTAAGTTATATTCTAACTAATTTAATTTGGTTAGTCTTGTTTACTTTATGTGGAGCTCATATAGCATCAATTTATACACAAAGTCCCAACTAACCATCCCAAATCTGCTTTAACTGAACAGACACCACACTAAATGGGGAAGTGGTATTGGAATGAACCTTTATATAATTAAAAGAACATTGTTTGCGCGGGCGATGATAACATTTATTATAATCGAGTTTGCGATCTAGATATAAGCACCTGACCCATTAATTTATTACATACGTCGGTGTAAACTAAGAGTTCCCAATAAGGATGAAACCGGTCTACTGGATGAATTGCCTTTTCTACACTATACAATTCTTAGTTTATACTGACATATGTAAGTAATTAATGGGCCAGGTGCTTATATCAAATCGCAATCTTGATTATAGTAATAATTTCATCATTATCTGGTTTGTATGATTAATGATGTCGATCGAAGTTAGAGTATGAGGCACATGTAAAAAATTAGCAGGTGTAGTTAGATGTTTTAATTTTCTATTTCGGTGGTATTCATTCTATCCATATATACATGAGGTTTTCATTGTGTATAACGACAAAACAGTATATGTAATGTGTATAACGTTTTGTTGCTCACAGACGGCATAATTTCTTTATGCACGCCGATTTAAGTTGATTTCAATATTGCTGGTAAATGCGCGTGCCCGAACGATAGCACTGTAATTATTGCCCCACATTATTTGACCACATTCATTTGGGGTCTTGCACTTTGTTACAGCTGCCAAAGTGCGCGCGTCAGCAAGATTACACATTTGGAACAGACTGTTATTTTGTAAGTCTTCCTGGTCATAAAATGAAATTCCATGGTTATAGGTGCTCTAAGGCTTACACCTATATATATATATATATATATATATATATATATATATATATATATATATATATATAATAGAAATAGCTACGATTGCATTATTATTTTAAAATTTTGCAATATAATATAAATAATAACTCAAATCAATTTGCGCTACACAAGTTTGCCATGACTCATGAACTAGTTAGTCATAAAAGTTATAGATCCATTGTTGCGGCGATTACTGCGAAATGTGCTAAACTGACGTTGCTCCAGGCCACAGTCTATGGATTCGCTGGAGCACCAGGTGTTTAGATGTTGTATAATTTTTAAATTTCAATGAAATTTAGAATAAATTAAATTCCACCGTGTTGAATGCATGTAACGACGCGGCATTTTGAAAACCAGTGTGTCGGTACCCTTCACAGGTTTGGTACAAATTATACGTGGTGATTTGGTTTTGAAGGAGAACTGCGGATGACCTTATATGGAGTTATCTCCAGGGTCGCTCAGTGGTTGGAGCACCAGATTCCGAAGCAGACGTGCCCAGGTTCGTATCCTGTCCGCGGCAAATTCTGGCCAGTACTTGATGAGTTCCCAATAAGGACGAAACCGGTCTACTGGATGAATTGCCTTTTCTACACTATACAATTCTTAGTTTATACTGATAAATTTATGTACTTAATGGGTCAGGTGTTTACATCAAGATCGCAACCTTGATTATAATAATTGTTATCACCACCCGCGCAACCAGTGTTCATTTATTTATATAACTCCATTACATTTTGAATACTAATTCGTATAGCAGATTGTACTTTCCAACTGTAACACATTACTTGAACAACAATATAATGGGTTCTAGGGCATAATACCGACTTCAACTGATGAGTCGCCAGTTAGCACGATACTCATATGTACACGAGATCATACTATTCATCCATGCTCATGTTGGTTTACCATTTCTCTCCTATTTAAGCTAGTTTGTTACTAGATACGCAATAATTTATAAATAATTTCATATGTATTAGTACTCCACAAAAAAAACAATATATAGTTATAATACACCTGTTTACCTGACCCTTGTTGTATCCAACAAGGTGTTTGCCGCCACTGTCTCCAGTTTTATTCCGAATATTACCGCTACCTGTTTCGGTTAATTTCATTAACGGAAAGCACGTCCCACAAACATATGGACACCTTCTTTAAATGTAGTTAGCGAGCTTGAAGTAAACACCAATCCCATTGTATTTCATCGGTCGTCGAACAACGTAGCAACACTACCGCCAGTTGCTATGTTGTTCGACGACTGGCTAAATAAAATGGGACTGGTGTTTACTTCAAACTCACAAACTTGATTTAAAAAATTTTTGCCACCACCCGCGCAATCATTGATTGTTTAATTGTAAACAATTTGTCTATCATTAAGTCAATTGGTAAATTTCGTTTAATTTGTTTCATTTATGCTTATTGGCAGATCTCTTAAATGTAACTGTTTTGTCCCTATCCAAGATTTGCTGCGGTAAGGGCCCGAGCTTTGCCTCCCTCATCTGATTCGGTATACATGAGTCTAACCACAATTTTAATTATACACAAACTCAAGTTTTTGGTTAGCCTTTCATTCAGGCTGAGTATATACGTAATATCTGTAGACTTAATGTTAATACTAGCAAACAACAGACTCCGAAGAAGACGATCCATGTTCGAGCCCTGTCGGCTGGAAATTCTGCACAGTGCTTGAAGAGTTACTGATAAAGTTGAAACCGGTGTACTGGATGAATTTTTATTTCTACATTAAAAAATGCTTAGTTTGTACAGGCAAATGTTTCTATCAAGCCGAAGGCCTTGATTTAAATAATTGACATCATCGCCCGCGCAATCAATAATCGCCTAATTATTTAAATGTTCAATTAAACACCACTTCTTCGGGTACTGTCGTACCTAAAATTCGTGCGTAGAATGCGGCAGAGTGGTTCAGTGGTTTGAGTCATAGACTCTGAAGCAGACAGGCTACGGTTCGAGTCCCGACCGCAGCAATTCTGACCTGTACTTGATAAACTGTATTTGCTATCTCGTGAAATGTTTAATGTATTGCTGGCATATATATATACATATATATATATATTATATATATATATATATATATATATAATTAATTAATTGAAAGCATTGCTTAATTATATGCTGTCCATATAAACTAACAAAATCATAAATTTAGAAATAGCGATGAGCAGTATAAGGAATATGGTTATGAGACGGTAAACAGCAATAGACATAGTTAATGTAATGTTCTATTATTATTACCCTCAAAATATTATTAATACACAACATTATAATTTGCATGAAGTGTATATGCGTCATAGAAAATATCGTAAGTAATGTCCAATTAATCATTTCTAGTACCCCATATCAGGCACTTGTCATCGATATATGACAATTCGCGCCTAAACATCACGTTTTGGAACGTCGTACTTTGGTCTACAGAATTATTTAAATATGTATATTTCAAAAAAGAATATCTTAATAAAAGTATCAATATCAAATTAAATCAAGTATACTTATAACTTACCGATAAATCAACATGCAAAATAATAAGCCTGATCAGAGCAGTACTACGGTAACTATAATTTAACTGTAAAGAAGTAACTAAAATTTGTGGCCTTGAAGAAGACTAGGGATATATATGTATTTATATTGATTTGAAGACTAGTGGTAAGACGGTTATATATATATATATATATATATATATATATACATATACATACATATTGTCCGTTTAAACTCTGCATTACATCAGGTAGGAAAAATAGTTTACCAAGTAAGCCGGTTTCGTCCCTATGGATACCTTGTCAAGTACTGTCCACAATTTGCCCTAGGTGGGCCAAATCCTGGGAATACTTGCTTCGGAGTCTGGAACTTTATCCACTGTGCCACCCGTGCCGCACACAACACCACATTTGATTTCATGTAAAAACATATGTTTTTCGTTAGCCTTTCCTTCAGATGGAATCTTTTTGGAATATTTGTGGTTCTGAACTACTAACCGGCCACCCATGGTCTGGAATTATTTAACGGACACAATTTCACCTGGAGAAGTTATATTGATTTGAAGAATAATGTCAGAATTTTGAATTATGTATATGTTGTCATTTTAAACTAATTTGTGCACCAGGTAGCAAAGTATAGTCATCTAATAAGCTGGTTTCATCTTTATTGAGAATTATTCAAATACTGCAGAGAATTTAAATAGAATAGAGTCCCAGATTCCGGAGCAAATGTTCCCAGATTTGAATGTTGTCTGCGGAAATATCTGGACAGTACATGAAGAGTTCCCAATGAGCATGAAACGAGTCTACTTGATGAGTTGCCTTTTCTACTTTATGCACTGTTTAATTTATACTGCCAAAATTTATTTAATAAAATATTCTGTCATTTGTCTTCAGAAGAATATAGCATCCCCGCGTGGCCTGGCGTCTGTTTTATAATGACAGATCGCGGGTGGCTAGTTAGAACTTCAGGTCTAAATAGTTTACAAATAGGTTTCGCCTAAAGAAAAGGTTAACCAGAAAATATTGGTTAAAGTATGACTTCAAATTGCTTGTGGTATACGGCATGGGTGGCGCATTGGATAATGTCCCAGGATTCGATGAAATTGTACCCGTGTGTCGAAATATGTCGCTCTACAATCACTCATTTATATACATTCTGGGTTTTCAATTGATTATGCTAGTGGTAACAAATCTGACTCGCTTTTATTTCTATTTCTTGTTTTGGCTGGTTGGTAAGTGTGTATGCGATTGTGTTTGTGTGTGTGCGTGTTTGCATGTAAAGGTCATTTTCGCAGTATTGCAAATTGATGTTTGAGATGTGGTCATTATTGTTTTGATGGCTTGAGAATTAACCATTTGTGCTCATTGTTCGCTGTTACATGTACGAGTGCTATTCTTCCCAGTGTAGTTTATCGTTTCACCTTGTTGCGCAAATTTGTATTTTGCAAATGGTGACAGTGCCAGTGTGGATTGCAATGTTGAATGCTCATTTTGTTTGGAAAGTTCTGTCACCGTATGCGCCTCTGTTATTTCCTCTTCAGTTTGTTGCCAATCCGATTGTGATTCTAGTCTAGTCGAGGGCCTGTTGGTCTGCCTAGATATGCTAGTAAATTGTCGAATTTTGTTAGTATTCACCAGTTGTTTAGTATTCACTAAATGGCCTTTATCAATTTGTTATTAATATTTTTCTTATTAGATATATATATATATATATATATATATATATATATATATAGCAAGTGCTTGATTAAAAGTTAAAGTTTCATAAACGTGATATTTTAATCGACAGGCCTTCAATCAGAAAAACCAATCCACAGTTTAATAGCGTCCAGGCATGGCCAAACACCCACTAGACCAGATTCAGCAAATATTCGATCAGGTTGGAAACAAACTGGAGAAGAAGAACCATCAGCATATACGGTATTACAACCACTGTTAGCAACGTCATAAATTTAAAATATATGAGCATTCACCAATGAAATTCGCGATCCTGCGGGACAAAACAAAATCGAGGAAGTAGGCGAAACGAAAGAAGACACTTAGAGAAAAACATTCGGACGTGTAGTAGCCAAAACTGCGAAAGATGTGTTAAATCTAAATTCAATACATGAATCTAGATATCAGAACAATATAATGAAAAAGACCGCTACAAAAAAACAGACATACACACAGACGCATCCGCTAATACACTAACTAAAAAGCCAAAAGAAGAAATAGAAGTAAAATCGAGCCAGATTAGTTTCCATCCTCATAATCAAATGAAAACACACACATACACACATATATATATATATATATATATATATATATATATATATATATATATATGAGAAGCTTTTTATATATTAGGTAATTTTTAGTTGATATCGACATCATTTATCAATTGTGTAATATTTCAAATATGACCAGAAGGATAAACCAAAGACAACATGAACGGAAAGTATAATCTCATGCACATTCGTTTCGTGCTTACTGGCGGCTCATCAATAGGAGCTGGTGTTACGCCCTTTAACCGCTAGATATTTGGGTGAGGAATGTGGGATAATAGGACGGTACAATCTCCTAGACGAATGTGTAAACCTGCAGTAGTGATGCTAACATCATATAAAGTCTACGACAATGCGACTTCAACGCAAACTCACTCTATATAATATGTTTACCGAGTCTATAAAGGATACCAACACTATGGCTATTGTGTCAGTACCCGATACCAACATTATAGTACCGCAAAGGTACATGGTATTAACACTATGGTTACCGAATCGGTGCATGTTACCAACATGATGGATATCAATGTATGTCATAATTCACTGAAATTGAGAATAACGACTATTTCTGAACATCTGTTATTCCAGTAAATCCATGCACTCTGGCCTTAATCGATATCAGTTATCACAGACACAGTTATTACTGACACAATGGCCATAGTGGTAGAATCCTTTATAGACTCGGTATATATATTATATAGAGTGAGTTAGCGTTGAAGTCGCATTGTCGAAGACGTTATACGAAGTTCGCTTCACTACTGCTGTTCGTCAGAATTGCCGTCGTATGTTCATAACAGTATTGAAAACTACGTCTATTGAAAACTCTCTCTTTCTGGGCCTAATAATTTGTTGCAGGTTTCATAGCATAATACATATTTGCATATATTAGTTCTCCCACTTTTTGTGGTATTTAACTGTTACATACATTAATCTAACTGTATTCATTTTATTACATTGGGTGTTGTTAGGGGTTTATTTGCTGGTATCATTATATTTACACATTAAAATTAAACTACTATTCATTC
Organism: Eudiplozoon nipponicum; assembly: GCA_029291075.1. Classification (NCBI taxonomy): domain Eukaryota; kingdom Metazoa; phylum Platyhelminthes; class Monogenea; order Mazocraeidea; family Diplozoidae; genus Eudiplozoon; species Eudiplozoon nipponicum. Next base: position 272,215 of record JAQBSW010000007.1, read on the forward strand.
ATTCATAGCAATCCATGCCCAAGTTGTTAACGCAGTCCTGGCGAGTTTGCGCAGAGAAATTTTCTTGGTCACAACGTACATAGTTAAAACGATGAAGCTGACTTTAATTATTAATTTAGTGTGCCTTCTTTCTATTGATGGATTATATAATATCGACAAAATAGCAAATATGGACTTCTTTGTAACACACACTAATCACAAAAACACAAGTACAATTTCTCACCATACACACAAACACAAACACACAAATATATATATATATATATATATATATATATATATATATGTATATATATATATATATATATATATATATATACATATATATACATGTATATACATATATATATATATATATATATATATATATATATATATATATATATATATATATATATATATATACGTTAGAACCAATATCTTAACGTTGAAAGTGAATATTAACATTTAACTTCATAGGATGATAAATTAGTCATCTGATTAACTGATGCTGGAAATCTCGTCTTGGCCACACGGTTAATTAATAATTCCTTAAGTGCTTATTCTTCTTAAATATCTTATGACACTTAACATTCACAGTTAAATACACGCACGAACGAAACACATGCACATGCGTGTAAATACTATCCCGAATAGGCACATGAAGACAATTGCTTAGACTGGAGCCAGTTTCCTTGAGGCTATTTTTTCAAAAAAGAAATTTATTTTGCGAAATCTTGACAAAATAGTGTGGAATGAGTATGAAAAAGAAGTTTCTGGTGTAAGATGTCAAATTTTAATGAATTTTCCCAAATTTTGTCTCATGTTCACATGTCTTCTGCACTAAGCTTGGCATAGCAAGAGTTCTAACATCTTGTTCAGTGTTGCATAATTGTTTCCTAGATGAAGCATACTACCAATTACATGCAAACATGCTCGTCTTTTCATTGGAGTGACCATTTTCCACATTTAAAAATGTTGTTGAGTGAAATTAAACTCTTCAGTAGTTTGCCAGAAGCAAAATTAAAGAAGCCATTCCAACACGATTTATCTGGTGGAAATGATTTATTGACAGGAGCAACTATACTTGTGGCAGATTGAGTAAATATTGTGAGAAAGATAAAAAAAATCTGAAGAACGGGACTGAGGTGAGAGAGTAGGAAGAAAATCATGCTCATGCTTAGTTTGTTTGTAGTATTTTACTTTTTGAGATGAAAGTAATGTGTTGATATTGTGGAATTAAAATTACAACCAAACAACTCAGACAAATTCAAACGAGTAATACGATATAAAGTTGACGCACTCTTCTTTGTTGACAGATAGCATGTATCTGATTATATATTATGTATTGTTCAAAACATAAGTTCAAAGTCATCATGATCAAAAGTTATACACTTATTTAAACATACGATTTGTGATAAAAAGCGACACATCAATAGGATCCGGTATTTTGCTCGAAAGCCGCTACTTATCGGGTTCAGAAATATGCGACAGTTGATCAGTCATTTACACAATGCATATGCAATTAAACGAACACTGGTTGCGCGGGTGGTGAAAACAATTATTATAATCAAGGTTGCGGTCTTGATATAAACACCTGACCCATTAATTACTTACATATGTCAGTATAAACTAAGAATTGTATATAGTGTAGAAAGATAGTCATCCAGTGGTCAGTTTCGTCTTAACCCAGAGACTCATGTACTGGCAGAATTGCACTGTGGACGGGACTCGAATCCTGGGCACGTCTACATCCTGATTCTTCCTAATTACTAGTTCTAACATCAATAGGAACCATTTGTTGCGGAGAACTGATATATATATATATATATATATATATATATACATATACACATATGCAATTGTGTATTTCGAGTTAAGCACCTAGTAACAAATTAATTCAAATAGGACCAGAAGGATAAACCGAAATCAGCATGAACGGAAAGTATAATCTCATGTACACATCCATTTCGTGCTTACTGGTGCCTCATCAGTAGGAGGCGGTATTACGCCCTACACCCAATACATAATTAGGTGAGAAATTTGGGAAAATCGGACGGTACCATAATCTACACGAACCAAGACCAGAGTGTATTGATTTATTGGAGTAACAGGTGTTGTAATTCTCAATGTTGATGAAATTTAGCATATGTTGAATTTAATTGGGTTGGTAACACATACCGACTCGGTAAGCATAGTTTTGGTACTATGCAACAATTCGACAACCATAGTGTTTGTATCAGTTACCGATTCAACAACCATAGTGTTGCTGCACATTACAGTCTTGGATTCTATATAATATTCATGGTGAGTTGGCTTTGAAATCGCATTGTCGAAGACTTTATATGAGGTTAAATCCACTAGTGCAGGTTTACACATTCGTATAGGAGATAGTATCCGCGAATTGTCCCACATTCCTCATCCAATTATATAGTGGGTATATAGCGTAATACAGGCTCCTACTGACGAGTCGCCAGTAAGCACGAAACGAATGTGCGTCAGATTATACTTTCCGTTCATGCTGCCTTTGGTTTATCCTTCTGGTCGTAATTGAACTAATTTATTACTAGGTTCGCAACACCTAATACATACTTGTATATATATTAGTTCTCCGCAACAAACAGTATTTAGCTGTTATAATTTGCGCAAGCAAATATTGCTACATTTAAAAAGAATAACCGAAACGTGGCTAAGTGTGCTTAAAGATTCTGATCGCGAAACAACAGTAAGTTAAAGACGACATTCTAGTTGCTATTATGTATCAGGTGTTGCGTACCTAGTAATAAATTGGTTCAAATATGACCAGA
>JAQBSW010000007.1:280000-325000 GCA_029291075.1 Eudiplozoon nipponicum
TGACTAATTGTCAGTATGAAGGAAGTATGCAAAGGGTGAAAGCAGGAACTTTTTTCGACAATATTTCGACATGGACAATAAATTAACTGCATAAAAATTAATCTTTCTGAATTTCGCATGCCTGCTGTTGAATTGGATCTTGTTTCGCACACTTTAAGACATGAATATTCTTATTTCAATCTCTCTCTCTCTCACACATACACGCGCGCAGTTATTAGGGTATAAAACCACAAAACATATAGTGACTGATGCCTACTTTGCTTTTTTCGTCTCTCTGTAACTTGTGCCTACTGATAATTGCATGGTAGACCGAAAGAAACCGCCATATAAATCTATACTACACTTGCCTACGGTAAACTTGTATGTTAGAAAAATTGACGGCAAAATTGATACATCAGTATTATGAATGTTAAAAAAATAGAAATAAATAAATACATTTAGGGTATAAAGCAGTGTAACTGTTAGACTTTTGTTCATGTCATTGACTTTAATGTCGAATAACACGTGAATTGACGTACACAGAACGCTTGTTTTACTTTTGGACAATTTTCAAAATTATGTTGCGAAAGTGACCTCTAGCCAAGGAAAAACAACACTTATCCTGAATTTAGGTTTAACCACAAAGTTCGAGAAATTTTAGCCACATGTAATGATTTTCATGCACACAACGAAAACAAAGTGATTATCCAGTGAATGTTTTTTTACCGTCTCCAACTTGCTGTTACGCATAACCAGTGGATTGTCTTAGGTGTAATTAATAGCCACACAAATGGCCAAAATTAATTAGAACTTCTACAAGGTTAAATGCATTTCATTGAATAAAAGTTTAGCTTTTGTTAAATGGCCATAAAAGGAATGCTAGCGAGCGATGACTTTTTTATTTTGAGCTATTTATAACTCAAACAATAAACTGCTTTCAAGAAATTTATGAGTACTGAGTTAACCTAATTGCCAACTTTAAAACTCGGTGCCAATCAATAAAAATTCTTTATTTTAATTTACTTACAACGGCGTTTGGCTTGCTATAGTACACGGTTTTGAATAATTTTTTTGTTTGATGTAATAATTTCTTTCTTTTCTAATTTGGCCTTGCTTACCTTGTTCTAATTTTGGGTTGTAAAAAGGCTTAGAATGTTCTTCTTTCTTTAAAATATTTTAATGGATCTTTAGTCTTATAGAAACTTCAAATTCGGTTAATAGTTTGATTATAATATTATTATAAAAATATATTAACGACATTTACTTTAATAAATGTTTCTATCTTAATATAAAAATCAGTCCAATTATGTACGTACATTTTTAAAGTATAATCTAAGAATTGTATAGTGTAGAAAAGGAAATTCATCCAGTAGACCGGTTTCGTCCTTATTGGAAACTCATCACGTACCGGCCAGAATTTGCCGCGGACAGTGCTCGAACCTGGGCACGTCTGCTTTGCAATCTGGTTCACTAACCACTGAGCCATTCTACCGCACAATACACAGTTTTCTGTTATATACAAACTAATGTAATTTGGTTTGTCTTTCTCTTTTTAGGGGGAGCTCACATGGCATCCATTTGGACCAAAAAATCCAAATTACTATCGCCAAGCTGTGTATAGTGTAGAAAAGCAAATTCATCCAGTAGGCCGGTATGTACTGAAATATGTATGTACATAATTGATCAGAGTTTATATCAAGATCACTAACTTTATTACAGTAATTGTAATCACCGCCTGCGAAACCAATGTTTATTTAATTATACAATTTTCATTCAATTATACTGATCATAGTGTTAGTTCTGTTCATGGCTTGACAAATTCTGATCTTGAATGAACTTACATGTATATTAAGCAATTATTGATTGCGCGGGTGGTGGCAACCATTCTTAAAATCAAGTTTGCGAGCTTGAAGTAAACACCAATCGCATTGTATTTAACCAGTCGTCGAACAGCATAACAAAACTACCGCCAGTCGCAACGCACTGACGCGTTTCGACCTTCCATGATCATCATCAGAGTACGACGGCAAACTGACCATCGAGGATCAAACCACATTGAATATATATGGAGATCAAATTTAGATATGCGGCTCTTACATCTAGCAGTCTCGCATACATTGAACTTGACTGGAAATGTCGGCTGCATACTTCTACGCACGACATTAACTGTTTGTAGCTTTCTCCACACACACACACACACGCATATATACATATATATATATATATATATATATATATATATATATATATATATATATATATATATATATATATATAATACAATTAAGTCTGCTTCGGTGTCTGTTTTTCTAACCATTAAGCCATTCTGGCTCACAAAACACACATCTTTCATTTGTATTCTAACAAATGTTCCCGGTTAATCTTCCCTTTAGTTGGAGTACATAATGACATCTCAGTTTGCCTAAAGTTCCACCTGCCAATCTCCAATCTTTCATCATAGAATAAACACCACGCTCCTTGGAGATTTATTACTGAATTGAGCATTTATAAAATGATACTGATAAATATATTTATACAATAGGATTAGTGTTTACGACAAGATGGCAACCTTGATTTAAACTATTGTTATCACCGCCCACGCAACCAATGTTTGTTTAATGATACTGGATAAATTGCCTATTCCACACTATACACTTCTTAATTTATTTTGACAAATCAATGTATATAATGAGACAAAAAAAATTTTAATTAAAATTTTTTTTTCACTTTATTGTGTTGAATTTGGTCGCCTGTGGGGATGAAAAAGACAACTCACCATGTTTTTAAATTACCTGATCTGCGTTTTGACTAACACAGCTTTCATTGTTCCAGTAGCTTTCTTTTGATAAAATATTTCGGCCAGACTTACCGTAGGCCTTCATCAGTTGCATTTCACTTCACAAGTTTAACAAAGTGAAATGCAACTGATGAAGGCCTACGGTAAGTCTGGCCGAAATATTTTATCAAAAGAATACTACTGGAACAATGAAAGCTGTGTTGGTCAAACGCAGATCGTGTAATTTAACAATCCAAGGTCCACAATTAATAACTTCTTTCAAGAATAATTATAAAGAGTTAGTCATAGGTTGCGGTCTTGTTATAAACACCAGACCTATTACTTACCTATCATTATAAACTAAGAATGTATAGTGCATAAAAGACACTATCTAGTAGACTGGTTTCACAATTGGGGAACTCATCATGTACCGGCCAGAATTTGCCGCGGATGAGCTCGAACTAGATTCAGATGCAGACGCCCAGAATGGAGCCCTGTCCGCGGCACCCTGGCCAGTACATGATGACTTCCGAATAAGGACGAAACCGGTCTACTGGATGAATTGCCTTTTCTACACTATACAATTCTTAGTTTATACTGACGTAGGTAAGTAATTAATGAATCAGGTGTTTATATCAAGACCGCAACCTTGATTAAAATAATTTTTATCACCAACCGCGTAACCAATATACGTTTAACCAACCATGTTGATCGAACTATAACAAAACAATGTAGTCTTGTGGTCGATTTGCACTATCAGATCCGCAAAGGTCTGTTTGATCCCCATTCCCAAGAACACATTAGTCTGGTTTTCGTGATGGTGGGGTGCTGATTTGTTTCCTCACTCCAATGGCTTTCAAATCATCCGTTCTAACCACTGGAAATGTCGTACGATCTAACCTTTATTCAGTGGCAACCTTTCTGCACCTCATCTCGCGTACCATTCTCCGGTTTTTAATCGTACACAGCACAACGCTGACAATAACAGATTTAAGCAAGTGTTATTGTGAGCGTTTTACTGAGTGTGGTTAGAAGCCAGTGGTTAAGTACGAATGATGTGGAAGCCTTTGGAGTGGGCAACCATAAACCACAAAAACGAGTTCGTTGCGTACCTGGAAATGAGGATCAATCGGATCTTTGCGGAACTGATAGTGCAAATCTACCACCCACGAAAGGAATCCGTGGAAACTCTAAATGCGCAAATCCATACAACAACCGTCAAGATTTTCAGATTTGCAAAAAAATATATCACAATAAAATAAAAATTATTACTCATCTTTAATCTAAATCATACGTCAATTGTGCACATTGTCTAAATATTGTGTTTAACCGATCATGCCCATAAAGTCGACACTCACACGAGTCATGAACTGAAAAATCTTCGTTTGACTAGCAATTCATCGTCGTGAGTAAAGGTACTCTTCTTTATATCAAGTTTGCGAGCTTTAATTACACACCAATCCCATTGTATTTAACCAGGCGTCGAACAACGTAACAAAACTACCGCCAGTCGCACACACTGACGCGTTTCGACCTTCCATGACCATCATCAGAGTACGACAGCAAACTGACTAGCGAGGATCAAACCGCATTGAAAATATATGGAAATCAAATTTAGATATGCGGCTCTCACCTCTAGCAGTCTCGCATACATTGAACTTGACTGGAAATGTCGGCTGCACAATTTCTATGCAGTCACGAACATTAACTGTTTGTAGCTTTCGCCACATATACATTATATAGGCAATACAATTTAACAATAATTGTTTGCGCGGGTGGTGGTAACAATTCTTTAAATCAAGTTTGCGAGCTTGAAGTAAACACCAATCCCATTGTATTTAACCAGTCGTCGAACAATATAACAAAACTACCGCCAGCTGCAACGCACTGACGCGTTTCGACCTTTCCATGATCATCATCAGAGTACGACGGCAAACTGACTATCGAGGATCAAACCGCATTGAATATATATGGAAATCAAATTTAGATATGCAGCCGACATTTCCAGTCAAGTTCAATGTATGCGAGACTGCTAGAGGTGAGAGCCGCATATCTAAATTTGCTATCCGTATATATTCAATGCGGTTTGATCCTCGCTAGTCAGTTTGCCGTCGTACTCTGATGATGATCATGGAAGGCCGAAACGCGTCAGTGCGTTGCGGCTGGCGGTAGTTTTGTTATGTTGTTCGACGACTGGTTAAATACAATGGGATTGGTGTTTACTTCAAGCTCGCAAACTTGATTTACAGAATTGTTACCCCCATCCGCGCAATCAATTATTGTTTACGTTAATAACACGTATGCATTGTTTAGAGGACTGGTCAACTGTCGTATACATGTTAAATACTGTTTGCTGCGAAGACCTAATATATATGCAAGTATGTATTAGGTGTTGCGAGCCTAGTAATAAATTAGTTCAGTTGTGACCAGAAGGATAAACCAAAGGCAGCATGAACGGAAAGTATAATCTCATGCACATTCGTTTCGTGCTTACTGGCGACTCATCAGTAGGAGCCGGTATTACGCCCTTTAACCACTATATATTTGGGTGATGAATGTGGAATAATAGGACGGTACAATCTCCTAGACGAATGTGTAAACCTGCAATAGTGAAGTTAACATCATCTAAAGTCAACGACAATGCGACTTCAACGCTAACTCACACTATATAATATATATACCGAGTCTGTAAAGGATACTAACACTATGGCTTTTGTGTTAGTAACTGATACCAACATTATTGTACCGAAAAAGTACATGGTACTAACACTATGGTTACATATATAGGCAATACAATTAAACAATAATTGATTGCGCGGGTTGGGGTAACAATGCTTTAAATCAAGTTTGCGAGCCTAAAGTAAACACCAATCCCTATTGTGTTTAACCAGTCGTCGATAGTTTTGTTATGCTGTTCGACGACTGGCTAAATAAAATGGGATTGGTGTTTACTTCAAGCTCGCAAACTTGATTTAAAGCATTGTTACCCCAACCCGCGCAATCAATTATTGTTAAATAGTATTCAGAACGGTTGTTGTTCTTCGTTTTGGAGAAATTAACTCGGTTTTAACAAAATTATGCATTTGGTTGTCTCAAAAAACCAACACATAATAAAATTTTCTGAGTACGCACTGAAGTCGCCGCACAAGTGGCTTAATTGGAAATTACTGATAGTTTCAATACACATACGCACAGGAGATGGCACTGTTCAGTTGCCAACAGAACTGGATCAGATACATTATGAGTTTTGGTCGTAATGTCGTCTCGTAAACGCATGTAACCAGTAAGCATGAAATTCAAGCTTCAACGGGATTTCATCTTTTTTTCCCGTACTGATTTTGGTATTTTATACTGGTGGTTTATGAACCAGCATATTACCAAGCCCATTACGTCATATTGATTGGTAAAAATGCGTTGTATTTGCAAAATAGTATCAAGAAATACAGGATTAATGCTTATGAAAATTTCTTAAATTTGACTTCAAGAAATATTGCCACAACCCGCGCAAATATATGAAAACCCTTCTCTGATTCCTTAGAAGAGCTTCTATGCGGATATAAAATCTGTGTAATGTAAAAGTTAATTTGCTTCGACCAAATGAATGGATCCAGTTGGAAAACGCAAAAGTACTGAATAACAGAACTGGTTATTTTACGAATACTAGAGTTCAAGCTATGTGTGAGTATGACAATTAACGGTAATTTTATTCTAGCTAAATAAACAAGAAATACCATTAATGAACTGTTGTTCTACTAAAGTTCAATGAATACGCAGCAAAATGCATGATCATATATTAAAGAAAGAACATTTACATTTTATCCAGGTTACGGTTGTGATATAAACACCTGACGCATTATTTTCATACATTTGTCAGTATAAACAGAGTATAATATATAGTGTGGAAATGGCAATTCATCGAGTAGACCGGTTTCGTCCTTATTGGGAACTCATCACGTACTGTCCAGAATTTGCCGCAGACAGGGCTCAAACCTGGGCAGTTTGGCTCAGTAGTTAGAGCAACAGATTCTGAAGCAGAGGTTCAAAAGTTTGATTACTGTCCGTGGCAGATTCTGGCAGTACGTAGTGAGTTCCCAATAAGCACGAAATTGGTCTACCGGCTGAATTGCATTTTCTACAGTACAAAATGTTTGTCTATAATGGGCTAGTTGTTCATATCAAGATCGCAAACTTGATTAAAAGTAATTGTTATCACCGCTCGCACAACCGATGTTCGTTTAATTGCATCGTATAAATCACACACCTGATTTGGTTTGTATTATCTCACCGAAGTTGAAAAATTAAAGTTCAAAACGTACTTCGAGATTTACCGTAAATTAAGCTGCTCCTTAGACTCTAGCAAATCATTCAATTTTGTCGATTCCTTGACCAAACCTTTCGCAAATCGGTAAAATGTTTGTTGAATCTGAGTGCGCTGACTGACCAATAGATATTGTACATTAACAAATGACGTTGTAGTTTATTTTTTCTCTTGCCTGCAATAAGTTTGGCAACATAGTTTATGAGCACATGCATAAAACCAATTTCCCAAGTTGAAGCAGTGAAATTAAGCAGGTCGTATGAAATACGTACTCTAGTTTAAAACATCAAATAAGGTCGCCATTAAATCGGCATCCACCTCATTTCCGTGTTTGTACTGTTCGTATAAAATTTCTGAAGCCGTGTGGGCGCAAACCTGATTTTAATAGTTATTATCATCATCCGCGCAATCAATGATTATTTAATCGTATTACCTAGATATATGGCAAAAGCTGCAGATGGTTAATATTCGTGACTGCATACAAATTATGCAGCGAACATTTCCAGACACGGAAAAGGTGTGTGTGAGATTACAAGAGGTGAGAGTAGTATTTTTAATTTTGTTTTCCATACATTTTTACTGTGGTTTGATCCATGCTAGTCAGTTTGCCGTCGTACTCTGATGATGATCATGGAAGGTCGAAACGCGTCAGTAAGTTTGACAGGCGATAGTTTTGCTGTATTGTGCAACTGGTTAACTACAATGGAATAGGTTTTTCTATCAAGCTCTAAAACCTCATTCAAAGAATTGTATTCACCACCCGCGAAATCAATGATTGTTTAACAGTTTTTAGTCAATCCATTGTGGTACGTCGCCCTTCCCCTACCAAATATTGAATTATGCGCGACTATCAAATAAAACTAAAATTGGTCATACTAAATTAAATCGACGATAGTGATGAATTAACGAGGAATAAGCATGTAATATAATATGATTGAATAGAGCGTTGCTATAATTAGGACAATTTGACACTGAATAAGAATGTAAAGACGTGGCCTATCAAAAGACCAGTATTCCGGATGTTATGTGCGTAAGAGAAAAATGCTGATTTTCAATATATTTTAAATGCACAAACTTTTGATTCTCGTTAGTCAGTTTTTCGTCGTCCTCCTACCAGGATGGTACAAATAGAAAACGTGTCGGTAAGTGTGACTGACGGAAGTTTTGCCGTTCTGTGACTGGGTAGATGCATTCTGGGATTTATCCTTATCTCAGCCTAGCAAAATTGATTCAAGGAATTGTTGTCACCACTCACGATATCAGTGCTTATTTAATTGTGTCATTTTTGTTCCAAGTTGAAAATCCCTTTCAAAACATCGAGGAATGAAGAAGATCTTACTAGACAAAATACAAAGCATAAATTTTATAACAAGTGATGTCATAATGTTCTGTACTGGGAAACGGTGCGAGTCAAGTTATTTCAATCTGAGTTTGTAAATTATCATTGGTATATATATATATATATATATATATATATATATATATATATATATATATCTTCAATTCTAAGATCACAAGGGTTAATAATTATAACCACTTCGTACAGAGCACGCTTAAAGAAAAGCAAAAAATTAATGTAATTCTGTAATACTTCAATGTGGTTTATGCTACTTTAAGCATTCTGTGATTACTCATCCAGTAGGATGGCGTTGCTACTCAGATTTCAGGAGAGGACTATTGAAACATACTTTTGCCAATTGGTCTCCATATACTTAGTCTGAAACCGTTGTGACAGGTTAGCCATTGTGCTCTGATATTGATCGAGGAAGTGGGAAACATTTTGGTATGTGTGACGGACACTAGATTTGCTAAATTGTCCGACTGGATAATACAGTTTTATTGGTGTTAACTAAAAGCCTGCAAACGCGAGTTAAATAACTGAAACAAGTATCCATTTTTCTCTTTAAACTATTTGGTGATCTGCGTTTTGTCAAATTAGCTGGCAGGCAACTTTTAAGTTATCCGATATCCGATTGAGCACCATTTCCATGTATGTATCGGTTTTGTCTTCGATCAGGCTAGGTGTGTATTCGTCCCTTTCTTCCAAAGGCTTCAACATCGTTCATACTGTCCATTGGAAGTGCGGTTCTATCCAATCTTTGTTTACTGACAACGTTTCGGAAAAGCAATTCCAGTTCCATCATCAGGCCAATAGGCACATATCTACGCACCCGGCCTGATCGAAGACAAAACCGATGTATACATGGAAATGGCGATCAATCGGATATTTGTGAAACTGTTAGTGCAAAGCTACGACCCGCTTACGCAAAACGCGGCATTGCAAAATGTGAAGCTGGCACCACGCAAAAATTCAAAGTACAACTTTTAAGTTACTTTAACATTGCACGAAATGAGCTCACCCAGATTAAGGGTGCCAACGCGAGTTTCCGATACCGTAATAAGACTATTCACACGATAGGTTAAAACGTTTTGACGTTGGCTTTTACTCTTTGTCAAACCACTTAGTGTTTGCCTCGATGAATAGGTGGTCAGACAGTGTGGTCAAATTTGTGAAATCTCTGTGAAAATTTATAGTTTTCTGTACACCAATTATAACCACGTCACTTCGCGCAGGAAGCAATATGTATCCAATTAGAGGGTGGGTGGGGGAAAGAGGCTGTGACGGCATTAATTGTGGAGAATTGGACATTTGCATATGTCAAGCAAAACTCGTTTTATGGAACCAGTCCGAGTTTTTCAATCAAAACACAATCCAATTTCGCTAATAACGTTATATTCGCCACTTTTTTTCTCGCAGTAGAAATGCCTGACAAATGGTTACAAATATTCATGTACGACTTTTCAAACACAATTTGTCTGGCATTTGGTGTAGCTTAATACTTCACCTTTAGAAGTGGTTTTCTACCTATGTGTATCAATGTACATACATATTTTACACCATCAGAGTTTACGCGTTAAACACGGGTGAAGTAACAATTTACAAAGTTTTCACTTTTGGTTATTTTTTATGCTAGACTTACTTCATGGCGAGTATTATCAAAGCACGTCAATGCAGATATGGCATTAAGTTATAAATAAATAAATAAATATATATATATATATATATATATATATATATATAGTGTTCGCGATTATAGATTTGCAGATATTTATGCAAAAGCGTGCCTGCTTCACTCGAATGTATAGTGTTGTATCTCAAATTTATACCACACAATGGGATTATACCACACACACAAGCAAATGTAGAGTTATGTGATATACTAAATTTATTGTTTTTTGAGCCTCACTGATATTAAATAAAATTTGCTTAATGTAAGCACAACCAAGGTACGATTGATAGTCCACATTTGGTATTTTTTTACAATTGTAAATTTATTCCAATATTTAATTACTAATTTAATCCTGTCACGATTTACTGAATGGCAATTATATAAATGCACACAAATATATATATATATATATATATATATATATATATATATATATATATATTAGAAGCAAACGTAAATACTTCAGAATCTACATATATATTTTAATAAAAACAAAAATTTGCTTACCCAAATATTTAACATAATAATTAAATCAATGTTTCGATCTAGATATAAACATGTCCCATTATGTAAATCCATTTTTCAATATGAACTAAGCATTGCATAATGTAAAATGGAAATTCATCAAGTATGCCGGTTTATGCCTTATTTGGTACTTATCACACACTGTCCAGAATTTGCCGCAGACAGGTCTCGAATCTGGGATCGCCTGCTTCGAAATCAGTCACTCTAACCACTGAGCCATTCTGCCGCTAACATATTAGTTCTAGGGAAAAAATGAATTTCTTTTTTTATCATTAATGAGTAGGCCAAATTTTCAGAAATTTAAAGTTCCAAAAGAAATGATGGAATTTTATACCAATCACAGTTTTCGTCTGTATGTGCTGGTAGGCGAATATGAGCTAGCTTTTGAATTCTACATATATTTATTTTTATGCGTACACTCAAATAAATAGTGGGCAAAAGGCGTAATACACGCTCCTATTGGTGAATCGTCCGTAAGCACGAAACGAATGTGCACGAGATTATACATTCCGTTTTTTCTGTCTTCGGTTTATCTTTCTGTTGAGATTTGAACTAATTTGTTATTAGGTGCGCTACACCTAATACACAATTGCATGTTTAAGTGCCTTTTCGAGGCTGGAAATGATGCTAGTTAACTTTCTCAAATGCGACCGCAATTAAGGGAATTTCACCGATCTGATTACTGTTTACAAAGGAAATTATTTAAACAGGCTTGCGACCATTTGGCTGTTTAATGCATATTTATACCAGTTATATAATCTTTGGGCGAGTAGAACTAAAATATATACAATTTTGCATTATGTATTGCGTCTCTATTAAAAGGTGAGTTCATCTATGACCAAACGGATACGCCAAATTCAGCGTGAAAAAAGTTGGTATTTTATGCTCACATACGTTTCTTGAGCTCTAAAGACTCATCTGTAGGCACAGGAACTACGCTCAAAACCATCTATATACATGGTCATGAATGTGGAACTGTTTAGTCATGCGATCTCTTATATGTATGAGTAATCCAGCAATGAAGATTTTAGCCATGCGATTAAATATAATATGTAACAATTCCAATAAATCGAACCAACACCGTTATAAATATAAACTATTTTAAACACATACTACTCCAGAAAAACGTCATACACTTGTACATTTGTTTACTGCATAGGCGAATTATCTTTTAGCGATCTGCAGCTGAGCTATCTCGATGTATAACCGTAAAGGATGCCCAGGCTCTAGCCCTGTCCGCGGCACATTCTGGATTGTATATGATGAGTTCGCAATAAGGATGAAATCGGTCTACTGAATGAATTGCCTTTTCCACATTATATAATACTTAGTTTGCACTGACAAATGTATGTTCATAATTGGTCAAATGTTGTTATCAAGATCGCAAACTTGATTTAATTAATTGTTATCATCGCCTGCGCAACCAATGTGCATTTAATTATACAAATGTTCAATTAAATACCACGTCACCATGTAACGTGGTGTGGATTTGACCGCATTTTTCTTGTGCGGGACAATTGATAGCACTCAAAATTTGGAAGAAGAACAATGAAAAATCTTGTTCCAACGTCATTTTCAGACAATCAGCTAATTGAAGGCTTCAAGAAGAAGGGACAAGTGAGAACCCATCAATTGAGGCCAAAAATTACATCACCTGAAAATGATGAAAATTCAAGATTTTACCGACCTATGACTGCTATCAATTGTCCCGCACAAGAAAAATGCGGTCAAATCCACAACAAGAAGGACAGCATTGCGCAGCCGAATTCATCTTTTAAAAAGTAACGTGGTGTCTGTTCTATAATGTCAGATTGTGCAAGGTTAGTTGGAATTTAATGCTTAAAGGTTAGCTATATACGCTCCACTTAAAGGAAACGTTAACCAAGGAAACATTCGTTAGTATATAACTGAAAATTTTGTGTAGTGTGCGAAAGTGTGGCTTAGTGGTTAGAGCACCAGATTCAGAAACAGACGTGCTCATTTTCAAGCCATGTCCGCGATAAGTTCTGGACATACGTGACGAGTTTCTAATGAGGACGTAACTGGTCTAGTGGGTGATTTGCCTTTTCCACACTTATTGGATGAATTGCTTTTTCCACACTATACAATACTTAGTTTATACTGACAAATATGTGTACATAATGGGACTTTGTATATAAGAGACCCGCAACCGTGATTTAAATATTTGTTATCCCCGCCTACTCAATCAATTTTCATTTAAATACATAAATGATCAATTTAAAACCACGTCACCAGGTAGCGCGATGTCTGTTCTCTAACGAAAGATTAGTGGTGGCTAGTTGGAACGATAAGTCTAAAATTAGGCTATATATAGACTTCACATAAAGGAATGTATAACCAGGAAACATTATTTAGTATATTATTGAAAATTGTGTGTAGTGTGCGGCAGGGTGTCTCAGTGGTTAGAGCACCAGATTCCGAAATAGATGTGTCCAGATTCGAGCCCTGTCTGCGGCAAATTCTAAATAGTAGGTGACGAGCTCCCAACAAGGACAAAACTGGTCTATTGGATGAATTGCCTTTTCTACATTATACAATGCCTAGTTTATACTGACAAATGTATGTACATAAAATGCAACTGGTGTTTACATGAAGATAGGAACCTTGATTTAAATAATTATTAACACCGCCCGCGCAACCAATGTTCGTTTAATAATAAAAACGCTCACCTTAGTGTTGAATAGAAACAAACTCAGATTAAAATTTCTTTATTAAAAGAGTAAATTTGGATAATGACATCGGATAAACTTTATGTATTCATAACATCTTAAATTCTCATTCAAATCCATCTTTACATTTCTCTGTGTGAGAATATTCGTGTGTGTGTTTATATATATATTTATAAATAGTATGCTACATTAAATTGGGATTATATTAACTGATTTATAATGGGTATTTCCTAAGAGATTACTTGCTCAGGTTATTTCTTGTAAAGAAATAATATTATTGAAAACCAATTTACTAATGAATGACGCAATTGTTGAACATGGACTTACTTGAGAAAAGCAGGCTAATATTTCTCTTCGACGGAATGCATACGTGGGTAGTTTTTCAGGTTGGATATCACTTAATCAACACTCGAAACTTGAAACTGAAGAGCTTATGAAGTGGTGAGTAAGTTTGTCATGTTAAACTTTTTAAAAGTGAAGTTATTTTGTGCAGTTCCATAGCAGTCTAAAACAAGATTATAGAAATCGACAAAGTAGGTCTATGTCTCTAGATTAGTGGGATTAATTACAAGAGTGGATAAGTTGAGCTAAATGACGCAAGCTCATTACACCTCGCAGAGTATATTTTGTTTATTTGAACGTTAAAAATCAACTCGTACATGGTCAATTGCTTAACGGATTAGTTAGCATTTATCATCATAACACTAAGCTAATAAGCCGATTAAATTACTTCATTTTGTTCTAAAATGAACTAGCATTCCTTTTAATAAATAGTGGAGGAAAAATTATACGAACGCTACTTTGTTCTATGGAGTTTAGATGTAAATATCGTGTTTGTATTTTTAAAAAAAGAAAAATTTCCAATTATTCACAATTACGCATAAAATTCTATGGCCTGAAATGTGCGATTTGAGTGGCGTAGGAAATAAATTTTATGACTCTAATTCAAATACTCCGGTTTAGACCCTCGAACGCATTCATCCTAGATACTACTGATGAGTGCAAAATAAAGCCATTGTCCATCAAGATGACGAATTGCATGGTCCTTTTTAAGTTAATGTTTAGAATCTATCAAAATGGCATATATATATATATATATATATATATATATATATATATATATATATATATATATATATATATATGAAAATATGAGGGAGATTAATCATATAATAAACGAGTATATGTCTAATGTTTATAATACAATCATTGATTGCGCGGGTGGTGGTAAAAATTCTTTAAATCAAGTTTGCGAACTTGAAGTAAACACCAATCCAATTGTATTTAACCAGTCGTCGAACAACTTATTAAAGTGCGTAAGACTAGCGATTATTTTGATATGTTGTTCGAAGACTGATTAAATATAATGTGGATGCTGGCTGGTTTACTTCACGAATAAACAACTATTGCATCTTTTGGTCATACTCATTCTGAATTTTCATTTAATTCATTGCATGAGAACTAACATGATTTTCAGTTTTACTTTTATTTCCTTATATATATATATATATATATATATATATATATATATATATATATTCTTTTGAAATGCGAGCTTTAATAAAATTCATTGTACCCTTCTTATGTGCAAAAACAAAAAGAAATTTTATCAGATATAAGAAAAATTTCTTTCTCATGGTCTTCCCTCAACGATATCTACTCATGAACATATCTTTATATATAAATTGGAAAGCAAAAACAAGATAGAAATATGTGAACAAAGCGAGTGTGAAAAATAGAAAACCGTCTACCTAAACATCCCATTTAAGGGGGATGCAGTTTCCCGAATGGCAAAAAAGAAATTTGAAGCAGCATTGACACGCACATTTAATGCAGCCAAACTACGAGTGTTATTTAGGGTAACACACTTGCCTTTACCAGCAATCAAAGAGAAACAGCCGTTAATGTCGATATCAAATATTATTTACCAATATACATGCGCAAGTTGTCGATCAACTTACGTAGGCCGATCGACCAGACGGTTAATTACTCGAATGAGAGAACATTGCAACTTGAACGCCTGTTTTAAACCAAATGGTGAATACACGTCTGCTATTGCGCAACACATCATCGAAACAACGCACGTATGTTCTCCAGACGTAGCATTCAAAGTAATTACTAAATGCAAAAATAAAAGGGAGCTAGCCACATACGAAGCCTTATGGATAAACAAATTGCAGCCGGATTTATGTAAGCAGAAGAAGCACGTACAAGCATTGAGCTTGAACTGGATGTGACGCACGCAATTTGATTGGTTTTATTTTTCACACTCGCTTTGTTCACATATTTCTATCTTGTTTTGCTTTCCAATTTATATATAAAAATATGTTCATGAGTAGATATTTGAGAAGACCATGAGAAAGAAAATTTTCTTATATCTGATAAAATTTCTTTTGTTTCGTGCACATAAGACTTAGGTTAATGAATATATATATATATATATATATATATATATATATATATATATATATATATATATATATATATATATATATATATGACGCGCCATAAAGTGTACCAACACTTTTCTGTTGTATCAGTACCTGACACCAACAATATGTTTGCCGAGTCGGTACATGGTACCAGCACAAAAAACTTCCTGTTATGCTAAATTTCACGAAAACTAAGTAATACAACTTCTAAATATCTGTTATTTGACGAAATTCCTTTGCTACCATAAACTATCCTGCCAAATGTATAGATAATGGGATTTGTATTTATATCATATTCACAACCTCGATTTAAATAAATGTTATCAATAATTACTTAATTGTATATAGCTTGAATTAAACATCCTTTTATCACGTAGTTTGGTGCCTGTTCTATGATGACAGATTTGAGGTGGCTAATTGTAACTTGAATCCTAACAAGGTACCACACGAGTTCCACTTGAAGGAGAGGCTAATCGAAATAAAAATTTTGTGCATAATTGAAAAACGTGTTTACTTTGCTTTTGGGTGTCGCAATGGATTGAATCTCAGACTCCAAAGCAAGTGCCACAGTTCGAGCTCCATTCGTGGTAAAATTCTGGCCAGTAGTTAAACTGTTTCCAATAAGAACGAAACCGGTCTACTGGATGAACTGCACTAGCCAGCTTATGCAATGATTAGTTTATATTAACACACGGCTGGTTAAATAACATTGGATTAGTGTTTATACCAAGCTCGCAAACTTGATTTAAAGAATTACCATCAGCTTCTGCGCAATCAATGATTGTTTAATTGTATAACATGTTTACAAATATCTGAGCTTCGGTTCTCACTTCAATTATTTACACATTTTAAATTCAATTATGGTAACTGTGTATATTAATTAATCGTTCATATATATATATATATATATATATATATATATATATATATATATATATATATATATATATATATATATATATATATATAACTAATTAAACGAACATTTGTTGCGCAGGACTTGATAGCAGTTATTTCAACTATGGTTGCGAGCACGATGTAAACATTTATCTCATTATATATATACATTTGTCAGTATAAACTAAGCATTGTATAATGTATCAAATATAAATTCTGCCTTATTGAGAGCTAATCACGTACTGTCCAGAATTTTCCGCTGTCAGGGCTTGAACCCGAGCTCTTCTCCTTCGGAATCTGTTACTCTAACCACTGAGACACTTTGCTGAATACCACACGTAATTTTCAGTCATCTACTAACTACTGTTTCTTGGTTAGCCTTTCCTTTAGGTGGAGCCTTTATAGCAAATCTTTAGATCTCAAGTTCCTAATAACCACCTCCAATCTGTCATTATAGAACAGATATCACGCTACTTGGGGACGAGTTATTGAATTGAACGTCTATATGATAAAAAATGAGCATTGGTTTGGCGAGCGGTGATAACAGTTATTTAAATCAAGGTTGGAGCACTTCCGGCGGCAAATTATGGAGAGTACTAGAATTAATTACAATTTATACCGACAAAAGTATGTGTTTAACAATTTTTATATTCAATGGCCAATCGTTATTAAAACTTGGTTTCTACTGTAGTTCTTGTACGATTTTGAGTTATAAGAGGCTGATTTTTAAAAGTACATTAAATATATAAATATATATTTTTTGTTACCTTCTCAAATTACTGGTGTTTGACAACATTGATAGATCGTATTATTTTGATTTGCAGGCGAACGATTGCTCAACATTCCTTGCAAAGTCTGCGGAGACCGGTCATCGGGCAAGCACTACGGAATCTACAGCTGTGATGGTATGAAATGTGGCAGTTGATATTATGTCTTGTTCACATTTATTTCTTGGAACATTTCCATTTTTGCATGTGTTCTGATTTTACATCAGCTCCTTGTGGACGTGAGAATAGATTTCTATATGGCGACATATCGATTTGAAACGATACATCTAAAATGATATATTTCAATTTATTTTATTATATTATATTATCGTATTGTCACATTAATGGGAAATTAGTATAGCATAAAATTGATATATATATAATTGCACACATAAATATCTCCAGAAATATATTTATTTTTGTATATCTAATGTGACCTAAATATTGCATAATACTTTAAAGAAAAAGGCATAAAAAGTCCATTGTTTCGCACTTGTTGCGTAAATTTTGAGAAATAGACTCAACTGTTGCAGAATGGATTATGAAAAAGACAGTTAAGTAATCAGACATACTAATAATTGACCATGTCTGATTGCTCATCGGTTTACCATTAGACGAACATTTGTTGCGCGGGCGGTGATAAAAATTATTATAATCAAAGTTGCGATCTTGATATAAACACCTGACCCATTAATTACTTACATATGTCAGTATATACTAAGAATTGTGTTGTGTAGAAAAGGCAATTCATCCAGTAAACCGGTTTCGTACTTATTGGGAACTCATCATGTACTGGCCAGAATTTGCCGCGAACGGGACTCGAACCTGGGCACGTCTGCTTCGGAATCTGGTGCTCCAACCACTGAGCCATCCTGCTACACACTACACTGCACACAAATTTCAGTTATATACTAACTAATGTAACTTGGTTAGTTTATTTTTCTTATAGGTGGAGCTCATATGGCATCCATTTAGACCCAAAATTCCAACTAACCATTCTCAATCTGTCATTACTGAACAGACACCACACTACATGGGGAAGTGGTATTGAAATGAGGATTTATATAATTAAAAGAACATTGGTTGCGCGGGTGGTGATAACAATTATTATAATCAAGGTTGCGGTCTTGATATAAACACCTGACCCATTAATTACTTACATATGTCAGTATAAACTAAGAATTGTATAGTGTAGAAAAGGCAATTCATCCAGTAGACGGGTTTCGTCCTTATTGTGAACTCATCATATACTGGCTAGAATTTGCCGCGGACAGGCCTCGAACCTGGACACGTCTGCTTCGGAATCTGGTGGTCTAACTACTGAGCCATCCTGCCTCAGAGTGGCTCAGTGGTAAGTAATTAACGGACTTTATCATATTTGGATATTGATGTTATCTACTAGAAGTTGCATTAAAAGAAGAATGCTATCAATCTCCCGGACTATGATACCGACCTAATTGTTTAAGTAATTACGGTTGAGGGTATCTATTTGTACTATGTAGAATTAAACAAAATCGCTAGTGATTTATCAATTAATATGGAGAGAAATGTTTAGGTAGTTTGACGTGCCAGGCTCCATCCTGGCCTATTTGGTATTTAGCACACAATATTGAAGTGAAGTTTTAAATGTTATTTTTTGTATTTCTGGGCTCATACATGGATGTGTGGCCCTTGTATCAAACATAGTCGCCCGGAACTTTTACTGTGAATAATTTGACTTAAAAATAGATTTCGTGATACTTACTGCAGTATAACATATTCTGTGCTTTTTCGGTTAATCTGCCTATCCAGTTCTGTCATATTTGTCCATGATGGCGATAAAAATTTTATTTCTGAATTTACTGCTGCATAGCCTGAAAAGGAGAATAGATTGCGCATTTTCCGCATTTTGCTTGTGCGGGACAATTGATAGCACTCGTAGGTCGGTAAAATCTTTGATCCTTTACATTTCCAGGTACACAGTTGGTGTTTTGCATTGTTTTATGCGTTCTCACTTGTCCCTTCACTAGAATGCCGCCCATGAGCTGCATGTCTGAAAATGACATCGAAACCAGATTTGCCGAATTTTTTCAGAATTTTCGCAACTTCATTTCCCTTCCCATCTTCAGGGTTGACACCATACTCACAGGGAAAACGCAACTTATGGCAAGTGTGGTATCCTCATTCAAAACAAATCTAATTATATTTATTTTAAGAATGTGTTAGGTGTTGTGAACCTAGTAACAAATTAGTTCAGTTGTGACCAGAAGGATAAACCAACGACAACATGAACGGAAAATATAAGCTCATACACATTTGTTTCGTGCTTACTGGCGACTCACCAGTAGGAGCCGGTATTACGCCCTTTACTGCGAAATTTGATAATTGATATCGATCAAGGCCAGAGTGTATGGATTTGCTGGAGTAACAGGTGTTCAAAAATAGTCGTAATTCTCAATTTCGGTGAATTATAGCATACATTGATATTCAATATTTTTGTACCATGTACCGACTCAGTAACCATAGTGTTACTACCATGTACCTTTTCGGTACAATAATGTTGGTATCGGTTACTAACACAATAGCCATAGTGTTAGTATCCTTTACAGACTCGGTATATATATTATATAGTGTGAGTTAGCGTTGAAGTCGCATTGTCGTAGACTTTATATGATGTTAGCTTCACTATTACAGGTTTACACATTTGTCTAGGAGATTGTACCGTCCTATTATCCCACATTCTTCACCCAAATATATAGTGGTTAAAGGGCGTAATACCGGCTCCTACTGATGAGTCGCCAGTAAGCACGAAACGAATGTGCATGAGATTATACTTTCCGTTCATGCTGTCTTTGGGTTATCCTTCTGGTCATAACTGAACTAATTTGTTACTAGGTACGCAACATCTAATTATACAGCCTATACACCCGATACACCAGGTTATGTTAAATTCACACACTAACCTATTTTGTAATTATTTTCAGTTTCTTGAATTTAAAATAAGTTACAATCTGTTTAGTTTAGATTTTGGTTTTTTTAAACAATATGCTCAGCTATTGTTGAAAGTTCTCCCTTTGATAGCTATGTTTAGTCTAAAGTGCTCTGGCGTTCATATAAATTAATTTTTTTTGATTGTTTGACTGCATCGACCTTATATTACATTCGACAATCACTGATTACGCTGGAGGTGATAGGGAATTTTGAAACTAAATTTATGACCCTACTATAACAACTTATCTCTTATATAATATATATATATATATATATATATATATATATATATAATCCTGACAGCGATTGAAGAGCTCCAACAAGAACGAAACCGGTTAACTGGATGAATTTCCTGTGCTACATACTGAAAATGTAAATATAATAAGATTGGTGTTTATATCAAGCATGCAATCTTGATTTTAATAATAGCCTGATAATGCTTTTTTCAATTTGCACCTTAGAGGATACACTTTTTTAGTTTGGATGCTATCAGGTGATGCAATATCTCGTTTAAAAATATGTTGTTTAGCATGCTTTTTTAGAAAAATTTATATTTATATTCACGACGTTCTATCTTTTCACGATACTAAAACTGCAAATCGCTGAACTGCGAGTTATACAGCAAATTATGGTGCACAGAGCTTATCCGCTTGTGTTTTCAATGCAGATGATGTTGATTTTAGAGGTGAGATATTCATGGGGCCAGATATTTAGCAAACAGTATGAATTTTTTAAAAACAGTGGTTGATTCTAGTTTTCATATGTTGTGATTGGTTATGCACTGTGAAATAACTTTTTCATTCATGATAATCTTCTCGGTAAATGCCGTGAAGCAAATTATAGAATATTAATTATTTTTTCCATCTAAATTTCAAAAATGATTAATTTTACCCACAGATGATGCATTTTACGGAAAAAATTGCGAATGAAACATCAGCTTCAAATATACCACTTTCTGAGAACTCAAGACAATGAAAATATACCTATTTTTAGCAATTTTCACGGTTATACGATTTACCTATTTTTAACGAAGGATACTGCGCATTCCGCAAAGCAATGTTCTACAACGAAATTTTTTTGTTGCTGCAATCGTTTGCATGAATCTGACTTTACCAGATCTCATGTCTAAGAAGCTGTTAAAATTAGCCTTTGTCGTAAGATCATCCATTGATATCTTGGTGTTATGTTGAAAAGCGGATATTGCGTATTCCTTAGACAGAGCCTTGTGTCTGATGGTGTCATCGAGGAACTCTGTTCGCCTAATTTGGTAAACAGTATTTCTATTCGAATTGGTCCCTCACAATCATCACATTCCAATTATTGATCGCTGTTATTTTTTTTAAAGCAACTGTATATTTAAGAAGGAGTAAATGTAGTCAATTTTGTTTATTCTGCTCTAATTTTATTTTTATGTATGATCCATTATTAGTTTTTTATGAATAACATTAAGGTTAAACTTATGGAAATTGGTACTTATTGATATATTTCATAACTTCAAAGGGTATTTTTCAACTTACAATTATTATTTCAGAATTGCTGTGCTAAATGAGAGATGTTGTACATTTTTATCGTGAGTTCAGTACATCTGTTTTATTTCAAAAAACCAAGTTGTGCTTGCACGATTACTGGTAGGCATGGCTGAGATATTTTACGATCTATGATATTGATAGTTCATAATAAGGTACTACAAGATAGCCTTCGATTTTCATCGAGCAGTTTAATCTGCTTTAGGAAAATGTAAATCAATTGCACCTGCAAGTTAATGCCTACTTTTTCATTAAAAAGTTTGGTGAAATTTAATTGATTTCCACGCGAAATTTTAATTTATGTCATCATGGCGATTTTGCCATTTTGTACGACTTTAAATTATATATTCATTTGGTGCTTGTTTTACTTACGGGAAGAAAAATTAAACCATTAATGTCTACTATTAAACAATCTTTATTAGAATTCTAAAAATCTCTTTCTTCATAAAACATCAGAGCGTAAATATATTTAAATACCATAATGTGACTACATTTATGTAAAATTTAGATTTAGTTCGTAAATTTTGTCTTCATCAATAGCCATTAGCTCATTATTTGCCTTTTAAAAATTCATTATATTCACAAGGAGCATATTATAGATAATACAAGAGTTGCATTCTTTAACTTGACTACATTTTTACATGAACGCGCAGGTTCTGTTGCCAAAACCTTGTTTTATGTATTACCCTTCATTCGTTAAATTTTGCTTGATGTTAATAAACGATCATGTGTGCAATATGAGTTATAAAAATAAACAATCATTCTTCAAATCAAGTTTGCGAGTCCGATATAAGCACCAATCTCATTGTATTTAGGCACTCGCACAACATTGCAAAATGTACACATGCGTACGTGCTTACTGGCGACTCATTATTAGGAGCGATACTGCGCCCTAAAAACACTATATTTTGGTTCAGAAATGGGGCCAATTGGACGGTACAATCTAGTGTACAAATGGGTCAAAGTCAAAGGCAAATCACTAAATAGTGCTAACAAAATGGTGTGCTGCATTTCACCCAAATTTAAAATTAAAGTAATTTTTGAACAATTTTTAATTCATAAAACTAGTACGGTGGCCTTCATTGATATAAGTTATCGTATTTTGTGGTAATCATGACATTATTCAATTAAATAGAATTATATAGGCAAAAATGCATGTGTACCCTATCTTAGCAAAGTTTTTTTACGTACGCAATACCTATTAACCAAATGCAAACACCATAACAAACAAAAAACCGCATACTAATTGGAAAACTGATAGCTAACTATTGAATAATTATGAAAGAATCCTAGATTTATATGGACTTTAAAAGTGCACTAGATCAAGGATTTCCATTGAGGATAAATGATTTAGGCTCAGAATTACCTTTCTCTTAGTCTAGGACCGCAGGATAACCAGCACTTTCTTCCAGAGATACTAGTTTTGAGGCGTTAAATTTTGCAGTGTGCTGTTGAGCAGCCGAAATTTTCGGCCACGAATGGCACGCTTGCTGTTGTTTCGTTACTGTTTATTCCACGCGAAGTGTTGTTCTACAGCACAATCAAACTCTAGGATTGGCAGGATGTATATAATGCTGATTTAGGAAAGTGCAGATAAGATTTACAAGATCCAAGGATAATTGTCACCTACGTAAATTACGATAGAACGTATAAAAATGAAGATATGAGTTGACAACTTTGAGAAATGTTGCGCTGGCTTCATTTTGACTGAAATAAATCCAGTTTGGCCTGTCATTGACACGAATCTGACAAGCAGGTGTTGTAATCTACCGGGTAAAAAATATGTATAAAATCAAAATTCAATGACTGCAATAACACTGAAATAGAGCCTGAACAGTTTTATTTATAAACTAATTTATAAACGATATTCGACCCCGCTCATTATGAAGCAAATTTCGAATATAGTGAAAATCCTAAAAAAAGTGGACAAATCTGATTTTTCGATACATACGGTGTGAAAAATACGGTTTGATTACAGTTACGGATTCGTTAGTAAGCACGAAACGAATGTGCACGAGATTATATTTTCCTTTCATGCTGACTTTGGTCTACCTTCCGGTCATATTTGAACTAATGTGTACCTAGGTGCGCAAAACCCAATGCAAACTTGCATATATATTAATTCCCCACCACAAACAGCAACTACCTTTAATATATTTCATTTAATGATGTCATGATTACCGCGAAATGTGATTACTGATATCGATCAAGGCCAGAGTGTGTGGATTTGCTGGAGTAAATATTGTTCAGCTATAGTTGTAATTCTTGATTTTGTCGAACTTCAGCATACAATGAAATCAATCGTGCTGGTACCATGTACCTTTTCGGTACTACAATGGTGGTTTCGTTTACTAACACAATAGCAATAGTGTTGGTAACTTTTGCAGACTTGGTATATATATCATATATAGTGAGTTGGCTTTGAAGTCGCATTGTTGTAGACTTTATATGAAGTTCGCTTCACTACTGCAGGTTTAAATGTTCGTACAGTAGATTGTACCGTCATATTTTCCCACTTTCCTCACCAAAATTTATAGTGGGCAAAGCATGTAATGCAGGCTCCTAATGAGTAGTCATAAGTAAGCACGAAGCGAATCTGCACGAGATTATACTTTCCATTTATGCTGTCTTTGGTTGATGCTTCTGGTCCTATTTGAACTAATTTGTTACAAGGTGCGCAATACCCAATATAAAATTCTTATGAGATTATTGGAATTTAAAAGGCATCTCCTGAATTTTTTAGTATGCCACTGAATCTCTTGTATTTACCAGAATTTTAGCAAGATTTCATCAATACAGTAATGGATGTAAAATATGGTGAAACCTCACTAAGATATCACAAAATGCTGAGGAGGGAGAAGCTATATATATATATATATATATATATATATATATATATATATATATCTTATTGGGAAGAAAAACTCCTTAATATGAAAGTGGATAATAACCATTTTTTACAATCTTTCATTTATGTACATCATTAGTTTTTATTTGATTATGTAGGTGTCAACTAATCTGACACGGTTTTACTTAAATGTCACGTTTGGGCTGTTTGGTAAGTGAACATGCGTATGTGTCTGTTCGCGCGTAAATGCCTTTCTCATTGTATCTCAATGGTCATTCTTTTGAGAGTTAGCCAACTTTTCACATGGATCTTGGTGTCTAAATGGATGTCCTATGAGCTACATCTAGAGGAAACATAGACTAACCAAGTTACATTAGTTAGTATATAACTGCAAATTGTGTGTAGTGTAGTGTGCGACAGAGTGGCTCAGTAGTCAGAGCACCAGATTCCATAGCAAACGTGCCCAGGTTCGAGCCCTGTCCGCGGCAAATTCTGGTTAGTACATGATGAGTACCAAATAAAGACGAAACAGGTCTCCTGGATGAATTGCCTTTCATACACTATACAATTCCTGTTTTATATTGACATATGCAAGTAATTAATGGGTAAGGTGCTTATATCAAGATCGCAACCTTGACTATAATAATAACCTTTCATATTGCTGGCTGTTACGTGTTCGAATTTTAATTTACCGATTGTTGTCTTTTGTTTCGCCCTGTTCTTCAAGTTTAATCTGTCCATTTAGTAATAGTGCAGGTTGTGTGGTTTGCACTGTTGAATGCAAATATTGATTAGAAATTTCTGTCGCCGTATTTTCAAATGTTTTCTCTTCAGTTTGTTGAGTTTGGTCGAGGGCTCTTTTAACTTGTCTGGATGCCAGTTATTTGTTTTTGGGTTTTGAGATTCGTGGCCAGGGGCTTGTTATATATATATATATATATATATATATATATATATATATATATATATATATATATATATATATATATATATATATATATATATATATATATACATAATCGATGAAACCCAGGATGTATATAAACGAAAGATTACAAAGTGAAGTTTAGTAGCCTAAAAATCAATGTCCATTATCCATTTTGATATTCATATGTCCTTTCTACCTAATAAGAAATATACTGTGTATTACCGCCCTTTATCCCACATTCCTCATCCAAATATATAATGGGTAATGGGCGAAATACTGGTTCCTACTGATAAGTCGCCAGTAAGCACGAAACGAATGTGCACGTGATTAAACTTTCCGTTCATGCTGTCTTTGGTTTATCCTTCTGGTCACATTAAACGAATTTTTTTGCAAGGTTCGCAACACCTAGTGCGTACTTGCATATAATGTGTAATAATTCCGTCGTAAAGTCCATCCCCTCCTCAACGTGGTACGACGGTGTCAACCATGTCTCGATGGCCGATCGTACATGGGCTAACGGGGCTATGGCGGTGGTGTCACCAGGGCGTGGTGGATTTCCGACCGGAAATCGGATCTCCTATAAAATACCACATGAGCCCGACGACGGCACCATGACTCGGCGTGTGTTCCCCGCCACAAAAGGGTTCAACAGCCACAGGATTACATGGACTCCTGGACAGTACCCCGTACTTCCGAATGGCGAATGAGCTCTCAACAGCCAACGGCAACCATGCAACTTACTGCTGCCTTGCAGACTGCGCTTGGATGTGCAAAGGCTAGAGGTGCGTCCTCGATCAAAAAGCCGAGTGGTGAGGGACACCACTTGTACCAAATTCCCAAGAAACTCCATGAAATCAATGGAGCCGGCTTATCCTCCAAAAGGAGTCAGCCGCAGTAAATAAAATATATATATATATATATATATATATATATATATATATATATATATATATATATATGTCAATTATTTACCTGCAGCAGTTTAGAATTAGGAAAAAGGAAGTAATAGTGTGTCATAACGAGATAAGGATGGGAAACAGAAGAAATTGTAAGGTACATGTCAGGAAAACGAAAACACAATGCGTTAGAAAATTTGAGGCCGTTGAATACGAAAAATTATTTGGCCGTTGGGATGACTGATGGCAGTTTTTCCATATTGTGTTTTGCCATATATTTGTCAGCCTTTTTTGATCATATGAGACAAAACGTAACGGATAATATATCTTGACCCATTAATTACTCATATATGACAATATAAACTAAGAATTGTATTGTGTTGAAAAGGCTCAGTGGTTAGAGCACGAGGTTCTGAAGCATACGTGTCCAGGTTCGGGTCCTGTTCGCGGCAAATTCTTCCCAGTACATGATGAGTTCCCATTAAAGATGAAACCGGTCTACTGAATGAATTGCCTTTTCTACACTATACAATGCTTAGTGTATACTGTCATATGTAAGTAATTAATGGGTCAGGTGTTTATATCAAGACCGAAACCTTGATTATAGTAATTGTTATCACCACCCGCGCAACCAATGTTCGTTTAATTATATCTTAGGTTTGTTTTGTTTATGCAACGACTCAATAGTTAGCTGTAAGCTATGCTAGAATGAGGAAGAGGGGTGTTGATACATGTCCGCACGAATAAATTCTTACAGGTTATCTGTTTTATCCATGTAGGCAAGGTTTCTGTCGTACTCAATGGATGGACGAGGACAACCAACACATCATTCTGCGTATGGCAGACTAAAGATTGTCTGTGAATTTGCACCCTGGGTTTAATTACTTTTAAGCGATCATGATGAGGCTGGAAGCTTAAATTGCGTCACAATGTAACACTGAAGGTAGTGTATCTATGCAGCACTTTTATAATCCCACTTTTGTATTGTTATTCAGTTGGCCAAGGAAGGTTGAAGCGAATCAAGACGAATGAAGGATGGGGAGTTGTAGTAAAAGCCAATTTTGCTGTCGAGAACACGCCAATTTTATAATTTAATGCTGAAAAAAATACAAAAGAATGCCCTCACAGAAATGTACGATTTAAGATGAAGCGGTCAGCACGATGATCGAAGTAGTCTTCGAGTCGCAGAAGTGAATACAAAAGAATGCCCTCGCAGGAGTGTACGAATTAAGATGAAGCAGTCAGCACGATGATCGAAGTAGCCTTCGAGTCGCAGAAGTGAATATAAAATAATAATTATTTGTATTTTGTTTTACCAAATGGACGCGCTTCATACGAGCAAACTGCTATAAAAATTGTTTAAAAAGAAGGCATTTGTGTTGAGTTGAACAATGACTTTTGACGGATTGGAAAACTTAGTAAGAGTATTGTCTGCACAAATGAACACTTTGACTGCGGAGTTAGGGATAATTAAGTCTCGGCTGGACGACACACTTATAATAAATTCTGAGGGAATCCGCATAAACGACCCAACCAATATAGGTGAAGTCAAAAGGATTTTTATACGGTTAAATTCCTACTTTGAAGTATACCACAAACGGCCAAATCACAAAACCACGTCATTGTGCCAATAAATTTCATCTTTTTCGCCATTTTAATTTAAATGTGAGTTGAAAGGCGCTTATAACTGTAGAAAAAACAAAACAAGTCACAACGTGAAACCGAATGTAGTTTTTTATTTATAACTTCAAATGTAAGCTATACGTCTTGCTGTACAAATGCTAGTGGAAAGTCGAAACAATTAAGGAGGACAACATAGCAAAACTACCGCTTGTCGCATGTACTGACGCGTTTCGAACTTCCATGATCATCATCAGAGTACGTAGACAAACTGACTAGCAAGGATCAAACCGCAATGCATGTATATGGAAAGCAAAATTAAACATGCGGCACTGACCTCTAGTAGCCTCGCATACATTGAACTTGACTGTAAATGTCGGCTGTACTATTTCAATGCAGACAGGAACATTAACTGTTTTCAGCTTTCGCCACATCTACATATATATATATATATATATATATATATATATATATATATATATATATTAGGAGATTGTACCGTCCTATTATTCCACATTCTTCTACCAAATATATATTGGTTAAAGGGCGTAATACCGGCTCCTACTGATGAGTCGCCAGTAAGCACGAAACGAATGTGCATGAGATTATACTTTCCGTTCATGCTGCCTTTGGTTTATCCTTCTGGTCACAACTGAACTAATTTGTTACTAGGTTCGCAAAACCTAATACATACTTGCATATATATTGGTTCTTCGCAACAAACAGTATTTAACTGTAATATATTGAATTGAATGATGTCATGCTTACCGCGAAATGTGATAACTGATATCGATGAAGGCCAGAGTGTATGGTTTAACTGGAGTAACAGGTGTTCGGAAATTGTTGTAATTCTCAATTTTGGGTGAACTTTAGCATAAATTTATATCCAACAGGTTGGTAATTATGTACCGACTCGGAAACCATAGTGTTAGTATCGGTACTCATCGATTTCAAAAAAGGTATCAGTTACTAACACAATAGCCATAGTGTGAGTATCCTTCACAGAACTCAGTATATATATTATATAGTGTGAGTTAGCATTGAAGTCGCATTGTCGTTGACTTTAGATTATGTTAGCTTCACTATTACAGGTTTACACATTCGTCTAGGAGATTGTACCGTCCTATTATTCCACATTCTTCTACCAAATATATATTGGTAATACCGGCTCCTATTGATGAATCGCCAGTAAGCACGAAACGAATGTGCATGAGATTATACTTTCCGTTCATGCTGCCTTTGGTTTATCCTACTGGTCACAACTGAACTAATTTGTTACTAGGTTCGCAAAACCTAATACATACTTGCATATATATTGGTTCTTCGCAACAAACATTATTTAACTGTAAGATTTTGAATTAAATGATGTCATGCTTACCGCGAAATGTGATAACTGATATCGATGAAGGCCAGAGTGTATGGTTTAACTGCGAGTAACAGGGTGTTCGGAAATTGTTGTAAATTCTCAATTTTGGGTGAACTTTAGCATAAATTTATATCCAACAGGTTGGTATCATGTACCGACTCGGAAACCATAGTGTTAGTATCCGGTACTCATCGATTTCAAAAAAGGTATCAGTTACTAACACAATAGCCATAGTGTTAGTATCCTTTACAGACTCGGTATATATATTATATAGTGTGAGTTAGCATTGAAGTCGATTGTCGTTGACTTCAGATTATGTTAGCTTCACTATTACAGGTTTACACATTCGTCTAGGAGATTGTACCGTCCTATTATTCCACATTCTTCTACCAAATATATAGTGGTTAAAGGGCGTAATACCGGCTCCTACTGATGAGTCGCCAGTAAGCACGAAACGAATGTGCATGAGATTATACTTTCCGTTCATGCTGCCTTTGGTTTATCCTTCTGGTCACAACTGAACTAATTTGTTACTAGGTTCGCAAAACCTAATACATACTTGCATATATATTAGCTCTTCGCAACAAACAGTATTTAATTAATGTTCGTGACTGCATAGAAATTGTGCAGCCGACATTTCCAGTCACATACAATGTATGCAAGACTACTAGAGGTGAGAGCCGCAGAACCTCGATTGTCAGATTTTACATCCTGATATAAGAAAGACCACAGTAATTTCAATCGTTTCGAAACGGAAATATATCGGAAGACGATTTATGTTTTAACCACGTTTACTAGATTTTCTTCTTACTCTGAAGTTGATCAAAGATAGTCATCCATTTTGCTTAACGAGTAAATAAATGTATTTTCTTCAGTTTTTCCATCTACTGAACAAAATCAAAACGACTGCATTTGAAAATAACTTTATTGACGGTATTATTGAAACACCGCGAATGTATTTATCTACTAGACCATGCTTGTTATTATTGGATAGACACAATTTTATGTTAGAGTGGGCATAACCGGGATTTGAATTCGAAAGCATTTGATTTAGACTCACCCATTGAATGCAAGTTTCCGTTTTGTGCAACATTTTATGGCCAGTCTTTCCTGATGGTGGATTTTCATGGCTTTGTTTATTATATAAAGTTTAAGCCAGCCTTTCTGTTAACATTATTATAATTCAAATTTGTCTCAAATTCAAAATTTTACGAGTTCAAATCCCGATAATGGCAAATTTGGCCGTAAATGACGATTGTCAAATAAAGACAACAACGACTTAGAAGATGAATATTATTTGACATTCTATGCGTTGTTCAATTTATACCGACAAAATATTTATATAGATACTGTTTATGGTGGAGAACTGATATATATATATATATATATATATATATATATATATATTAAATGTTGTATTAGGCGTTGCGCACCTAGTAACAAATTAGTTAAATTATCACCAGAAGGATAAACCAAAGACAGAATGAACGGAAAGTATATTTACGTGCACATTCGTTTCGTGTTACCTGGCGACTCATCAATAGGATCCGGTATTACTGCCTTTACCCACTGTATATTTGGGTGACGAATGTGTGAAAATAGAACGGTAAAATATTCTATACGAATGTGTAAACCTGCAACAGTGAAGCTAATTTCATGTGAAGTCTTCATCAACGTGTCTTCAAAGCTAACTCATTACAAATATATATATATATATATATGATATATATATATATGTATATATACCGAGTCTGTAAAGAGTGTCAAATCCTTGGTTGCTGTGTCAGTACCCGAAACCACCATAATGGTACCGAAAAGGTGCATGGTGCTAAAACTATGATTATCGAGTCGGTGAATGGTACCAACACGGTGGATTTCAATGCATGCTAAAGTTCACTAAGATTAAGAATTACAACTCCAGAAAATTCATAAACTCTGGCCTGCACATTTACCGCTCATACTGTCTTTGGTTTATCCTTCTGGTCATATTTTAATTAATTTGTTACTAGTTGCGCAAAACCTAATAAATATTGCAAATAAATTATTATTTCTCCGCCACAAACAATATCTAACTGTTAAATATTTAATTGGATTATGTCATGAATTTGATAACTGATATTGATCATGGCCAGAGTTTATGGATTTGCTGGAGTAACGGGTGTTCAGAAAAAGTTGTGAATCTCAACTTAAGTGAACTTTAGCATACAATGAAATCCATCGTGTTGGCATCATGTAGCTTTTCGTTGCCATAATGTTGGTATCTTTTACTGACACAGTAGCCATTGTGTTGGTACCCTTTAACCGATCGTTATATATTATATATAGTGAGTTAGCTTTGAAGTTACATTGTCTAAGACTTTATATGAAGACAAGTGCATTTTTGCAGGTTTACACATTTATATAGGAGATTGCATCGTCCTATTTTCCCAAATTCATCACTTCTACTTATGAGTCACCAGTAAGCACGAAACGAATGTGCATGAGATTATTTGAACAAATTTGTTACTAGGTGAGCAACACAATACAAAAATGACATATTTATTATATATATATATATATATATATATATATATATATAAAATATCAATTGCTTTCGAATATTACAGAGTATACTTTAAAGAGGAAGTTAAAGCACGTTTAACAAAAATGTGGATAATGGCAGATTCATTTCAAGAATACTTATCTAAAATTTAAATTCTTTCATTTATATTCCTTGTGGGTTTTCATGTGATTATGTGGGTGGCAAAATGGGCTGATCTTCCGTTTTACTTCCATTTCTTGTTTGTGTTTAATTGTCAGTGTATATGAATAGATGTTTGTTTGCGAGTAGGATTCAGTCTCTTTGGATTGCAGTGATATCTGAGATCTGGTCTTTCTTATATATATATATATATATATATATATATATATATATATATATATATATATATATATATATATATATATATGTATATTCTGCTATTACTATTTACCACATTCCAATTATACAGTTTATTATTATAATCAAGGTTGCGATCTTGATATAAGCACCTGACCCATTAATTACTTACATATGTCGGTAATTAATGGGTAAGGTTATTATATAATGATCGCAATTTTGATTATCATATTTGTTATCAGCGTCCACGCAACCAATGTTCGTTTAATTAGATAAATGTTCACTTATACATTTGGCAGTTTTGTGGCGATTTTTCGAATTTTTGGTTGTTCCTTGTGCACATTTCCACCTATATGAATGAAAATCTGAACAAAAACTTATCGATATAAAATTTCGAATTGCATGCAATGCATGAATTTAGTGGCGTATGGTATTACATTCATGCCTATTAATGGAAAACTCTCGGGTACAAATCCAATCGTCGACAAATCTGGCTGCAAATAATTAGGGCCGAAAAGGATAAAATTGGTTTAGTAAATATATTTATTATGGAATTCGATGCAATGCTTATCCAATACAACTTTGTGAATTGTAAGTCGATTGCTGTATAATGGGCTACCTCCATATATATATATATATATATATATATATATATATATATATATATACAACAATACTATTGGTGTTCTACATTACGAAGTGATATAAAAATAATTGACATTTTCAATAGGAAATTATTATTAATCGTGTTGTTCGGATTTAGATGTATGTTTGTTTTATTAATTTCAAAAACGCCATCATGTATGAGTTTTGTGTATTATGACTTTATAGAGATTCATTGTGTAACAGTAACATTTCTAATTTGAATTCCGCTTCGTAACCACCTATGTCTTTTATTGCTAAATACAACGTCTAACGTAAAACAAGCTTATTCACCCACCTTTTCATGTTCTTAGGCTGCTCTGGGTTCTTTAAACGAAGTATCCATAAAAGTCGCGTGTACACATGCAAAGCGATGCGAAATGGCACGGATCTGTGCCCAGTTGACAAGGCTCATCGTAACCAATGCCGGGCATGTCGTTTGAGAAAGTGCTTTATAGCCCAAATGAACATGAACGGTGAGTAACTTTTTGTGAATAATTAATTAAGCACCATATTTATTAATGATGCTCTAATTTTTGGCAAGTCGTCACTACTGAGAAACACATATACGTTGGCGTAATTTAGCATATCTGTTCACGTTCTCATGGTACGCTGACATCAGTTATTTAAATCAAGTATGTGTGATTGAGATTACCGGAAATCACGTATTAATTGACTAATTTTTTGTGGTTATCACCAATGCACAATTGGCGTCTGAGTAGCGTGTATCCAACCGCAATTCATATATAAGGTAAGGAAAACTATATATATGACTCTTTCCACCAATTGTCTTATATTTGAATGATGAACTTTCGTGCGCAGTGCTGTCCTTCTTATTGTGGATTTGATCGCATTTTTCTTGTGCGGGACAATAGATAGCACTCTTAGGTCGGTAAAATCTTGAATTTTTATCGTTTTCAGTTGCTCTGCTTATTAGCTTCGATTGATGGGTTCTCACTTGTCTCTTCTTTTTTGAGCCTTTTATCAGCTGATTGACTGAAAATGACGTTGGATCAAGATTTTCCATTGTTCTTTGCACGATATTTCGAGACTTCATTTCCAGTCTCATCTTCAGGGTTGATACAATACGCATAGGAGTAAAACACAACTTGTGGCAATTGTCTTATATATCTTTTGTGGATTGATCCTCGTTTGTCAGGGCGAAATGCGACTGGCTAAATAAAGCGGCAATGCTGTTTATTTAAACTTCGTAAACGTGCTTCAAATAGATGTAATTCGTATCCACAGAATCAGTGATTGAATATTTGACATCACTGTATTTAAACCTTGACATTTATATATTTAATGTTCTAAGTCTATTTTTTACAGTGGAACAAAAGCATAAAGTAAAGTCACAATGAACATTAATTTTAATTTATGAAAAAATTATACAATATTAAGGCTAAATGTTCGTGCGATATTACAAATCAATCGATGGCAAGAATAAATTTAATCATTTACGAAGTTGACAAAATTTAAGCCATACTGGCCTATTTCTACAACATACCTTGATAGTAGTCGTTCAATATTCGACAGAAAGTTACAAAATCTTTATACCATTTGTTAAAGCAAAAGCATAAACAAAACCATTTTTCAACGCAACATCAGAAAAGCAGGTCTTGTTATTTCCGCTATCTTTCTGACATCATGTAGCATAATTTACATGAAAATTTCGTACAACTCATACAAATGACTAGTTTAATTTTAGATTAAATGCTATGCTACTATTAGTAGAATCTTCCATTGTGATAAAATATTAGTCTAAATTAAATGATGGGTATATCAGTTCCTTAAATCAAGTGTGCGAGCTTGATTTAAAGAATTGTAACCACAAACCAGACAATCAATTATTGTTAAATGTATTTCCTATATAGGTATAGCAGTTTTCGGAAAATGTATTTGAAGCAACATAAACAATCACAAAAAATGGGAGAGCGCGTGCCTTTGAAAAATATACATTTTATATTTTGTACAATGATCGAAATACACGTGAAAAGTAAAAATAAAGTTTCTTTGCTAAGCGTAAATTTGTCTTTTTTGTCTTTTATAGGTAAAATATCTTAATTAACGTATATATTTATGCTTACCTGAGAGCATGGATGATGTGTTTCCTAGAAGCAGCCATGACTACTGGTAACGCGTTTCTCAATATGAAGGAAACAATGACTTGAAGGAAAGGTTGAATTTAAGAAATTTATTCAAACACATTTTTAAGTTAAGCTAGTCATTTCGATGTGTTACATATACAAGAGACGGTAAAACATAGCTATGAAAAGCAACAAGTACTTTTTTAATTGATTGTGCAGCTACTATATATTTTAAAAAATAAATGAAGAAATATGAGTACATAGTAATGTGTGTGTGAACTAAAGTAAAATCCACACTTCGTTTCTGGATGATATATGGTCTAGACGAAAAATATCGGTGATTTAATACAAAGAATGCTAAAATGTTTATTAATCAGTAAACAAATTAAGTTACTTCGAACAAAAAGCACTATCCAAAATTATTTCTTCCTTTCCTGACTACCTTTTCTAAAGTAAAAATAGGCAAATTATTAATGTTGGATAGTGCACTATACAATACTACAAAAGAGTATATAAATGTCATATATTTAATTGAATGGTGTCATTTTTACCGGGAAATGTGATAACTGATATTGATCAGGGCCAGAGTGTATGGATTTGCTGAAGTAACAGGTGTTCAAACGCAGTTGTAATTCTAATTTTTTTGTGAACTTTAGCATACAATGAAATACGTTGTGTTGGCATCATGTAACGTCTCGGCAACCCTAATGTTGGCATCGGGTGCTGACGCAATGTATATAATGAGTTGGCTTTGGAGTCGCATTGTCAAAGACTTTATATGTAATTAGCTCCAATACTTCAGGTTTACACATTCTTATAGGAGATTTTACCTTCCAATTGTCCTACTTTCCTCATTCTAATAGATAGCGGGTATAGGGCGTATTGCCGAGTCCTATTGGTAGGTCGAAAGTAAGCACGAAAATAATATACACATGAGAGTATACCTTCTGTACATGCTGACTTTGATCTATCCTTTGGGTCATATTTGCATTAATTTGTTACTAGGTGCACAACACCTAATAAAGAATTGCATATGCATAGGTTTTCCGCAACAAACAGTATCTAACTATAATATGGTAAAATATCTGTCAGAGGACGCTTGAAGAATGAATGTTCGTTTCATAATAATTTGGTAAATATTTATTGTTTATAGCTTTAAGTTTTTTGTCCATGGCGTTGGGGTATTTGTTGGTTCAAGTGCAGATACTAATTGTAATGCCGGTGAATTTTCTTGATGTTCTTTAAATTTCGATTGCGATCTTGAAGTAAACACAAATCCTATTGTATTTCACCAGTCATCGAACAATTTGGCAAAACTACCGTCAGTCACACGTACTGACGCGTTTCGATCTATCATGATCATCATCAGAGTACGACGGCAAACTGACTATCGAGGATCAAACCGCAATGCTACTACTTGATTGCCCAACTGCTCATAATTGTAACGCAAACCGCTATCCATGTGTATTTGATAATTTTGCATTGGTCTAATGAGAGTAATAATATGTCATAATCGAAATGAAACTCGAAAGTTCACACAAAATTGCAGCCGTCGTGCTACGAAGGCAGAATTTGTGCTGGGTGAATATATGCCGAATTAATTAAAGAATTCTTAATGATATAAGTTTCAAATAATTAGGCGTAAAACAATAAACTATGTACGCTCAAATAATGAACTGATGTAGAGAAAGAGGCATAAGAAGGCATAGCATCGTATATTTGAACCTTTTTACAATTTACTGTTCTAACTAGAGTTCAAATCTAACCGTGGTAAGAAAGGTAAGAAATAATCTTTGCACTAAAATAACAAGATAATTTTATGAATTTAAATTTGATTTTACTATACAACATAATAAAATTTGCGCCATTTTGTCGAAGATTTGTTACCTTCTGCATATCGATTGATCAGACAACATTGTAAATAAGAAACACCTGATGAGATTTCTTCATAGTAATTCTCCTGCAAAGGAAGCAACTGTGATAGTTGATGTAGTCGTTGCACGATTTTGCCAAGCAAATTTTGGTAAACAGGTAGAAGATTGGACTCCCTAACTCGTTCAAAATTCTTATTTGGAATTCCATTAATTCTACACCACAATTTATCCACACATCTTCGCAAAAATAAGTATAGCTTTGAATTAAACC
This sequence comes from Eudiplozoon nipponicum, assembly GCA_029291075.1. Classification (NCBI taxonomy): domain Eukaryota; kingdom Metazoa; phylum Platyhelminthes; class Monogenea; order Mazocraeidea; family Diplozoidae; genus Eudiplozoon; species Eudiplozoon nipponicum. The sequence continues at coordinate 317,302 of JAQBSW010000007.1, forward strand.
ATAACTGATTGCGCGAGTGGTGGTAGCACATCTTTAAATCAAGCTTGTGAGCATGAAGTAAACGCCAAATTCACTTTATTAAACCAGTCGTCGAACAACTTACTCACGGTAGTTTTGATATCTTGTTCGACAAAATGTTTATATAATGGGATTGGTGTTTACTTCAAACTCGGAAACTTGATTAAATCAATAGCTTTGGATAGCATAACAATGCTAAAATTATGCTTGCATCCAAGGTGATATAGAAACCATTACGGTATGTCGTAGGACAAAATTGCCTCACTATTATAACTAACTTCGTTATAGAAACATAATCAGGGAGTTAATTCGAAAGTAATTCAACTTTTAATTCGCACAGTTAATTAAAGTAGAGAGGTAAGCTAGTAAGCCATAGGATTTCTCTAAGTATCAATGTTAGTGAATTAATAAAACACTTAATTTAGATTTAGGAAGTAGTGATGGTACGCAAAATTATCATCTAAGAAGTAGTTTGTAGAAGATTTCCCGGTGTCCTAATTGCATTAAAATGCAGTTAAATTGAACAAAATTAAAAGGCATAATTGCGAATCTTATGTTACTAATATATTTTTATATATGTATTAAAAGTTCTCTAAAAAAATAATTAAAAATCACGTAAAAATATTGTAGCTTTACTTCACTGAAACGGATGACAGTATGCAAGTATGTATTAGGTGTTGCGAACCTAGTAACAAATTAGTTCAGTTGTGACCAGAAGGATAAACCAAAGGCAGCATGAACGGAAAGTATAATCTCATGCACATTCGTTTCGTGCTTACTGGCGACTCTTCAGTAGGAGCCGGTATTACGCCCTTTAACCACTATATATGTTGTTCAAGAATGTGGGATAATAGGACGGATGAGAGTATGGGTGGTTTCATAGTTTATATGAAAAGACATATTGATATTAGAAGCATGCATGTATTTCTGGCGACTATTATCCCACTATGCTTCCGGTTCAAGGCCTGGAACTGGTTCAGATAAATCCACTTAAAGTAAGCAAGAGTATCTACCAGAACCTAGACTATTGATATCACCAATTCGGCCCGCATTCATTAGTGGCCGGCCGCGGCAAATCTAGTAACTACTGATGGGAACTTCATTATACTGCTAGATAAGATAAAATGATAAAGACAGTATTCTATCAGCTAAAAGTCACTAGAAATTTAGTTACACGAAAAGGAGAACATAATTATTTGTTTTGTACAAAAAACACTCAACATTAGACAAACATAAATCGCATCATATATATATATATATATATATATATATATATATATATATATATATATATATGTGTGTGTGTGTGTGTGTGGATGTATAAAATATGCATTGTAAAATGTAGCAGAGGCAATTCATACAGTAGACCGAATTCGTCTTTAATAGAAACTTAAAATACATTTATGAATTTTGCCGTGGACGGGACACAAACCGGAGAATATTTTATTGTAGTCTGTGATGCTATCGTATGTGCCACTGTGGCGTACGGTACAGATAAATTTCAATTATATGCTAACTAGTTGTTTTATTTAGCTTTTCTTTATTTGAATATATATTAACTGCGTCATTCTACAACACGCTTTTTGGTTGTACACTCACTTTCGAATTTGGCTAACTTGTTCTTCAGTTGGCGAAAGTATAGCATGTTAAACAAACATGGATTGCGCGGGTGGTGGTAATAATAATTTAAGTCAAGTTTGCGAGCTTGAAGTACACACCGATCGCATTGTATTTAACCAGTCGTCGAACAACATAACAAAACAACCGCCAGTCTCACGTGCTGACGCGTTTCGATCTTCCATGAATATCATCAGGGCACGACGGCAAACTGAATAGCGAGAATCAAACCGCAGTGCATATACATGGAAATAAAACAGATATGCGGCTCTCACTTCCAGTAGTCTCATAAACGTTTTCGGCAGCAAAATTTCTATGCGGCCACGACTAGTAACTTTAAGTAGCTTTTTCAATATTTATTTGAGCTATACAATTAAACAATCATTGATTGCACGAGTGGTGATAACAATTATTTAAATCAAGTTTGCGAGCTTGAAGTAAACACCAATCCCATTGTTTTTAACCAGTCATCGAACAACATGGCAAAACTACCGTCAGTTGCACGTACTGACGACATTCTGCAGCCGACATTTCTAAAAAAGTACAATGTGTTTGAGACTACAAGAGGTTAGAGCCGTATACCTAAGTTTGCTTTCCATGTATATGCATTGCAGTTTGTTCCTCACTAGTCAGTTTGCCATCGTAACCTAATGGTAATCATGGAATGTCGAAACGTGTCAGCGCGTGAGACTGACGGTAGTTTTGTAATGTTGTTCGAAGAATGGTTAAGTACAGTGCGATCGGTGTTTATTTCAAGCTCGCAAACTTGATTTAAAAAATATAGAATCTCTATGCCATAAGGTTACAAATATCCACCCCGTATCTTTCGAATAGTTATACAATCAAGCAATCATTTTTGTCGTGTCTGTCTTAACGGGTTGACTTTAAATCAAGTAACAAGATTGCAGCGAATACTTGTTAATTAATCTCATATACTATGCATATATATATATATATATATATATATATATATATATATATATATATATTTATGTGTAGTATGAACTTCAAGCATTCTATACAGTAGCTAAAGAAAATTATTTAATAGACCGGTTTAGTTTTTATTGAGAACGTAAAATAGGGTCCATTATTTTGTCGCGGTCGAGGTTTTAACCGAAGCGTATTTTCTTCGGAGTCTGTTAGTCTATCTATTCTGATACACCACGGCACACTACTCAATGTTTTAATTTATGTAGTGATTTATGCTTTCGGTTAGCCTTTCCTTCATGTTGAGAATATTTTCAATTGAAGCATAAAGTGATCTGTGCATTATTGTGCGATATTGGAATAACTGTCTGTTGATCACTGTTTACTACGTTACTAGCTAATTGGGAAAGTGCTGCTAGGAGCTACCTCTCTTTAATAGCGTGTTCGGAGATGCGTATTTGTTGAGCTTAGCATGAAAGAAATTGAACTGTCATTCACAAACTCTGGAATGTTAGTATTTTACACAAAAATGCTATTTAGTTATGTTTATCGTGGCATGACAAAACAGTCTGACTAGGGGTGTGCTATCATGAAGTCAACTAATTTGCACCAAATGAGGATGTCAGGTGAATATCGCACCACATCTCAGATAAAATATAAATACCGACCTCTTATGTAAGAGGTCGTAATGCATGAGGAAAAAATCGGTTTTTTTAACTCTGTCCGTAGAGCGACTTTGACTTAAAACTCTGAAGCACCTATTTGAAGCCAACAACAGGCGGTTAGGCATGTGAGGTGACAGTGTGGTAGTTTTCACTAAAGCATATGTGGCCAGTCATTACGAATGCTATTTACACCTAGAAAATGAAAAATTACATTATTTAGAAAGCATTCGTTTTTTTCAATATTACACGTAGCAAGTGAAAACGTTTTAGCAAAAGAAGCAGAAAATTTTATCAAATTGTTGAGGACAATTTCTAACTTCGGAATAGCTTAATCTGTTTTCAGACATGAAAAGCCTTCAATAAAATCTGCCTTAAAAAGGAAAACTGAAGGCCCTTTTAAGGAAGCACTAATAAAAACAAAATTGATAGTCGTGACATATGTTTCAACACAATTGATGTCGAGGCAATGTTTTGTTTAGTGGGAAAATACGCTGTGAATATGTTCTTTAAATGTTTCAACTTGCTAAAAGAAATGTCAAAATATTTTCAAGGTTTGTCAGAAAGTAACACGTGAATTTACAAAGAATGCTGTCCATAACTCGTTAGAAAGGTCGTTTTGCAAACCTGGAACAAAACAGCGTTTATCGATTGTCTAGAATGTCAAAATTTGTGACACCATTTCATCCAATGTCCTCTCTTACCGGCAGTATGTTTTGATAGGCATGATTTAAAATCATCAACAAACAAATATTAGAATAACAAAAAAACTGGTACACTAAAAAAATTAAATATCAGAATTAGTAAATCGCCGCAAGCTCAGTATAATCAGATTGATTTTATTACTAAATATGCAAATGAAACCCGTCTGTTTTTCGAAGTGAGGCAAGTTTATTCGTCTTTTAGACGCGAAAATTTGTTACGAACAATTCTGAATATGGTCAAAGACACGGGTCAGTTCCGAATGTGGCAAGAGACGTGAGTATTTCCGAAACACCATAGAGAGCAAATGTGTCGCTGAATTACTGAATTTTATAAAGGAAAGTTTTACAAATTATTAATAATTAAATGAAATATTCTGACATAAAATATTACTTTTTGGATAAACAAAATACAAACTGTGACCAGGCATGCCATTATGAATGAATACGCTTAGTGATGATTCCATATTATAGTCGGAAGTATAAGCTGGCACATCTCCTCTCATAGATGCGATCAACGGCATGCCTGGGAGCGGGATTGACGGATGGGGGGTATATTAATTGTAAATTTAATTAATATAGGCAGACACGATGTACGCCGTTAAACTTGCTTCTCTAATATACTACGAGTGGTTCATCGAGCTGGCATGGTCGTTGAACTTATTTCTGAAAGAAGTGGATGTTTTAAATTGTACTTCCATTAGTCAGGAAGTTGCTCTGAATAGCAATGATTGTTCTGAGATTGATCTATGAAATTGTAGTCGTTGAAGGACAAATTGATTGCGCCAAATAGGTTAAAAAGTTTGTCAATCCATTTATATTTTTGCGAAATATTACTTGTTGTAAGCCAAGTAGGAGAAAGAAAGATACGTTTGGATGACTTAATTCAGTCTGGATGAGCAGCTTGTAGGCCCGATGCTACCTCGGGAATATCCTCGCACAGGACGTTGAGAGTCTGCTTGTATAGACGAAAATAAGCGAACACATCTAGCTGTGCACCTTCTAATTAAGATATTTCTTGAATGGCTGCGCTGTGCGTACTTCAAAAGTTGATTCTCCGCGATTTATAGTCGCGGGTTGTCACTTTTTACTATCAGTTTCGCAAAGATACGATTGAACCCCATTTACAACAACGCATCGAGTTCGTCTTCTTGTTGGTTTGGTGCGGATTCGTACCTTTCTTCCGAAGGCTTTAGCATCGTTCATACCAACCACTGGAAATGAGATACGATCTAAGCTTCGTTGGCTGCAGTTGGTTCGGAACAGCATTTTCCGTTTCACTATCAGGCTTCTAGTAATCTGCATCTTCTTCATTTTGTACTGATTCACAAGTGTGACGACTGCACCATCATAATACCGTGTCAGATAGTTTTTAAAAGAATGCGCCGTGTGTGTGTGTCTCACATTTATAATTACAACGAGTTGTGTGTGTAGGTTCTCGCTTTGCAACATCAGGTTCGCCGAGATCTGATTGATCTCTATTTCCAAGTACGCATCGAGTTCACCTTTGCGTTGGCTATGCGCTGATTCGTTCCTTTCCTTCCAACTTTAACGCTTTTCATACTAACCGCTAGAAACGAGGTAGTATCTACTATACGTTGACTGGCGACTTATCGATTCAGGGTTTCCCGAATCATCATCAGGCCTCTAATCACACACACACACACCCAGTCAAAAGGCTCACAATAGCAAATATAAGCAAATGTGGTAACCTCGTTCTATATCAGAACTATTTATATTTGCTTGAATCTGGTATTGTGAGCATTTTGACTGTGTGTGTGTGATCAGAGGCCTGGTGATGATTCGGGAAACTACGAATCGAAAAGTCGCCAGTCAACGAAGTTTAGATAGTGCCTCATTTCCAGTGGTTGGTATGAACTATGGTGAAGCCTTCGGAAGAAAGGCACGGATCCGTACTCAGCCAACACGAATACAAACTCGATGCATAGGTTGAAATGGGGATCAATCTGATCTTTGCGAAACTGATAGTGCAAAGCTACAACTCATGAACGCAAATCGCGGAGATTCAACACCTAGTACATTTGACTTTTTGTTGAATTTACAATAAATGACTGCCTACACCAGGTGGCGGCTTAATAAACAACTGGAAATTTAACTGCCTAATTAAACGAACATTGGTTTCGTGGACGGTGATAACAATAACTGTAATCAAGGTTGCGGTCTTGATATAAACACCTGACCCATTAATTACTTACATGCATGTCAGTATAAACTAAGAATTGTGTAGTGTAGAAAGGGCATTGCTTCCAGTAGGCCGGTTTTAGTCCTTATTGAGATCCCATCACGTACTGGCGAGAATTTGTCGCGCACAGGACTCAAACCTGGACACGTCTTCTTCGGAATCTGGTGCTCTAACCGATGAGCCTTTTCTACACTATACAATTCTTAGTTTATACTGTCATATGTGAGTAATTTATGGGTCAGGTGCTTATATAAATTTCGCAATATTGATTATGGTAAGTTAACTGCATGTCCATTCGTATCGATTATATCTGATAGCCTCACCTTGAATTACCTATTGTAAATCTTCATGGGAACGATCAGATTAATTGATTTAAGTGGAATCGTTAAATACACTAATCAGCATATTTCGCCGAGGATAATGGCTCAAAAATCATTATTAATTGTTTACTTCCATCTATGCGTCAATTTTATTGAATTATGTAATAATAACTTTGCAAAGTGGCTTCATATTAGAAGAGTACTATGCTTAATTTATTATTAATCCTTTTGTTTGAAATACAAACCTGATTTTCAAGCACTGTTAGACTTCCTCATACATTAGTAGAACTCTTTATAATGAAAAAAAATTGATCTGAATTTTCAAATATATTCAAAATGAGTTACCTGCAATTTGACAATGGAAAACTAATTAACATCATGCGGCTTCTATTCCTCCTGAAATCGCTTGCATAATTAAAAAAATTCCAAATATATTATTTATCTTGTAACTTTAACAATTCGCGTGCAGTTGAAATGGAAGCGCGAGGTGTAAGAAATTTCGAAAGGCAATAATTAAACAGGAACACTGAATTAAGTGTTTAACATTAAATCGCGAATTCATTCACAAAAAATATAGAACCATCAGTTTTTGAAGGAAAAAAATTTTGCAATCGCAGAAATGAAATGTGAAAATGAAAATTTGTTAAAAATAAAATTCATTTTTTAAATTAAACTATTTTTTTTCGTTTTCGTTCCGATGTTTGTTTACAAACAGTGATATAACTGGCATGGTGTATTTTAAGTGTTTGTATTTGCATGCGTACCTATACCGATTTATGCACGCTCCATCGATCGCTTGAAGGAAATTATACACGTAGATGTGCAAAAAATGCACACACACACACACATACAATCAAAGATAAACATCTGCACGTAAAACTGAAAACTGAATTGTTTTGCTTTATTTTTTATAGCCGTGCAACATACACGAGGACCTCGTAAGTCAAAGTCCCAAGGCGACCAATCACTGGTTGTTTCGCTGTGTGGAAAACGGTTCGAGAAATTAACACCTCATCATGAACAAGTGTCGAAATGCAAGAGTTCAACTAATTGCGCCAGGAGTGTTGTTTTTGCTTCATCTGATAAAAATAATACGGACTTTTCTGCAGAAATGCTCGCCTGCAGGAGACAAAATGCGGCTTTAAAACGCGTTGAGCCATTTAGTCAGGATTTCACCTCAAAGATATTTAAAGAAACTAATTTTAAGTACAAGGCTGAGAAAATCAACACAGGAGGGGCTGCTAGCGGCAA